>CM053625.1:322017350-322040212 GCA_028646595.1 Phalanger gymnotis | reverse complement strand
CAGTATTTTTTGGGTCTCCTTTAGCCAGTCATTGACTTGTTTTTCATGGTTTTCTCACAACTTTCTCAATTCTCTTCCCAGTTTTTCCTCTACTTCTCTAACTTTCTTTTCCAAATGCTTTTTGAGGTCTTCCATGGCCTGAGACCAGTTCATGTTTATCTTGGAGGCTTTTGTCATAGGCTCTTTGACTTTGTTCATTTCTTCTGGCTGTATATTTTGGTCTTTCTTGTCACCGAAGAAGGATTCTAAAGTCTGAGACTGAATCTGGGTGCATTTTCGCTGCCTGGCCATGTTCCCAGCCAACTTATTTGACCCTTGAGTTTTTCAGCAGGGTATGACTGCTTGTAGACTAAAGAGTTCTATGTTCAATGCTTGGGGAGTTGTGCCAGATCTGCCTCACCAGCACTCCTCCTTCCCCAAGAACCCCCAGCCTGGACTGGACTTAGATCTTCAGTAAGCTCTTCACTCCTGCTCTGATCTGTCACTTAATTCCTACCACCAGGTGGGCCTGGGGCCAGAAGCTACTGCAGCTGTAGTTCTGTAGCTGCCCCACCTCCACTGCCCCCAGGGCGGTGGCCAAACCCCAAACTCCCTCTCTTCAGCAGCTTTTCCCACTAACTTACTCTGTTGTCTTTGGTGTTTGTGAGTTGAGAAGTCTGGTAACTGCTGCAGCTCAATGATTCAGGACGCTAGGGCACGCTCCCCCGCCTCCTGGTCTCTTTGGTCCGCGACGCCCCCACTGGGCTCTCCTCCGCTCAGCTCTGCTCCCATCTGCTCCCAGCTCCATGCAGGATAGACCTTACCCAGAGACTATCCAGGCTGTCCTGGGCTAGAGCCTTGCTTCCCCCTGCTACCCTGTGGGTTTTGCAGTTCTAGAATTGGTTCAGAGCCATTTTTATAGGTTTTTGGAGGGACTTGGCAGGGAGCTCACTCTAGTCCCTGCTTTCCAGCCACCATCTTGGCTCCGCCCCCAGAAGATTCTTTTAATGCCTGGGTTGAGCTAGATGATCTCTGAAGTCTCTCCAGCTTTCAAAGTCTGTCATTCTGTGACTGCTTTCCAGAATGATTGGACAAAGATACATTCTGCTAACATTATTGTGTGTCTTCATTTCTGAAGGTTCTCCAGCTTTGAGAAAGTTGTTAGAGGACAACGCAGTTCAAAAGCTGGACCACACAGGTAGAGTGAAAGTGTCAGTGAAGCAGGCAAAGCTCTAGTCATGGACTCCAGGGGACCTAGAGCTATATCTCACTTTTCCTTCACTCTAGTTATGTGGGATCCTCTATCTATCTATCTATCTATCTATCTATCTATCTATCTATCTATCTATCTATCTATCTATCTATCTATCTTATCTCTCTGTCTTATCTGTCTAGCTTTCTGTCTATGTATCGATCAATTTATCTATTTATTTATCTCATCTATGTACCATCTATCAAATTTATCTACTATTAATTATATCTATTACTAAGTAGACAAAAAGTTATCTGCTTGTACTTCTAATCTATTATTATATCTACAGAAAGATTTAAAGAACACTAGCTCTTTCTATTAAGCCATGCTCTCTCTCTTTCTCTCTCTCTCTCTAGTATTTCTTTCTTAGGCTGCCTCTTTGTTCTGTGTCTTATCCTTTGTCTTGTGACTAAAAAGGAAACACAGATGGAGTAGCTGATGTTACAAAGCTTATGACTCACCCAGTCACGGCCCATGGCCCGCAGTAATTGGCTAGTTCTCAGTGGTCTCTCTCATTTAATAGTTTCATCTCCATTAACCAGCATTTGCATATCAATTCTCTTGATTTTCCTTTTAAAGTAATATGGATAATTTGGTTATTGGCCTTAAGCAACACAAAGGACTAAAGCCAAATTTAGTTTACTTTAAGGATCCCAGGATTTGAGGGAATGATTAATTCACAGAATCACAGTCTCAAATGTTAGAAGGAAATTCAAAAGCTGTATAGTCCAACCCATCCTTGAATAGGAATTTTCTCAGTAACATTTCAATCTCCATGTCTCCTTCCACAAAAATGGTCATTCAGTCTCTTGCTGGAAGACCTCCAATGAAAAGTGACTTCTCAGGGTAACCAATTGTACTTTGAATTGACTGTAAATATTAGGGGAGATTGTTCACAAAGATTGTTCTTCAGGACAACTCCCAGAGATTGTTATTTCTCCTCATATTATCTCAATTTTTTAGGAAGGGAATCTCAGGTTCTGAGTGGGAATGTAGTTAATTTCATTCTTCAGGACATTATAATATCAATGATTCCAGAAATTGCACATGGTTCTGGAGATGCAAGGCAAAAATAAAGAAAAAAGCCCTTGTGCTGTAGTTTACATTTTTTTTTTGATGAGAAGTTCTGAATGTGTACATGTAAGTGAATACAGACTATTTGTAATATAGAAATATTAGTTTGGTATTTCAATGGAGAAACAGAGAGTGGAAAACAAATGAGATTAGGAAACTACTGAGATAGTTTATTTTAAAAAGGATGGTAAGGGCTGAGCTAGGTGGGTCACTGGAGAGAAGTTTATAACTTCTCCATAACACCAAATATTCTCATCCACGGTTCAGCAGATAGCTTCATTATGACTATGGCCAAAGACATGCTTCAGCTAGTAGCAGACCTTTTGGTCATGAACATCCACACTGAGGCAGGTTGATATTCTAATGCAGACTCATAACATATCAATCAATGGAACCTTATGAGAAGCCTCTATTGTTGGCCCAACTATTCTTATCATTGACGTTAACAATTTTGGGGACATTCTTTAGTAACATTTTTTCAATTTCTTTTTATCTAGGCAGTTGTCAAATCATAATACTTCTACCCTCACAACATGCAGCATTTATCCAATTTTCTCCTCTCATATGGCCAACATAATAGTAAAGATCTTTATCATATTTCTCATATCATTTGCAAATTTAAAGATATCTCTACCTAAATGATCATATTGATAATTTGTGCCTGACTTGTGGTAGACCATTCTGAGTTCATATTTTGAGCTCAGCCACAGCTGGACACACTGTACTTTGACCCCAACATAGTGGTGTCATTTTGATCTGCTTTGAGAATCAAAAATAACCACCCAACCAACCAATCATACTTCTAGTGGAATATTGCATTGGCTTCCTAATTTCATCATTTTCTCTCTGATTCATTCTCCACAGTTATTCATCTCATACTCCTAAAGGCTGCCATAGCACACCTTTTCTCAACCAGATTCAATGACTTCCTGTTGCCCCTGGGAGAACCTCCTCAGACTGATATCCAAGGCTCTCCACTATTTGACTCCCACCTTCCTTTCCAAAATTCCTTTATATTATTTTTCTGCATTCACTCTCTGTTCTGATCAAACCGAGCAGCTATCTTTCTTTTTTAATATTATTTTCCAATTACATGTAAAGATAAATTTAACATTTTTAATAAAATTTTGAGTTCAAAATTTCTCCCTCTCCTCCCCCTTCCTAAGAAGGCAAGCAATTTGAGATATGTATGTGTGTGTATATGTGTGTATATATATATATATATGCAATCATGTAAAACATATTTCCATACTATACCTGTCGTGTAAGTAGAAAAAAAGGAGAAAACATGAAAAAATAAATAAAGTGAAAATAGTGTACTTTGATCTGCATTCAGACACTATCAGTTCTTTCTCCAGAGTGGATATAATTTTCCAACATGCATCTTTTGGAATCATCTTGGATTATTGTATTGATGAGAAGAACTAAATCAACCATAGTTAATTAGTGCACAACGATGTTGTTACTGTGTTCAGTGTTATCCTGATTTTGCTCACTCTACTTTGTATCAATTCCTTTAAGTCTTTCCAGGTTTTTCTGAGAACATGCTGCTCATAATTTCTTATAAAAGTGTCCTTTCTTAGAACTCAATAAATCTAACTAAAAATAAACAATAAAGAAACTAAGAAGGTACATAGGATGTTAAATAAGTTAGATATGACAGATCTTTGGCATGATTTAGACATAAAGGGTGGCACCATAAGCAAATTAAAAAGGCAAGGAATAGTCTGTCATATCCATGGGGAAGGGAAGAATTTGAGACCATACAAAAGAAAGAGAACATTACAAAATAGAAAATACATAATTTTGATTATAATAAATTAAAAGGGTTTTGTATAAAGAAACCAATGCAATCAAGATGGGAAGGAAAGCATAAAGATGGGGACCAATCTTTATAAAAATGTTTTTGATAAAAGCCTCATTTCTCAAATGTAGAGAGAAGTGAGTCAAATCAAGAATACAAGCAATTCCCCAATTGACAAATGGTCAAAGGATATGAACAAGCAGTTTTCAGAATAATAATTTAAAGCTATCTATAGGCATATGAAGAAGTGCTTTAAATAACTTTTGATTAGACTAATGCAAATTATAACAACTCTGAGATACCACCTCATACCTTTCCAGTTGGCTAATATGATGGAAAAGAAAAATGATAAATACTGGAGAAGATGTGGGAAAGATGGGACACAAATGCACTGTTGGTGGAGTTTTGAATTGATCTGACCATTCTGGAGAGCAATTTGGAATTGTTTCCAAAGGGTTATAAATCTGTGCATACCCTTTAAACCAGTAATAACACTACTAGATATGTATCCCAAAAATAATAAAAAAGGGAAAGGATGCACATTTACAAATTTATTAATAGCATCCTTTTAGGTTATAAAATATCGACAATTGAGATGAAGCCAATTAATTAGGGAATGGCTGAAAAATTTTGGTATGTGAATGCAATGGAATACTATCATGCAATAAGAAATGATGAACAGGAAGATTTCAGAAAAAAAAAAAAACTGGAACAACTTGTATTTGTATAAACCGATACAAAATGAAATGAGCAGAACCACAAAAACATTTTGCACAGTAGCAGCACCATTGTGTGATGATCAACTATGAATGACTCAGTTCTTATCAGCAATATAATGATCCAAGGACAAATACATAAGCTTCATGAAGGAAAATGCTATCCATATCCAGATAATAAACTGATGGACCATGAAAGCAGATCAAAGCATTTATTGGTTTTTCTTGTGCTTTTTACCCCTTTTGATCTGTTTTGTCTTTCACAACTATGACTAATATGGAAATATTTTTACATGACAGCACATGTATAAATTATATAAAAATGACTAGCCTTTTTGGAAGAGGGTTGGGGATAGAGGGAGAGAGAAACATTTGTAACTCAATATCTTGTAAAAATAAATGCTAGAAATTTTCTTGACATGTAATGAGGGGGAAAAAATGAAGTACAATTCCAACTAAAAAAAAATACAGTGCCAACATCTGAAATTCACAGCTTTCTTTCCTCTACCATTTAGGATAACTAACTTCCATTAAGATACAACTCAGGATAAAAATAAAGAAGGCTTTTCTCAAGATAGTGAGATGAGAAGAACTAACAAAGCACAATTTTCTCACAACTACTGCTTCAAAAAAGATAACCAAAGTGGGAATCATGGCATCAAGAAATGTAAGCAGAAACTGCAGTAAGTTATTTGGAGTTGGAACTATTTATGTCACATAATCTCTCTCTCTCTCTCTCTCTCTCTCTCTCTCTCTCTCTCACTCTATAATGGTAAGAAGGTTGGGATATATTTACTATTTTCTCTTTTGTGATACTAAGACAATCAAATGGCTTTAAGGAATCTTGCCTTTGTTTGAATCAAGTGGGACCTTTTTTTGGTTTGTTTGTTTTGGAGTGCTTCTCAGCACTGAGGTAATCGGGTCTTGATGAGTCTTGCCTTTCAAATGTAATGGCAAACAAAGTGGGGATTTTTGTTTTGGAGTGCTTCTCGGCACTTAGGAAATCCTGTGTCTTCCAGTCTTGCCTTTATTTGAATGAAGAGTCATTGATTAGAAACAATATATGTATATGCTGTGGTGGTAATGATTAAAGATCTTTCCTACACCCCCTTAACCAAGGAGGCACTGAGCCCTCAGGCCTTGAACAGAATATATGAGCTCTGAGGTTGGTGTTTTGCTTTTAGGGGTACACTCATTGGGACAGTGTTAGTGATTTGGTCAGATGAAACTGTAGGTAGCCGGAGGAGCCCTCCTGGCTTTGAAAACCTAAACATTGGTGCCTCTCTCTCTGGTAGCTGTGTATGTTATGTCCTGGTCAGATAGCTATAGGCTTGTCTTCTGTTGATTTCTGTGTGTTATTTGTTCTGTTTATATAATTTCTGCTTGTAATCCTGAACTAAGTGATACATATAATATATATATATATATATATATATATATATATATATATATATATATATATATATATATATAATTAAAGTGAGACTGTTGAGACCGTTAACCCCTTAAAGTGGCTTTCCTTAGAAAAGCAGATCAAAGAGCTTGTGCTAGCAGCCCTCCTGTGTGCTCTTGTTGTTGGTCTTATTGTTGATCTTTCACCTCCAGAGCAGCTTCTAGGAACATTGTTATGACTCTCTCTCTGTCTCTGTCTCTGTCTCTGTCTCTGTGTGTGTGTGTGTGTGTTCATGTGTGCACATGTGTATGTGAAGACTATACAGGTATCAAGGAAGGAGAAATGGAGCAGGCTACACATAAATCTCAGTTTCATCTGAAACTAGCAAAGGAAGACTCAAGGAAGACAAATGTCAAAATACAATAAACACAATAAGACCAAAAAAAAATAAGCAGGAACAAGGACAGAAGAAAGGGGCAATGAGAGATGGGGTAGATTCATGAGAGGATTAGTTATAAACAAAACAAATTCGATCTTTTAGGAGTGGAGCATGATCAGAAATTCCAAGGAAAGAAAGGGCAAATATCTATGTTTGGGTAAAGAAGAGAAGAGGAAAGTGGTGCAAAAGAAATTTGTGTTAAGTATAGATCTCTACTTGCTGACTAAATTCTGCTATCTCCCTCTTGTATCTAAGAGAGAACAAAGATTAAGAAGAGGGAGATGTATTAAAAAATAAGAAGGAGAAGAATATGAAATTAAGTTATAACTCTGAACATGAATAGAAAGAATGTATCTACAAAACGGAAGAAAGTAGTAAGAATTATTAGAAAGTAGAATCCTAGATAGATGAGTAGATAGATATATAGATATATAGATAGTAGATAGATATATAGGCATGTACTATGTAGACATAAGTAACACATATGCATTTTCTTATTATCTACCTATATTATTTATCTAAAAAAACAGATTCATACGTGTAACATGAGGACATTGAGCAAAATCTCTTATACTTCAGATGAACTGAGAAAATCATGGGTAGTAAATATTATCTCAGACAATGCAAAATCTGCAATTTAAAGCAATATATAGGAATCTGTATTATGTTTAAAAGCAAATTAGACACTCAACTGATATAGATACCAGATATATGTGTGCCAGATGACATAGCATCTAAAAACATTAAAGGAAAAGCTAATCAATTTGCAGGCAAACAGAGTAAGATCACAATGCTGGCAGAATTCAATGTATCTCCTCTGAGACCAAATAAAAATATAATAAGCAAGGAATAAGTTAAGGACATGCCTAGTATCTTAGAAAAGTTTGATATGTTAAATATACACACATATGTGTTTATATATATAGATGTACATTCACATACATATACCTACATAGATACCCACACATACATACATATATAGAGACATATACACATACATACGTGTATATATGTTTGTATAATCACAGAATAAAGTGCTGTTGAAGAAAGAAGTAATAATAACTGTGGACTAAATAATTTAATACTAAAGTAATGTGCCAAATAAATAATAGAAATTTATCAAAGAAAATGACAATAATACAATAATATACAACACACCCAAACTTTTGAGGTTCAGTTCAGAGCACACATTTTCTTTATATTTTCATAGATATAAATATGATTCTGTTCCTGATTTTCTCTTGATGTCAAAGCCATGCCACCCTAAGTGTTGTATCATCTTTGAAGTTTTCTCAGTGTCTAGGGCCTTTTCACACTAGAACAGCTTACCCTTCTGCAGCAAATCACCATGGAATATTCCTTTGAATAGAAATAATTCTCTCTTTCTCCCATTGATAAGTCTTTCTTGGAGTCTCTTTTATTTTGAAGGATCAAGGCAGCCAGGTTTCAATTTCCTCCTTGCCCTTTTCCTGATGCTCTCTGGACTTTAAAAAAAATCCCAGGATACCTTCCTTCGCCTCATGTCTAGCTTTTCAGCTCCTTTTTGTGGTTTACCTTTTTCCATTTGAATTTAGGTTTCTTCTGAGCAGATTGCCTTTCATTTTGCTTGTATTCATGTCCTCAGTTCTCACCACAGTGACTGTCCCAAAAGTTCTTAATATTATGCATTTCCTTCCTTCCTTTCTTCCTTCTCTCCTTCCTTCCTGCATGAGGGATGGGGCAGAGCTGAACTCCTCATTTTCTTTTGTCTCGAGGTTCAGCAGTCATTTGAGGAACTTCTGAATTTTTATCCCTAAGAGAGAAAATAGGTGATGCTGACCTAACTTTGGGTTGATGAAAGGTGAATGAGACTCTAGGAAGAAGCTATAAAAGGAACTAGCAGTATCTATCAGGTTCTTATCCCAAGCTTGCTATCCTAAATACTTTGAAGAATTTCCCCATTGGATGAAACCTGGGATTTCCTTTTGATTGTGTTAAGTAACCTCACTTCCAATGTCTCTGTGTTGTCTGGTATATATTATCCTAAATAGATTTTCTCTAATTTCTGTTTTATTATCAACTTGGATGAATGATTTTTTTTTGCTCTTTCTTATGTGTGTGTGTTCATTGTGCAACTGATATGCAGTGGGAAATAAGTCAAGACTTGAATATAGAGTTTGGGATCTTCTGCCTCCCCCAATAAAGATATAGCAATCAGAAGTTAAATCACACCTGATCATATTTCCAAGACTCATAATATTCAAGGGAGAAGGTAGATATAATTCTATCTGGGTACTCCCTATCTCTGAAGAGAACAGAGTGGCTTCCAGCTTCAACTTATTACTTCCCCTCCTGGAAAGAAATAAAGTCATTCTTGAAGAAGGTTAGGGGAAGAAGGAGATACAGGTGTCAACCCTGCCTCCCTTTGATAAAGTCAACATTATCACACTATATGTCTAGGATATCCATTACTACACAAGAACTAATTCAGCAACAGGAAGGCACTAGAATTAAGAGATTTGAAGGAAACCAGGAGGTGAAGATGGAAAGCTAGAGGTTTCTATCCGTGGAAGACACCTTATTTTTTTTTAATTTTTGGAGGGCGGAAGGCAAGGCAATTGGGGTTAAGTGACTTGCCCAAGGTCACACAGCTAGTAAGTGTGTCAAGTGTCTGAGGCCACATTTGAGCTCAGGTCCTCCTGACTCCAGGGCCAGTGCTCTACTCACTGCACCATCTAGCTGCCTCTGGAAGACACCTTATGAATATACCTGGAGTGGGGAGAGGGAATATCTTAATAGAAGAACATTAAGGAAAGTAGTGTTACAGAACCAAGGAGTCTGTGGGGGTAGGGAGCCTAGTATGTAAAAAATACTGCAAAAGTGTGAAGACAGGATATGAAAGGCTCTAAAGCCCAAGGGAAGATTTTATGTTTTACCTAATCCTAACCCTTAGAAGATGGTTGATATTGTATAGTTAATACTAATTGTTAATAGTAAAAGAAATCTTAGCACATTACCATCATCTTTGTCATCATCTTCACCATTGTGATAATTTGTTTTGTATAATATTATATGGTTTGAAGGAAAAAGCTTTATAAGATAAATTATTTGAGCTTCATAATATCCCTCTGAAATCATCACTACAAATATTACTATCACTATTCTCATTTAAAACTGAGGTTCACATTGTTCAAGAGATTGACCCACAGTCCCAAGGATGATTTATATCGCATGTAAGATTTCAATGCAGGTCTTCCTCACTCCAAATTCAAAGCAAAACCCACCATGATACATCATGTGAAGATTCTACACACACACACACACACACACACACACACACACACACACACACAGACTTTAGGCACATAAGTACACTGAGTCTCAGAATGGAGAAGTACTATGAACAAAGCCACATAGTTTGTGGCTACTCTTGAGCTGAATCTTCAGACTACTTGCTGCAATTACGGTGTCATTTTTGGCAGCAGAATGCTACAGGCAAAGCTGGAAAGATAAGATTAATACATGTTCTTTGAATAGTAAGGAGACCAGCTTGACTAGAGCTGAGTGCCACTGCATGGGGAAATAGTAAGAGACCAGTCTGCAACTATCGTTGACATGTGTGGCATTATGGATGACAGGCCAAATCTGGGTGTCAATGAGTATATCGATAATAGCAGTCACACTTAGCTTCCTTATGAAAGAAAAGAAAAACAAAACAAAACAAAACAACTGACCATGGAAAGGGATTGAACAGCAGGGGAGGCATTAATGAAGTTATGATTCATTTATATGGAAATTCCATTTTCTGTGGCACCCAACCCACTGAAACTCCAATACAGGATATAAAGACTTATTTGGGTGGAACATGTATTGACTGAGTTTCCTTCTCATAATTACACTGCAATATGAAGCTATCAGCAAAGGGCATTAACTATTGATGAGATGTTTAGGGAGGAAGGAAGGTGAATTATTTGGCGCATTACTGACACTGAAATGTATTGGAATAGGGGTGGTATAGTTCAGGGATCTTCAACCTTGTATCAACATAAAATCCAATTATGATCCAGCCTCTGAGATTCACATCGATTGGGCCCTAACTTAAACTTGAGTTATAAAACCTCAGAGAGGCCAGAAGGATGAATGTGCAGAGTTGCTTCACATATGTATATATTTTACAGTATTTTGCTATGTAATCTGCTATGATGGCTTTACCATGGAAGAGGGACTACATCAAAGAAATATACAACCTGAAAGTCAGAAGGGATCATGTAAACCAAACCAAAGGATTCTGAAAAAGGATTCTTTATTCCAGCTACCCAAAAGTCGGTTACCCAAGCTCTGCACAAGATCGTAATTCACTCACACCTGAGGCAACCTATTCCACTGAGGGCTCATTGCAATGGTTAAGAAGTCTTTCCTTACATTGATATTAAATCTACCTCTTTATAACTTCCACCCATTACTACAATTTTTGCCCTCAGGGAACTGAAGATTTGTTTCCACATTAGGATGCTACACTGAGTGACAACATGTGTGAAATCAAAGGCCAAGAGGCTTTCACATGACATAGAAGGTGAAGGCATATTTGGGGGATTTGCTTACAGTATTGTTTGTGGCAGTTAATTTTTCAGCGAGAGTATTTACACCTTGGAAGTTGGCAATGCTACAAATCAGGGTCTGATTCATTATTTTGTTGATGAGATTTAAGGAAGTAAAGGAGCAAATGTTAATAATGCAGAATAAACTGAAAAGTATGGCATGCATACATTTTGTTTCCTCTTAGGAGAGCTAAGTTAATCATTTACCATTTCACCATTGTTTTCCTATTTCTGGCTTGTTTCTCCCAACCAGGAAATCTGGGAATCTCAGATAATCATATAGCCAAGGGGTCGGGGGGGGTGGGGGAACTAACAAAAACAAGTTTTATGGTTCATGGGAAATACTGACACCTACTTGTTGGAGAACTCTCCCCCAGAGACGTACGTGACTCCATGTACTTGAAATTATGTATCCATCAGATTGGGATCACAGTCAGTGTAGACTTTTGTAGTTATCCTACTGATAAAGCAAGACAAAGCAATAAGAATTTATTAAGCACTAGCTATTTGCCAGGCACCGTGCTAAATGATGGGGAAACAAATAGAAGCAAAAGCAATGACAGGCCTTACCTCAACCAGCTTATATACTAATGGGGGAAGAAAAGACACGTGTCATGTGTGGTGGGGGGTAATGGCATGGAAGTCTCAAAAACAAGAAGCAGAACCAAGATTCAAATAAGGCTGGCGATCCCAAGCCCCTCTCCCAAATTGAGGCATTGGTAGGAACTCACTAGTTGGAAGAAGGGCAGAGAAAAAAGTCCCTATGCTTCGAGAGAAATGGAAGTGAAGTGAGAATAAATCTGAGGCAAGGGGGCAAAATACAGTAATTCAGAAGGACAATAAGGAATGGAATCAAAGTTGGCAATTCTAGGCCCATCTTCAAAATATAAGCCACAGGAGGAGCTCAGAAATTGACTTTCGTGATAAAGAAATGTCCTAAAGTCAGAAGGCTCCAGTAGAAAATGCATGTTAGAGAGTGAGAAGATCCCTCGCCCTATGAATAGTGTCCCAGGGTGAGCCCACCAATGAGACATGATAGCAAAGACTGGGAGGTCAGCTGTACAGACAGCCATAGAGACAGGTGAAATGGCGACTTCCAGCAGATATATATTAAAATTTTTCCATTTTTCCAGATCCAAGAAAGATGTGTTTGGCATGAGTTACATCACAGCATATCAGAAGGGATAGAGTTTTCAGTTATCACCTTGCTTCAGTTTTGAGCTGAAGCTCAAAGGCTGTGGTAGGCCTTGGTCAACCTCATGCAGAATTTAAGGCACCATTCAGGCAAACTTCCTGCCCCTCTAAAATCCTCTCTTTCCTCAACACCGAGCTGTATATGATGCAGCCACAATATTATGTACTCTTCTTCTTAGACACAGGTAGTGCCTTTCCCGCACAAATTGGTACCGTCCATGGGTCCAGATTGTTAACCAAACACACACTTATTTTTCTTCTGTTATCTCTGAAGCCTATTAAGTCTCATTGGGACAACTGGGTTGAGTTATTAAAATCATTTGGGTCTGTTCCCTAATAATTGTTCTAAGACAGCTGAAAAGCTAGGGACTCTTTAGGATTGCTGAATCCTCATAGAATGGAAGAGGGATTGAAGATAGTCGATGCTTCCTGATTGCAAAGGGCTTGACATCTGAATTACATAGAAGAAAATTGATATTAAAATTTAATGCAAATTTTCATCCTGCTTGTCTTGATTGAACTTCTTTCTTAGAGCTTTGAATATAAAGCCTAAGCATCTTTCCCATTGAGCAGGGGCTCCTGGGACCTTTCTAATCCTGCATATTTGATGGGTTTACTCATTAATGTGATGATAGGTAACACATTGATAAGGATAATAATATCAAGGTGCCAGAGAATGAAAATCATAAGATGGTGTACAATACAAGGACTGTGCCATCTATGGACTGAAGAGGCTCAAGGTTATTATTTCTTTAAAATAGTACTGACTCTCTATTAATTGTGCTGCTGTGATCTTTCAACAGAACTAATGCCTTTAAAGCATTTTACATCTGTTATCTTGTCCAATATTTATACAAGCTGTGTGATGATCAGGGTGAAGAATATATCCTCATGTAACCATAAGGTTACTAGCGCACTTGCTATTCTTCTTGCCCAGCCTCCTCCTCTGTGCTTTGGTACTAGCTCCCCCTCAAGCATGGAATGGTCTGTCTCATCACTTCTTCCTCTTAGATCTATCTTCCTTCAAGGCTCAGTTCAAATATCACCTTCTAGAAGAGATTTTTCTTCCACTCCCCTCACATCTAGCCCCACCCCCCATCCCACACAAGATTTTCCCTTTAAAGTGCTCTTCTCCCCGCTCTGTATTGATCTTGTATATACCACTTCATGTGTATGTTATCTCCCACAGTAGAATGTAATGTTCTAGAGAGAAGATTTTGCTTTCATTTATTGCCTCTGTTCCCTCAGTGCCTGGCACAATGTCTGGGACAGTGTAGAGGTTTTATCAATTGTTTCTGACCCAGAAGAGATTATTAGGTCTAAGGAAATTAACACTTCTCTACCAGTCATTGGTCAATACTCTTTTACAAAGAATTTTTATGCCAGCATCATTGGGATAGCAGCGTGCTGAGGCAGAGCATGCCTGTTTGCCCATTGTTTCATAGAGAGGAATTTAATAAAGAGCAGAGATGATTTGGGGTTCTTCCAGAAGCAGAGATAGGAATGGAGGCCTTTTGCCCTAGAGAACTATTTGAGATAAAAAGTGATCGTGATTAACCTAGAGATGAGAGTGAAGGTGAACAGAGCATGGGGCAAGGACACACATCATTAATTTGGTGTTTTCTTGGTAATAGGGAAACCTGAGGGTCATATTCCCAGATATGATGGAGAATATTTCTGAAATCATCAATACTTCTGAAGTTTTGACGTTACCGTCATGCTATTTTTCACAGAATGCCAAATATCTCAATTTCTTGGCTGTTTCAGGGCAATAAGTAGAAGAAATTGAAAGGCTTTTACATGAAAGAAGGATTAGCCTAATTCTTCTGGGCCCCAGAGGGCAGAGTTAGCAACCAGGGAGAGGTATTAGAAGAAAGCAGATTTCAGCTCAAAAAAGGGAAGAGCTTCCTAGTGACTATAATTGATATTTATTAAACTTTTCAAATCACTTGACATTCATTCATTTGAGCCTTGAAGCAGCCCGCTAAACATTATACTCTCCATTATGATGATAAGGGTACTGAGGTACAGAGAAATTAAGTCAATTAACCCACCAACAAACATTTGTTTATTAAGCACTTACTGTATACTAGGCAGTATGCTAAATAATTTGCCTGCTTAAGTGTCAGAGACAGGATCTCAACCCGCAATCTCCTGGACTCTAAGTTCTGTGTTCTATCCCTATACTACAAGTTGTAGCTGACACTTCAGTGAGAAGAGCACCAAATCCTGTGGATCTGGGTTCAAATTCCATCTCTCACATTTATTATCCATGTGACCTTGGTCCAGTCATTAACTCTCAGTCCTCTCACCTATAAATTGAAGGAATTAGTCTCGATGCCCTTTGAGATTCCTTCTAACTCTCAACTTATGATTTCATGATTTATCTAACAGATGGATGAAATGGCCAGCTCCCTGTTCAAACAGAAGCTAGGAAGGCTCTTTTTTGGGAATGCTATAGAAAGGGTTGCTGCACTGCTTGGGTAGGATCTGAATTTGAGATTTCAGTGGCTCGTTCCAGCTTAAGGAATTTCTGGGTCTGAAAGGCTAAATGAACTCTGCAGGAGATCCCATCATGCTTGCCTTTGTTATGGTCATTAGGAAACCTAGAATGATGATGATTCCCAAAGGACCTGGACACTTTGTCCTTCCTGTTCCAGCCCCACACAATACTTCTCTGAGTGCTGTCAAACAGTGGTATTGCGTGTTCTGAATAGCCAGCATCCTTATTCAAAATCGCTTTCTAAAACAGATCACTTTCGTTGACTAATCAGATTTTATAGTGTCTCAAAGTGGGCCCATTTGAAAGAAAAATGTCTATCTTCTTTTTCTGTTCTGCCAGGTTCATCTATCTCTTCATGCTTCCTCTCCATAGAACTTATTTCTCTTTCCTCACTGTATTGGCCAAAAAAGTAAGATACTAGACAATTGAGATAATGTCTGGCCAGAGGAAACTGAGACCTTGACCCTCAAATATGCCCTTTGCAGATTGGTCTTTTGAAACATTAAATGAATGTGACCTTCTCCTTCTTAGTGCCATAGACTGAAAACTAAAAGAGATCAAGGAAGCCCTGAAGTGTTATCCCCTTATTTTCCATATGTGAAAATTGAGGTCAACAGGGGTTAAGTGGCTTGCTCAGGTCACACAGGAAGAAGGCATACAAGGAAGTATTTGAACCATGATCTACTGACCGAAGTGTCCAGGTGTATTTTAACTGAACCAAAGTCTGATAATGTAGTACTATCCTGAGTCATCACTATCTTTGTGGCATTGTAATATTAGCTAGCCTTTAATATTTTACATGTCATTTCAGCTAATCCTGACATCAATCCTCAAAGGCAAATGCTAAGTCTAGGAAAAGTTAAGGGATTGCTCAGGATCACATGATTAATAAGTATCTGAGACAGGAATCACACTCAGTTCTTCCTGACTTAGGGACCAATGCTCTACCTATCTCACAAGTGTTTTTGTCATTCAATAAGTATGCACCACCAAAGCTCATTATGCAAGACAAGGACTTCCCAGGCACCATTATGGAATAACAGACAAGACTAGCAGAGAGTATTTTTTCACTGGGCGGACAAATAATGCCATTAGAAAATCGCCCCAAGCTCTAACCAAGGGGAGGATCCCTTTGGGTTTACAAACTGAAATAACATAGTTAGTTTGAATGACTTGGGAGACACTCCCCATGAAGACCCTGACAGTTGGGTTTTGCAAATCAGATGAAGTCACCTCCAACATTTCTTTGTAGACTTATTCAACACTATAATATCCACCCTCTTTGGTCTAACCCAATTGGCTTCATGCCTTTCCTCATAGATGCTATCTTATCTCTATCTTTGTGCCTTTGCACAGACTATTTGTCTCCCATGCCTGGAATATCATCTTTCCTCAGCTCTAGAACTGAGAACCATAGTTTCCTTCAAAATTCAGCTCAAGAGCCACTGCCTTCATACTACATGAGGTTCATTCCCCTTCCTCTAAAAAAATATCTTCTGTAAATTTTGTATCTATGTATATGTGTATATATATGTATGTATATGTACATACATCCATGTATGCATAGATACCTGCTGCCTCCCAATTAGAATGTAAAGTATGCTTCTTAAGGGCAATGTTCTAATTCCTGTCTTTTTATCTCCAGCATCTAGAACATCATGTGACAAAGTAGATTTGATAAATTTTGGTAGTTACTTGGTTAATTGAATCCAAGAAGGAAAGTGTAGCTATTGTCCAAAATGAATTTAATTTAAAATGAATAATTCTTAATCCTTATCCCCTTGATCAAGGATTATTAGGCTACGATTTTTTAAAGGATTATAATGTCAAGAAGTGTCCATAGGAGGGAAATAAGGAAAATGAAAGGCCTTCAGTTCACGCCATATGACTAGAAGTGAAGAAATTGGAAGTTCTTATCCTGAGAAAGAGAAGGAATTGGAGATGGGGTGGGATATCAACTAATTTGGAATATTTGCCACAACAGCCCTTTCTCTGTAGAAGTTCATTCTGCCATTTGTCTTCTGAATTTGCAACTCTAGAACAAAAGTTCACTTCCTCTGATTGTTGAATTCCTTTCCAAACTTCTTTTGTTGAGGGATATCCCCAGTCCATCCATGTCTTTATTCCTTTCAGAGCTCCTCTCCTGCCACTCTGGACTTTCTCTGCCATGCTCCTGTTTGGGCAGTCTGCTAATATATTCTTCCCATCTTCTTTTTGTGTCCTGTCTTGCTTCAATGGAGAGTAAGCTCTTGAGAGAAGATGAAAGTTTGGTTTTATTTTTGCTTGGATTTGAATTCCCAATGGTTGGCAAATTTCATTGTTGTTTGGTTGTTTCATTCATGTCCAACTCTTTATGATCTCCTTTGAGATTTTCTTGTCAGAGATACTGGAGTGGTTTGCCATTTCCTTCTCAAGCTCATTTTGCAGATGAAGAAACTAAGACAAACAGAGTTAAATGCCTTCCCCAGGGTGACATAGCTAGCAAGTTCCTGAGGCCAGATCTGAACTAAGAAAGATGAATCTTCCTGACTCTAGGCCTAGCACGTTATCTACTGCACCACCTGGCTAAGCCCTTGCACATAGTAGTTGTTTAAGAAATGCTTGTTGACTTCTCGCTGACTCGAAGTGCTATAAAGAGAAATAGTATATTTCTTTTGCTTAGCTACTTAGGACAGAATTTGGAGTAGAGGGGGATAGAAAGGATTTAAAAGGATGTGAATTTAGGCTCAATATCAGAAGAATACAAAAAAAAAAGAATAGGGTTTTTCAGCATAACCAGATCACATAATTTAGTCGGTCCTCTGGAACCATCCCTCATTCTCCTGCCACTTATGTGTGTGTTGGTAAACTCTTTGCATGATCTGTATAGAAGGAACAGGACATATCTTTTAAATTGCCAGATGGAAACATTTACATAGTGCTTAGCACAGTGCCTGGCACATCATAGATGCTTAATAAATGTTTATTGTTTGATTTTTCCCTCACCCAATGGAAGGAGTTAAGGTCTTGTCTTCTTCACTCATAGCTCAAGTAATATGACCTGAACTGACCAGTGGGGAAAGTCTCACTTTTATCCTATGGGCCTAGAAATCACTTGCTTTTTGTTTTTTGGTTTTGTTTTGTGTCTATTTTGTTTGTCTTTAGCTCCTTGTGGAAAGGGAAGAATCCTCATGGAACCCAAAATTGAAACATGGCAACCTGGGAGTCAGGATTCCAGGCTGGATATAGTGGCCAGCCAATCTGGCAGGGTAGCCCTGAGAAGCCAGAATGCCATGGAATTGAGCCCAAGAAAAGCATCAGTCTTGAAACTTTGGTCTATGCTATATAGAAACTGAGCCAAGCATTGATTGTGTATCTCCAGATACATAACCAGTCCACCATATTTTCTAGTCACCCAGCTCTCTGAGTAGGAAGTAAGGTTCTTGAGGTCAGGGATTATTTCATTTTTGTCTTTGCATGTCCCATGCCTAACACAGAGCCTGTAACAAAGTAGAAAATTAATACATAATTGTCGGATTGAATTGAACAGAATCTTTTTATGCTGCTGCTCATACGCAGTACTTGATTGGCTGAATTAAGGTTGGAAAGACAATTGTTGTATAGTGAATAAAATGGTAGGCTTGCAATGGGAGACAAATTGTCTTCATACCTACATCTGGCAGATATTAGTTCTTTGACCTTGGACAAATCATGTTACATGTTGAAGGTTGCGACAACTCCCCAGGAAGACTCTACTAAATGATAGACATCAGATGAGGCGTCGCAAATATCTAGAGGATCACACGTGTAGATTATGGAATTCTACTGAAATACCAGATCTTTTATGTGTTCTGGTAATATAATAAAGGATAGATAGTTTGCAAAGTTGATAGAGAACTTGGCCTGAAGTCAGGAAGACTCATTTTCTTGAATTCAAATCTGCCTCAGATGCCAGCTATGTGACCCTGGGCAAGTCACTTAACCATGTTTGCCTCAGTTTCCTCATCTGTAAAATGATCTGGAAAAGGAAATGATACACCATTCCAGTAGCTTTGCCAAGAAAATCCCAAATGGTTTCATGCAGAGTTGGACATAACCAAAAAATGACTGAGCAACAAAAATATAATGAAGCTTATTCACAATCTCCACACCTCAATCTATTGCCTTTTGGGAAAGTTAAATTGATATTTTTTTGTAATCTTATTCATAATAATTTGCAGTTATATAAGACTTTATTATTTTTAGAAATGTGACTACTACTTATATACTCTTTATCTGAAGTATGATAAAATTTAAACAAGCTTTGATCATCAGAAAGCAGCCTAGTGATGAATGCACTCAGGAGATGACAACAATTCAATGACTATTCCTGCCTGTTCCTGAAAGGCACCCACAGAAGGCCACCTCCTATGGAAGAAAGGGTTATCTAGAAGGCACAGATTTTCCACAGGCACCAATGTTGCCTACCTCAGATGTAAGCAATGCTTATGGCAATGAGGGTCTGGTAATTTAAATGTAGAGGGATTAATTTCAAAGTACCAGAGCTAAATGAGAGACCAGGATCCTGATACAAAAAAAGTTATCAATATGTAATCACAATCCTCATCAAATATGCATTACCCAAAGAGGTTATTTATGTAAGAGGTTTTATACAGACCAATAATTCACATGTCGAAAAGCAACGTCAATTATTTAGCAAAATATACAATTTCCTAAAACCATGAAATTCATAGTGAATTTATTTATAGGTACAATATATATTATTGAGAATTGATATATAGAAATACATGAACTGGAAATATATACATATATGCATATGTGTGTGTATGTATCAGAGAGAAACACATGTGTGACTATGTATATACACACATCTTCTTAGATAGGGACATAGACAAATACATGCATGAACATACATATGCATGCATTATGTATATGTTTATGGACAGATCAATACATACATGCATACATACATATATACATACATGGGTGGATATGCAGACCTATGCTTTCAAAAGAGAGAGGGAAAGTGAGGAAATGGAATGAACATTTATACAATGCATACCATGTGTCAGGCAACATGCTAAAGGCTTTATAAATATGTTTATTCTCACAACAACCCTGCTGCTTTTATTACATCCATTTTACAGTTGAGAAATCAGAGGCAAACACAAGTTAAGTGAATTCCTCAGGGTCACAGAGGTAGTAAGTGTTTAAGTCCAGATTTGAACTCTGTTTTGCCTGACTTCATGATTAGCACTCTATCTGCTGCACCGTCTAATTACTAACTATGTGTATTTCCCTTGGACTCTATATCTACTTGTGTGAGAGTATGTCATTCAATTATTTTATCTCTTTAATATATTATTATTTATTTCATTACATATCGATGAATTACATGTAAAAATGAACAATCTTTTATTTTTTCAAATATTGAGTTCCAAATTCTTTTCCTCCCTGCCACATCTCTATTACCCTTTAAGGAGGCAAACAATTTGGTATCAATTACACATGTGAAGTATTACAAAACATTTCCATATTACTCATGTTGAAAAAGAAAACAAACAACAAAAAAGCAAAATAAACTTTACAAAGTATCCTTCAATCTGCATTCAGAGTTCATCAGTTTTGTCTCTGGAAGTGAATAGAATTTTTCATCATTCATCCTTTGGAATTGTCTTGGATCATTGTCTTCATTGGTGTAACACAGTTGATCATCCTCAGGATATTGTTGTCATTGTATTCAATGTTCTCCTGATTCTGCTCAATTCACTTTGAATCAGTTCCTATAAGTTCATACAAGTCTTCTCAGATTCCTGCTCATCATTTTTTATAGTACAATAAAAGCCCATCATAATCATACCACAATTTGTTTAACTAATTCCCAGTTCATGGGCATCCCCTGTATTTCCCTTCTTTTCCACCACAAAACAAAGTTGTTATAAGTATTTTTTATACAAATAAGTCTTTGTTTCTCTTTTCTTTGGGATTGAGATTTATTACTGGGGGGGGGGGGGCTGGAAAGCAGGAATGTGACTAAAGTTTTCCCAAGGACCCTCCAAACACCTACAAAAATGGCTCTGAACAAATTCTAGAACTGCAGAACCCACTGAATACCAGAGGGAAGCAGGGCTTCAGAAAAGGAGAGCCTGGGTGGTTGCTGGGTAAGGTCTATCGCGTGGAGCTGGGAGCAGCGTGGAACAGAGACCAACATGGGCTATGCCCAAAAGAAACAGACCAGGAGCTTGTCAGAGTAGGCCATAGTGCCCTGAATCAGTGAGCTGTGGCAGTTACCAGATTTTTCAACCCACAAACAACAAAGACAATAGAGAAGGTTAATGGAAAAAAAACCTGCAGGGACAGAGTGAAAAGAGTTTGAGTTTGCAGTTTGGCCACCACCCTGGGGGCAGCAGAGGTGATGCAGCTACAGAACTATGGTTGCAGTTGCTTCTGGCCCCAGGCCCACCTTGTGAGAGGAATTAAGTGGCAGACCCGAACAGGAGTGCAGAGACTGCTCAGATCTGAGTGACACTCTGGGTTGGCAGTCTTTGGGGGAGGAGGAGCACTGGTGTGACAGAGCTTGCTGTGTAGAAAAAGCTCTGAAAATAATAGGTCAGCCCCTTAAGTTTGAGACAAAGTACTCTCTACTCTACAAGCAGTTATACCCTGCTGAAAAACTCAAGGGTCAAGTACTTGGCTGGCAACATGGCCGGGCAGTGAAAACGGACTCAGATTCAGACTCAGACTTTGGAATCTTTCTTGGGTGACAAAGAAGGCCAAAACATACAGCAAGAAGAAGTCAATAAAGTCAAAGAGCCTACGTCAAAAGCTCCAAGAAAAACATGAATTGGTCTCAGCCCATGGAAGAGCTCAAAAAGCATTTGGAAAAGCAAGTTAGAGAAGTAGATGAAAAATTGGCAAGAGAAATGAGAAGGATGAGAGAAAACCATGAAAAACAAGTCAATGGCTTGCTAAAGGAGACCAAAAAAATACTGAAGAAATTAACACCTTAAAAATAGACTAACTCAAAAGGGGAAAGAGCTCCAAAAAGCCAATGAGTACAAGAATGCCTTAAAAGGCAGAATTAGCCAAATGGAAAAGGAGGTCCAAAAGACCGCTGAAGAAAATACTACCTTAAAAGTTAGATTGGAGCAAGTGGAAGCTAGTGACTTGATGAGAAATCAAGATATTATCAAACAGAACCAAAGGAATGTAAAAATGGAAGACAATGTGAAATATCTCATTGGAAAAACCACTGACTTGGAAAATAGATCCAGGAGAGATAATTTAAAAACTATTGGACTACCTGAAAGCCATGATCAAAAAAAGAGACTTTGATATCATCTTTCAAGAAATTATCAAGGAGAGCTGCCCTGATATTCTAGAGCCAGAGGGTAAAATAGAAACTGAAAGAATCCACAGATCTCCTCCTCAAATAGATCCCAAAAAGAAGACCCCTAGGAACATTGTTGTCAAATTCCATAGCTCCCAGATCAAGGAGAAAATACTGCAAGCAGCCAGAAAGAAACAAGTTGAACATTGTGGCAACACAATTAGGATAACACAAGGTCTAGTAGCTTCTACATTAAAGGACTGAAGGGCTTAGAATAGGGTATTCTGCAGGTCAATGGAGCTAGGATCAAAACCAAGAATCACCTACCCAGCAAAACTGAGTATCACACTCTGAAGCAAAACGTGGACTTGCAATAAAATAGAGGACTTTCAAGCTTTCTCAGTGAAAAGACCAGAGCTGAATAGAAAATTTGACTTTCAAACACAAGAATCAAGAGAAGCATGAGAAGGTAAACAAGAAAGAGAAATCATAAGGGACTTACTAAAGTTGAACTGTTTTGTTTACATTCCTACAGGGAAAGATGACATGCATAATTCATGAGACATCAGTATTAGGGTAGCTGAAGGGAATGTACATACATACATACATATATACATTCGTA
>CM053625.1:321994368-322016850 GCA_028646595.1 Phalanger gymnotis | reverse complement strand
TCCTGGGTAGTTGATCCTTGGTTGTAGTCCCAGCTCCTTTGCCCTTCAGAATATCATATTACAATTTCTCCTGTCTTTTAATGTAGAAGCTGAGAGATCCTGCATGATCCTGACTGTAGTTCCACGATATTTGAATTGTTTCTTTTTGGCTGCTTGCAGTATTTTCTCCTTGTCTTTGTAGTTCTGAAATTTGGCTGTAATATTTCTTGGAGTTTTCAGTTTGGGATCTCTTTCAGGGGGGTGATTGGTGAATTCCTTCAGTGACTATTTTGCCCTCTGGTTCTAGGACTTCTTGGAAGTTGTCTTTGATAATTTCTTTGAAGATACTGTCAAGGCTCTTTTTTTCATAGTGGATTTCCGGTAGACCAATAACACTTAAATTGTCTCTCCTGGATCTATTTTCCAGGTCAGTTGTTTTCCCAATCAGACATTTCACATTTTTTTCTATTTTTTCATTCTTTACATTTTGTTTTACTACTTCTTGATGCCTCATAAATTCATTAGCTTCCACTTGCTCAACTCTAATTTTTAATGAGTTAGTGTTTTCATTTTGCTTTTGAGTCTCCTTTTCCAATTGGTTGATTAACCTCTCAGGGTGTCATTTTCTCTATTTAGATTCTGAATCTCCATAGCCATTCTGCCAATCTTATTCTTTAGGGACATGATTTCATCAGTGGATTTTTTTCTCCATTTTTTCTTTTACCTCCCTAATTTGGTTTTTAAAATCCTCCTTTAGCTCTTCCAGCAATGCTTTTTGGGCTGGAGACCAGTTCACATTCCCTTTTGAGGTATCAGATGTGAGTATAGTGTCATTGCTGTCCTCTTCCAAATTGGTATTTTAATCATGCCTGTCTCCATAAAAAGAATCAATGGTCCTCGGTTTTTTTGTGTTCTTCTTCATGTTGGTTAGCCTTTTCCTGGCTTTACAATAAGTTTATGCCTTTGAGGCTCAGGGCTCTCTGTCCCAGCTTTCTTATTCTGAGGACTGTGAGTCCAGTTGTTGTCTTTGTGAATTATAGTCTTTAGTTTCCAGAAATGTGGGGGAGGGATCTGGCTCCCTGATGTCTCATTCCCTAGGGGTGCTCTCCAGCGCTGTTGCTCTTCAGCAATGGTCTCAGCTCTTTATCGTTTCAGCTGGTGTGGGCACTTCCCCTGGGAGAGCAAGAGTAAGTCTGGGCTCCTGGTGTTGACCCCTGCCAGTTTTGCCCCTCTGGGACTAATGAACTTCTACTATTTGGCCACTGAAGCCCCACTTCTATCTCCTCTGTTCCAGCGTTCTTCCCCCCACCCCCCGAGGAATTCTCTGGGTGAGGAGGGGAGGGATTAGAGCCATTTATCTGGCTATTATGTCTCCCAGAAGTTCAAGAAGCCACATTTCATACCTTTGGGCTACAAGCCTCAGGAGTTGATGTTTCATGGCCAGTGGTGTTGCACTGCCTCTCGTTGCTTCCACAGACTGCTGTCCTGTGTTGGGAGACCTGGCGATCTCCATCGGTTTTGGGTGCTGAGCTTTCTCCCAGCCTGTCTCCCATGTGGGTTTCCTGGCCTGCCACTTCAGCTTTGGTGCAGTCTGGAGCAGCTCCGCACACCAAGCACTCTCCAACCCTGCAAATTCATTCCTTCGGCCTTTCAGACTCCCCTGGCTTGGAAATTTGCCCCACTCAGACTGCTCGTGGTTTCCAACTCTCTCAAATCTGCTCAAATTCACTTTTTTATAGGAATCTGACAGACCTTGTGAGAGAGCTCCGGTAAGATGCTGTTTTCATGCGGCCATCTTGGCTCTGCCCCCCTTTTTCATTTTCAATATTCATTGTCATAGAATATCCACAGGGACAAATTAGCAAACAGGAGGGAATCTGCTGACATCATTCTAGATGAAGACAGTTAAATCAAGGCAAAGGGCCTTCAGTAATGGCTTACTTTATCCCAAGCTCTGTGTCCTCCATTTTGGACACAGTATGCGTCATTGCCCTCCTGGCTATTTTTCTGACTCTCCTGCACTTTACTACTATGCCTGGGTGTGTGTGTGTGCAGGGATATACCTTCTCTCCCCAACTCTAATTTCAGCTCCCTTTTATGAGTTGTCTTTTTCAATTAGAAGGTCAACTCCTTGAGGGCAGACATTGTCTTTCTTTTTGTTTGTATTTGTATCCTTGGTGCTTAGCAGTTTCTAAGCACTTACATGTTTGCTGCCTGCCTGGCTGCCAGCTAATGAGAGACAGAATAAACATATGCTATAATACTACTATATGCTTCCTGGCCCTTGAATATCTGCTTGAGTTTGAATCACGGGCTTACAGGAATGACCTGAGAAAATGGAGAATATCCAGATGATGGCAACCAGGGTTGTTGAGGAATTCAAGATCTTATCTTATGAAAATTTACTGAAGGGACATGGAGTGTTTAGTCTGGAAAAGAGAACACTTAGAAGGGACCTTGGATAGCTAGGTAGGGCAGTGAATTGAGTGCTGGCCTGGAGTCAGAGAGAGAGACAGACAGACAGATAGAGAGAGAGACAGAGACACAGAGACGGAGGGAGAGGGAAGAAGGGAGGGGGAGGGAGAGAGAGAGAGAAAGAGAGAGAGAGAGAGAAGAGAAGAA
The DNA here is from genome assembly GCA_028646595.1 of Phalanger gymnotis. Lineage (NCBI taxonomy): Eukaryota > Metazoa > Chordata > Mammalia > Diprotodontia > Phalangeridae > Phalanger > Phalanger gymnotis. Next base: position 322,014,249 of record CM053625.1, on the reverse strand, counting down.
GAGGAAGAAGAGGAAGAAGAAGAAGAAGAAGAAGAAGAAGAAGAAGAAGGGAGAGAAGCCTAATCTGTATTGTTAAATATTTATTTAAAACATAAATTTCTATTAATATGAAGTGATTCACTTGGTTTTTATCAGAGCCCATCACAAGATCGGATCATCATTGATATAGAACTAGACGGAACCTCAATCTTCCATAACTAATTTAGTTTACAAATAAGAAAATTTGGGCCTAGCAGAGTTAAGTGACTTTTGAAAGGTTATTAATAGCAGAGCCAAGATTAAAATAGAGGTCTAGTGATTTCTAATGAAGTGCCCTTTCCACTGTTTTACATTGCCTCCATGTCACTGAGAGACATTGTAGTATGATAGAAGAATGTTAGACAGCTCTTTGTCTGTGAAATATTCTGGAAAGAATGCTTGTCTTAGAGATAGAACACTTGTGCTCTCATCCCAAGGCTACCATTTCTTAACTGTCTGACCTTGGATTTGTCACTTACATTCTCTGGGCCAAAGTTTCACCATTCATAACATGAGGAAATTGGATTAACATGATCTAAGGTCCAGTCCAACTACAGTTATTTAAGCCTTAGTTTTTAGTTTGGTAAACAGTTAGCATTTGGTTTCAGTTTGCTTTCAGGAAATACAAATGATTCATCCCATTTCATGATTTGGAGTTTGTTGAAATCCTCATCTCTTATACTTCCCTATACCTTTTGGTGGGATTCTAGAAATAAAGACAAAAGAAATATTGTCCAATGAATATTGTACTGTAGTATTTCTGGAATTCATGATTGCAATGTGTCAGAGGACCCTTCCTCTACTGACACAGACTTATTCTTCCACGCATTTGGGCTCAGTTATTAGGCTATGGTAGCTAGAGAGAAAAGCTATTTCTTGGTTTTCACCTATTGGCAAGAAACATCTCCAAACTTAGCCATGCTGAAGTTCAGACAAGAGATGCATGCCAGCTCTCAGACTTTCTAGGTTGGCCAGCACAACAAAATCTTCCGTTCCCGGCGTTAAAGACATTTCCATCTTTCCATGCCATAGTGAAGCATTCGACTATACAGCATGAGGCAAATGTCCCCAGGAATAGAATTATAGAAATGATTATTAGTGAAAGAAATTAAGGATGAACTGAAAAGCCTGTCACTAAAAAAACAGTAAAATTATTAAAAATAGCTTTATTCTCTGCAATATTGGCTAAAATATTACCCATTTGGAGCCAAGGAAAATGAAATGTGCTTAGATTAGATGATCTAAATTAGAAGAGTTTCATTATTTTACATCGGCAAAATGGAAACAATAGGGAAACAAATGAGAGTAGTGATGACATGGAAATAAAAATAGAAAAACAAGAGGAAATGATGAGGATAATTAAAGATTTTTCTAGTTAGATGTTAAGAGAATGAAACACAGAGAAGAAATTGTGTTCATTTACATTGTGTTCATGGAATAGACACAAAAGAATGGCTGAATGATGTTCAAGACATGGCTCAGGAAGCAGATTTAAGAGACACTCAATTTGTCTGGGCTTTGACAATTTCAGTCCACTTAAGGATCCACGTAATGCACACAAATTTCATAGGATTGAAGACTATTCAATATGAAAGGAACCTTAACAGACATCTGTCCAACCCCCTCATTTTCTGAATAGGGGAAATTGAAAGCCACAGGGAAGAAAGGATTTCCAGAGAATGGAGGTGTAATAAATGAAAGACACAACTTAGAGTCCTGGTATTTGATCTCATGTCTAGCATTTATTTAATCAATCGATCAATTTGTTCATTCATTCATTCATTCATTCATTTATTTATTTACATTTTCATTCATTCATTTATCTATTTATTTACTCATCAATCTATGTTACCTCTTCATTTATTTGTTTATTCATCTGTTTATTTATTTATTTATCAATTTATTTGCTTATTTATTTATTGCCATGATAAGCTTCATGCTTTTTTTGAAAAGGAAAGTATTTGTTAATAATTTTATAAAGAATGTATTTTTAAGAGAATGGTCATCACTAGTCCATGTCAGAAGACATTGACTTGCTGCCTAAGAAGAGGTTGTGAGTCAAGATCTCAAGATTTTTTCTTCTAATAAGCATTTGTTTATGTTTACTATGTTTTCATGTGTTGTGAGCATCAAATGAGGTAGTCCTTGTAAAATGTTTAGTACAGTACCTGGCCCATAGTAGATGCTTAATAAATGTTTATTGTCTTTCCTCTCTTTCCTTCCTCATAATGCTAAGAAAACTAATGTTTTGGATGGCATAATTAAGATAAACCTCCTTTAAAAAATCTGCCATTGAAACAGGCTAATTTAAATGTCAGACTGAATGGAAGAAGATGAAATTTAATGAGAATAAATGTAAAGTCTCAAACTTGAGTTTAAAAAGTTAATTTTGTAAATTGTCTGTTCTGAAAGAGGTTTCAATTTTTTCCAACTTCTCTGACTTCTTTCTCTAGACCTAACAAGAAAAATTCAAATTAAATCCCTCATGTAGATGACAACTCTTCGAGACTTAAAAACAGTTATTTTCTACCCTCTTCATATTCTTAGATCCAGTGACTCTGGTCTCTTTGCAGCTCCATGAACAATATTTTACTATACCCTAATTTGGACTCTATTTCACCTAGGTTGTCAATATGGTTAACTAGTAGAATGGTGATACTCTCCATAGTAACAAGGAATTTAGGAAAAAGGAAGAGTTTTCAGGAAAAGGTATTGAAATTGGTTTGTGACATCTTGATCCTAAGATGTCTTGAAGATATCGGATGCTAGATTACAACAGGCAGTTGGAGATAAAGGAGAGACAGGATTATACACCTAGCAAGTATATGATGTTGGCTTAAAATTTCAAAGATACAAACAAAACAGCCCCTCTTCTCAAGTGGCTTACATTTGATTATGGCAAAAATTTGTAAAAGTATGTAAATAAAAAATAATATATTAACAAAGTAAGTACAAAATAATTCTGAAATACAGGAGAGTATTAACATGTGGAAAAGGCTTTGGGAGGAAAGTGATTTGAGAATCATTTTCCTAGAGATAATAATTGAAATCATGGGAGTTGAAATCATCAGACGATATAATATAGAGGGAGAAAAGGAGAACCCAGGAAAGAGTCTTTTGTAACAACAAAGATTAGTGGGTTTGTTCTGGATGAAGATACAACTACAGATTCTGAAAAGGAGCAAACCAGGAGAGAGTGATGTCAAGAAAACCTAAAGAAAAGAGAGCATAAAGAAAAGAGGTTGATCAACAGTGTCAAAAATCTCTGAAAGGTCAAGAAGGGTGGGAATTAAGAAAAGGCCATTATAACTGACATTTAAGAGATAATTAGTTACTTTTGAGGGAGTAATTTCAGTTAATGATGAGTTCAAAAGCCAGATTGCAGAGAGTTAAGAAGATATTGGGAAGAAAGGAAGAGGAGGCATCTCTTGTAAATGTCTTTTCAAGTATTTTATTCAAAAAAGGGAGGAAAAATGTAGGACAGTAGCCATTCAGTATGGTCAGATTAAGTGATTTTTTAAGGTTCACAGAGGCATGGGTCCAAAGCATGTTTAGGGTTAGCATTGGAGAATCAGCAGAAAAAATATGAGGAACTGGAAATCAGTAAAAAAAAAAAAAAAGCGAGAATGATAGAGGGAGCAATCTGTAGGAGAAGATATGGGTATAATAATGCAACCCAGAAGAGAAAAGAAAAATTCCAAAGAAGATCTACTGAATGTTCTACAAGGTAAGACACAAAACTGTGGAGATAGCTGGACCTTCTGATAAGGAGAAATATGCTAAAGACATCTTTCCTGGGCTGAGTTCATTTCTTCAGTTATTTTTGGTTGAGAATTTCTAGCATTGTTGCAAAAGAAACTGCCAATACTTTTGAAAAAGTGTTTTATTTGGTCTCTCTCAGGTTCTCGCCACTCCAATCCAGCCTTCACTTAAGTGAAAAAAATGATTTTTTTTCCTAAAATAAAGGTCTGACTATGTGACACAATCTCTATCTTCACTCAATAAACTGCAGTGCTTCGCTCTTAATTCTGGAATAAATGTATACTACCTGGAACCTCACTTTCTACTTTTCTAGTTTTTTGTTTTATTTTCTAATATTCAAACTAAAATCCAGCCAGCTTAGCCTATTATTCCTCACTCAGGACATTTCATCTCCTCACACTGTAGTTTTCCCCTGCTGTCCTTTATGCGTACAATTTTTTTTTCCCTCACTTGAAACTTCCGGCTTCCTGAGCTTCCTCTAAGACTTGACTCAAATCCCATCTCAGCAAGAAGGATTTCCTGGTCTCCACCATTGCTACTATCTTCCCTCAAAGATTAGATGATCAGTTAGACATTGGTCCTGCTTTCCAGTGCAGCACAGGGGTGACATACAGATACAGCAGGGTTACATGCTCCCCCATATTCAGTTCAACTCCTGCTGCTCAGGTGAAAATCTAGATAACCTCACTTGTCCCTCATCGCAAAACTCTTACCTTACCCTCTAGCTAGGATGCTTCCTGGACCCAGGCACTGCTTCACTGGTGGGATTCAAATAAACCAACAACCGGTTCTCCATAGAACCGAGCCAAGGTGCTGCCGCCACTGCTGACATGGTGGGTGCAGGCCCTGCTCTGCTAATAACCAGTTTGCTGAACTCAACCTAAAATTAGGTACCGGTTCTGCTGAACCAGTGAGAACAAGCTGAATCCCACCACTACTCTGTTTCCTTCTGTAGCCCTGGTGTATGACAGAGAGCTAGGTTTGAGTCCCCTCCAATGTCACAGTCTGCTATTTCAGTCAATCTCTTGGAGCATCCTCACTCCCATTGACATTCCCTTGTATAATTGTCTGGGAGGAAGTTGGTGGCCTCAGGACTCAACCCACAGATGGTAATAACCCATCTCCTTGTTCAGCCCTTATGGAATGGAAAAGCTCAGTGGTACATTGCTTTGATTTTGGTGAATCTCTTCCACATGCCATACTTCATCATTAAAGATATTCTCAAGAGAACTGGGTTTGATTTCACTCTTTCATGTTACTAGCTTTGCCAGAGTTGGTCAATAGATGAAATATAAAATCTCTTTGAAAGAAAGGGTTTTTTTCACAGATTTCTTGGGAGTAGGTGGGTGAACTAGCATTCTCTAAAACATCCAGGACAACACCACGAGTATATAGACCTGGCCTTAGCCAAGGAAAATCTGGGTTCAAAAATCTTAACTCTGATACATACTGGCTGTAGGACCATTGACAAATCACAATTATCTCTCAGAGCCATTACTGCTTTTTGTAAAACAGAGAAAGGGCTACCTGACACTGATAGGAGAATATCCTCATCAGGACCTTTCTCTTCCCACCAATGAAACCAGTGATCCATCCCTAAATCAGACTAACACATTGACTCTATGTTGTTTGATTGATTAATAAATAGCTCAATGAATAAAAATAAATAAATAGCTCATATGTTCACAGACATATCACTTCCTTCCCAAGGACTTTCCCAGGTGTTAAAATTCTCCTGCACTTCAGAGTTACTTTGCATTTACTTTGTTTATTTATTATTTTTATTTCCTTAATTTTACATTTTTGCTATAATCAAATGTAAGCCCTTTGAGGAGAGTGGCAGTTTTTTTATGTCTTTGAAATTTAAAACCAACCTCATATAATTGCTAGCTGTGTAATCTTGAGCAAGTCTCTTAAGCTCTATGTGCCTCAGTTTCTTCATCTGTAAAATGGAGATAAGACTAGCACTTCTTTTCCAGGGTTGTTGTATGCGTAAAATGAGGACATATTGTGAAGCCTTTCTCAAAGTTTAAGGTACTATGTAACTGTTGATTACTATTATTTTTTATTATTGTTGTTGTTGTTAGCTGGGAGAAGTTCGAGGTTGCCTCTCTTCAAGCAGGCTGCTTAGCTGAAGGCCAATAAATCAAGCTTCTTAATATTACAAATTCCTTTGCATAATATAAAAGGCACGAGGAAAGGAACAGGAAATGAGAATCCAGGATAAGCAGAATTTTTTCATGTGGGGAAAACAAATTATAACCTTTCATAATTAAATTAATGCTCATCAACTAGAGCATTGCAGTCAAATTTATAAAATAACTTCCATAAAATTGAATACTCCCCATGATGCCTTGGAGTCATTTTCCAATCCTTTGATAATTTCACAGTGATTTGCAAAAGGCTTTTACTCTTTTAATGTGACTATATTTCACATTATATTCCTTGATAAAATACCAGGCATTTCTTCAATTCGATTGATTTGGTAGGGAAAAAATCCTTTGGAATTTTATTGAATTTGACAGTGTCTTTGACAGTTTACAACACTCTAAAGTTTTCTGAGTGACATATATGTTGTGTTGTACCTCTCATAACAATAAAATATCAAACCTGGAAGGAGACAATCCAGAGCAGACTGGTAGAACTGGAAAGACCTTGCAACATAGAAGAAGGAGTCTAAAAGAGATATGAGAGCATAGAACAAAGAAGGCCAAAGCTGGGAAGAACCAAAAAGTATAGAATGTGAGAGCTAGAACACACCTTAGAAAATACAACAGAGAATGTCAGAGAGCAGAGGCTTTTTAGAATGTACAACTTAGAATGTCTGAGACAGAAGGGCCCTTAGAACAGCCAACAGAGAATGATAGAACTTCAAGGGACCTTAAAACAAAAAAAAGCACAGAATCTCATATCTAGGAGTTTACTTCAAAGCATTTAGCACAGTCCTTTCATTTGAAAGCAGACACGATACTCGATACTCGGGAGGAATACCCATCTTGCCCATCCTCAGCCCTAACTGGTAATTGTCAGTCAGTTTCAGGGCAACCCCAATCATCATACTTTGCTTCAGTCTCTCGTCTCTTCTCTGGCCACCTCTTCCCCAAAGCCTCCTCCTCTCTTCAATCTCTGGAGCCTCAAACTTGCATCCAATTCACTCAGTCATTGTCTCTTGATGGAAACTGTCATTTTGCTCCCTTTTGGTCCAACTCAGCATTCCTGTAACTTTCCAGACCAAAGTGACTTTTCCTGGTCACCTTTCTCCTATACAAAAAAGAGAGTCTTTAAGGACAGGGATGTCTTTGCTGTTGAATACTGCCTCTCTTCCCCCCACATAACTGAGTATGTTGCAGAATTCATATAAAAAAATTAAAAATTCTTTTTTATTCATTCATTTGTTGAAACAAGGGAAACTGAGGACCAAGAAGGATAATAAGTGTGATTCACATGACAATGTCTTTTCATGACAGATTTGGGACCTAGACCTAGACCTTTGCACCTTTTGGTTCTACCAATGAGAAAACCAAGGAATGTCAAAAATTGCCTTAGATATTCTCTTTAGTTCAGATTTAAATCAAGGCTGGCATTCATCATCCTTGCAACAGACAAGAGATGTAATATTTGTCAATCCCCCTCTTAGCCTGTTCCTATGATCTTGGCTTTTTTGGGGAGGAGGAGAAGGAGGGGTTTTTTGTTTTTGTTTTTGATTTTGCAATGTCGTTTTTCATTGTTTCCAGTTGAACTCTCCTGGCAAGTAAGAAGAAGTACAATTTGTCCTAAAATCATTCTGTTTGAATAGACCCAACTTGGCTATGAATAAAATAGCTTCCAATTGTCCAATTCAGCCACGGAATAGAGGAATCACAAATCGTAATCTCTGAGGCAGACAATGCTTCACGATCACAGCAGGGAAGGCCTTTCTGGATGTCCCTCAAACAATCCAAAAGCTCTATGCTCTTTGTTTATCAAATTGTGGGCACTGGGGAAACCCTCCCTGGCTGGCTCCATATGCTTTAGGCCCATTTGCTACTAAGTTGTCCTTAAACACAGTCAGCTGGATTTATTAATACTCTGTACCACACAACAACCCCTATAGTGAGAGAATCAGAAAGATAAATGAGTTGCAGTTTCTGCTCTTAAGGAATTTACAATCTAATAGGATAATATGTAGCTTTTCTGTAAGACATGGAGACTGATACATTTGATACGAATTAAAACGCAATAAGAAAAAATTCTAGGAGGTACCCATCAAGGTGTATTCCAGAAATTAGTTTCCTCAGGACTGGGTAAGGGAAGGAGGGCAAGACAAAGAATTTCATGAAAAAGATGCTCAGGTTTTAGTGGACTGCAAGGGCAGCTAGGTAGTACAGTGGGTAGAGCCCTGGGCTTAGAATCAGGAGGACCTCTTCATAAGTGCAAATCTCACCTCAGATACTGACTAGCTGTATGACATTGAGCAAGTCACTTAATCCTGTTTTCCTGAGTTAACGATCTAAAAATAAGCTGGAGTAAAAAATGGCAAACTACTCCATTATCTTTGCTAAGAAAACCCTAAATGGGCTCATGTAGAGTCAGACATGACAGATATGACTGGACCACAACAACAAAGATCGAAAGAAAGCCATAAGCAGCAGGACTTTTAGCCACATTAAGAAAGTTCAGGTAGGAGGAAATGCTGGCCATGCTTTCCTCAGTTCAGATCTGAGAATATCTGGAGAACTAAATTCAGTTCTGGGTACTATGACTATCTTTTAGAGAATGCGTTGATAAGCTGGGGATCATGGAAAGAACTGCAAACTGCCCAATAAGTGGCTTAAATTTGTGCTATATACAGATCTCTTGAAGGAATTTAGAATGCTCAATCTGGAGAAATATAGGGGTGAGGCATGGGAGTGGTCTTTTAGTATTTAAGACAATATCATTTAGAAAGAGGATTAAAGCCTTTCTCTTTATTGCCGAATTAAGAACAATTCATCTGACTAGCAAAGACCTAAATGTAGGTTTACGCCTAACAAGCAGGAGTATCTAAATGCAAAAAGAAGCATAGGGAGAAAACATCTCACCATGTCCTCCCTCCACTGTCCTCTTCTCTCCACTACCCTAAAATAGACCCTCAGCATCTCTCTCCTGGACTGCCAGCTTTTTCATTGGCCTCCTCTCTCCACTCCACTCCATCCTTCACTCAGCTGTCAAACTGATCATTTTAAATTAAAGTTGTATATCAATCTCTCCACTGCCTGCCCCATTCAATCAACTCTTGTTCTTCTATATTAACTTCTAGTATAAAATTAAAAATCTCTCCGGCCCTTAGATCCCATACAACTTGGCTCTTCCCTAATATTCTAATCTTTTTTTCCACTTTATCCTCCTCCTCATTCTTTGCCTCAACAAATCACTCCATCCCTGGTGTCCTTGCTGTTGTACTGACTGTTCTCTCTGCCCAGAATGTCCTCTCTCTGCACCTCGTCCTCCTGATTTCCCTCCTGGCTTCCTTTAGTACCCAGCTGAAGTCCTTCAACCCTCTGCCTGAGGAAGCCTCTGCTCTAAAACCTATCTTCTCTCTTAGATGATCTTGCATTTTTCCGTTGCATATTTCTCCTATGGGTGTCTGATTGGTTCATGGTGGAGGCATATTGTCTTCCCTCGTTACAAGTGGAGCTTCTTGAAAGTAGAGACTAGGATTTGCTTTTCTTTGTATTGCCTAACCCTTACCTCAATGACTGATACACAGTAAATATTCACAAATGCTGATTGGCTAAGCCCCAGAATATTTGAACAAAGGCTGAATGACTGCTTGTAGGTACGGTTGGATTCTGTATGATTCAATTGTGCCCAAGAAACATTTGCTAGATACCTACAATGATTGGTTGATTGAATGAATGACTACTGTGGGCAGGGAATAGCATTAGACACCAGAAACGTAAAGAAAAAAAATCAAGAGTTTCTTAGCGTCCGAGAGATTATGTTCCACTTGGGGATATGATGTAACCTTTGTTGAGCTATGAAGTGGGCAAGATTACTTCTTAGGTCCTGTCTACCTGGGAGATCATGGCATTCTTCGTGAGTTTAGTTGGGAATGTGAAGCTGAAAAGTAGAGTTTGAGCCGAATCTCAGCATGTGGTAGTTGTTCCGTGTTTTAGTCATGCATGAGTCTCTGGGAACACTTGTGGGCAAATTATCTTTGCCAAGAAAACCCTAATTCGGATCTTGAGGAGTTTGACCCAACTGAAAAACGACTGGAAAACAAGAGCTGGAAAAATAGACTGGAGTGGTTTGCCACTTCCTTCCCTAGCCCATTTTACAAATGAGGAAACCGAGACAGTTAAGCGATTTACCCATGGTCACACAGCTAGTATCTGAGGCAAGATTTGAATTCATGTCTCCTTGATTCCAGGTCCAGTAATTTATGCCCCGCACCACCTACCTAGCTGACCAAAATATGGAAAAGGCGACAGTGGAAATAAGGAGGGAAGAGGGTAATCCAAGGAGGAGATATTTGAGCAAAATCGTGTCATTTGTGGGATATTTTAGTATGATGCTTAGCATTTAGTACATTGATTGGTATGTAGTGAACACTTAATAAATGCTTGACTTACTGAGGTTCTGGTTATGTGTATGAATGGAAGTAATCAAAGACATATTAAGAACACCAAGCATTGTGCCAATCTAAAGGGATAGCAAAAAAAATCAAAACAAAAAGTGTTCAAAGTCATTAAAAGTCCCAGATGCAAAGAACATCTCAGTGGAAGAAATGTGAGAAAAGTAAGAAGTCATGGAAGGCCTCTGGAAAAAAAAAGTACTGAGGGAGGAGAAGGCAGGATAAGAACCCAAAGTTAAGAATTGGTATAGCTTGCATGAATGAAATAAAGGCCTGGCTGTTTTTCATGATATACTATGTTATCCCATATTCTATTTCAGCTCTATAATCCAATTCCTACTCTGGCACCTTGGCCTCCTGATTGGGAAAATCTCACCCTATCTAACTCAACTTATAGAGAACTCAGTGCTATCCAGTCATCTCCATGCTGCTGTGGGCCATGTTCACCCTCCACCAATAAGCTCATCCATACTAACTGCTGTCTACCTCAAGCTCTAGGAATGTCAATCAAATCAACACTACCATTCCTGGAAAAGTTGCAACAACCAAGTGTCTTATGACTCAGCATGTTCAAAAGAGAAGACATTCTACACACACACACACGCACACACACATGTACACGCACACACACTTCGTACATGCAAAGAAGCCCAAATTCCCTAAGAGTGGTAACACCTCTCAGACCACAATTCCTGGTCCCAGCCCATCCCTTACAAGCATTATTTGCAGAAATAAGTCCTTCCCAAGAAGAATAAGCTGTGACCACTGGATGCAGACCAGCTGACCCCTATGGGGAAGGCAAGCCAACACAGTGGAATCAGAAAGCACCTTGCACAAGAGACAAGAAGCGGAATGGACCAGTCAAGTCAAATCACCTTCATCACCTCCACCAATGCCTCCTCTTAAACTGTAATGGAGAAAGTCCAGTATCTTGAAAGCAAGAGCACTGACAATAACAGTGTTTCAGGCTCCCAGTCTTGTTTTACAGTTATAACTGAGGGGAACAATCACCTTGGGAAAAGGGCGCTACCATCCTCACCACCACTAGAAGAATGTTTTTTCACTGACCCACAGAGCATCACTTTCTACTATACCATTAGGGCTCTTAAGAGACCAGAACTTACGTCCCTGCTCTGATATATCCCAGTTGTGCATCCTTGGATAAGCAACTTCTCTAAATCTCAAAGAGGGGGAGGGAGGGAAGAAGTGGGAGGAGAGGAAAGAAGAGGGGGGGAGGGAGGAAGAGAGAGAAAGGAAGGTAGAAGGGAGGAATGAAAAAAATGGAGAAATTTTGATTATTTTCATTAAATGCTATCTTATCTATCATCTATTTATACATAAACACACACACACATATATATATACATATGTACATATACATAAAGTTTTAAAAAGTAATTTGACTTGGAAGGGTGAGAGTAGAGTTGGAGAGATGAGGACTCTGCAAGAAGGAGGGAAAAAGAGATTCTAGGTAATCAGAAAGACCAGTCTCTGATGTCTAAATGGTTCTTTGAATGTCTTTGTAGTTAAGGAAGCTGAGGCATGAAAAGTACAACTTAATGTTATGACTTGCCTTTCTATAATAATTTAAACTTCACAAAATTTCTCAATAACACCTTGTGGGGGGACATATTATTTTGCCCATTGTATAGTATACAATTTGTGATTGAAAGAATTTGCTTTTCCAGGGTTGCAAAGCTGGGGTACATCAGAGCAGGGATTTAAGTTTAGGTCTCCTAAGAGCCCTTATGGTACAGTAGAAAATGATGTCTCATGGGTTAATAGAAAACACATTCCCATAAAGAACTAGAGTTCAGACCACCCTCTCCCACTCATGACCTGTGTCTGCTTTGGCAAATCCCCTACCTTCCCTGGATCTCAGATTCCTCTTTTCTTAAATGATAGACCAATGATGGCCTCGAAGATGCCTTCCAAGTATAGGTTATATTGCCCTATGCCACTATGGTCCATTGAATTGACATCCAGTGGATATAAGGACACAATGAAATGAAAAGCCCAAGCAAGTTTGTGACAGATCATAGATGTGAAGATCCTGGTCTATTTGTGAAGCCTAGAACACCTCCTCCCCTCCTTCAGTCCTATGCTCCTTAGCTCTGTACAGAAAATCTTTCTTGTTGAGCGGGAGATGTGAGAAGATTCAAGTTACAAACTTCATGTGACGAGGCAAAGTAGGATGGGAGAAATGACTTCATTTTAATCAAAGGGGTGGGAGTGGAGTTGAGTGGCATAAACTGTGTTGCCTTAATTGGTTCTTTATCAGGATTACTCACTAAGATTAATTTATCCAAGTAAGTAATAAAGTGGCCCAGAAGTCTTAATAAATGAAACTGATTAATAGAAAGACTAATGGGCAAAGCCTCATGTTCATCACCATAAGAAAAGTGGCTGATGATTAGAGATTTGTAGAGTCATATAAGGCAATTTCCCAACTGTTCTCACATAGGATTGTAATAGTAATTAAGGTGGGACTTTTTGCTGTTCTTTTCTTAAGTGCCTCTAATGATTCTGGCCTTTGTTTGAATGGGGCAGATAAAGTGGGATCTTTTTGTCTTGGAGTATTTCTCAGCAATGAGACAATTGGTAGTCATTGATTTGTATATGATGTCATATAGGGGATGGGGAACTTTCCTACACCCAGCCTGGGTGAGGTCAGGATGTAATTGAGGACAGCTAGGCATTTGAATTTTGAATGCACATTCATGGAAGGAGTGTTGAGACTCTGGGCAAGCCGTAATTGCCCCCAGCTTTGTAACCCAGACAGATAAGATGTTGATGCTTCTCTGGTAACTATGAATTGTGATTTGAATCAGACAAGGTCTGTTTGTTGATGTTTGTAATTTCTATTTGTATTTGCCTTGAAGTTCAGGGGGTTGATCTTTCCCCGCTGAACTAGGTGAATGATATATGTATGTTTGATTAAACTGAGATTGTTAACTCCTTAAAGTTGCTTTGCTCAGAAAAGGAGATCAAAGAATCTGTGTTCTGTGTGCTAGTTGTCGATGGGTCTTACACTCCCACAGCAACTGCTAGCAGATTGTTGCTACAGGCCCCCAGTCTACCATTTTGAGTTTGAAAGGGTCAGATCTTAGGATCATAGGTTGAAAACTTATAGGGACATTGGAGGCCAGACAGTCCAATACCCTCATGTTAAAAGTAAGGCTCAGATAGGTTAAATAATTTGCCCAAGATCATAGAAATATTAAGCAGCAAATTCAAAATTTGAACCCAGGTCTTTTGGCTCGAAACTTACTTATCTTTCCACTGTACCACACTGCCTCCTAGCCTAACACTTCATTTTATAGAAGATCAATAGGCCGATGTACAATCTTAGAGAATGGGAGGGAGAATTGACGTTCAAGGTCATCTATTACACATCATTTTACAGAGGAGGAAACTGAGACTCAGAGAAAGGCAATTACCTCACCAATCCACAGCCACCGATGGGATTGAGACTTAAAGCCAGTTCTCCTGCTTGCCCATTCGGGGCTTTTTTGCCCCTCTAAACCATTCTATCTCTCTCAAAGTCTGTGGGGTCGTTTGCTTTAGACTGGATTCAGAGAAAACACTGCCTGCTGAATATTAATAAGGCTAACGCTCTATGTAAAACTTCTTATTATCTTCCTGGCCAAGAAGTTCCTTTGAGTGACTTCGTGGGGAGCTGCGCAGCTTTCCTTTTTATTCTCAGCACATTTCTCAGAGAAGGGATTTAGCCCCTACGTAATTAGTACCTCAAAAGGGAAGATTCTGTCCTTTACCTTCACTCCAAATAAAGGCTAGGACTTTGGGCTAAGACTTCCTATCAGGAGGCTTAGAGATCTCCCTAAATGCCTAAAATTTCTCTCCACTTATCTCTCATCAAGAAACTATTAAGACACATATCCTGGCCTCCTTTCCCCTTATCATGCACTATGTTAAATGATGGTTAGCTCTGCCTATAATCTGCCCCTGTATTAATGTGAAGGGCTGACCATCCCCGGAGAACAAGGATGTTGGGGATTCTTATCACAAAGGCCCAGTGAAGCTGTGGAGGGACATAGAGGTGAGAGTAAATGAAGCCACTTAGAAAGATGGAAAGAACTGTTTGACCTTGAAGGTTGCTCTAGTTTGAATAATGATTTATGTCTGCCTAAGGATTGAGTTCCAAAATGACAGTATGGGGGGCTGGTTTAGCAACTTTGTCCTGCTCTCATTTCTCTCTCTCTCTCTCTCTCTCTCTCTCTCTCTCTCTCTCTCTCTCTCACACACACACACACACACACACACACACACACACACCTCTGAGAAATTAAGACTTGGGAAGTAAACTTTGAAAACCACAACTTCACATTGCAAACTTGTCATTTTATAAAAGTGAAAACTAAATTCAAAGATTCAGCCTATTAATTAATTCATGTTTATTAAGCACGTACTCAGCACACATTCTCAGCAATGAGACAATTGGGAGTCATTGATTTGTATATGATGTCATATAGGGGATGGGGAACTAAGTGCTGAGGATACAAAGAAAGGCACAAGGCTGTCCTTGCCCTCAAGGAACTTACCATCTAAGGGGAGAGAGAACAAGGAAACAATTTTGTATAAACAAGCTATAGACAAAAAGAATAGGAAACAAGCAACAAAGGGAAAGAAATAGAATTAAGGAAATTAAGAGAGGCAGAAGGTTCAATTTTATCTGAGACTTGAGGGATGTCAAGGAGCAAAGGAGGCAGAAATGAGGAAGGACACAGTTCCAGGCACAGAAGACTTGAAATTAGGGTCTGAAGAGGCCATATAGTAGAGTAGGAAAAGAGTCTGGGAGAGTCAGTGAAAAGCATACTGGCTCTGCAATCAGAAGGTCAGAGTCTAAATCCTCTTTTGTCCTTTATTATCCATGTCTCCTTCAGAAAATTATGTATCTTCCCTGGATCTCCAATTCCTCCATCATCAAATGGCCCCATTCGTGGTGCCTCAGTTCCTCAGTTCCCTCATCACTCTAAATCCGTTGTCTCACCCTTTGCTGACTTTTCTCTTTCCTCCACCTCCCAGGACCTCAGGCCACCATCATCTTCATAATTCAGGGAAGAAAGAGAGAGAGACAGAGAGAGAGAGGAAGAGAGAGAGAGAGAGAGAGAGAGAGAGAGAGAGAGAGAGAGAGAGGAAGAGAGAGAGAGAGAGAGAGAGAGACAGAGAGGGAGAGAGAGAGAACGATCAAGCAAAATCTCCACAACACATTTCAAGGGAGTGTTTATTCAACCTATTCTTGAAACTTTTCATTG
Source organism: Phalanger gymnotis (assembly GCA_028646595.1). NCBI lineage: Eukaryota > Metazoa > Chordata > Mammalia > Diprotodontia > Phalangeridae > Phalanger > Phalanger gymnotis. Next base: position 321,998,598 of record CM053625.1, on the reverse strand, counting down.
AAGAGAAACTCATCACTGTAAAAGGAAGATGATTTCATTGCTGGGGAGCTCTGTCAGAAGCAAAAGTGTGGTTTAACAGCCACTTAGTTCAACACCATCTTGGGCTTCATTGAGAGAGACACAGCTTCCAGGAATAAGGAAGTGATAGTCTCCCTGTCTCTGCCATACTCAAGCCATATTTGGAGGATCTTGGTCTCCTCCAGGCACTTCAGTTTATGAAAACACTAATAACTGCAAAATGTGCAAAAGGAGAAACCAGGATGGTGCAAGGAGTCTTTGCAAAAGAGCAAAAATAGAAGGAATAGGACATGTTTAGAGAACGTGGTTGCTCTGGGTAAGTAATTACAATTAAAATACTTCAAAGAAGAAAGAGGAAGGAGCAAAGCTAATTCCTTGCATCAGTTGAAGAGAATATGAAAAGCTAAATCAATAGTCAATTAAGCATCAAATATTGAGGAAGGAAGTGAAAGACATTTAGAAATAGAGCACAGTAGATTTGGGGAACATCATCATATAATTGAACATACTTGCATGATCATTTCTTATTCTACTAAATTAATACAACTATTGGTTCTTTTGCTAATTGTATCTTTTCATCCGTAAAATGATCAAAGCTAATGAGGAGGAAGAAGGTGAAAGTAAGCATGAGAAGCTTTACGATGTTCATGATGATATTGTAATAATACTGATGGTGATGAGGAAGAGAGTGGTAGTGATGATTGCTAAGGATATAGATGGGATGATGGCGTTGGTGACGGTGGTGATGGTGGCAATGATGGCGATGGTGGTGATGGTGGTGATGAGAAAGTCAAGGATGAGTAGCATGGTAGTGATGGGGAAGGTGATAATGATAATTGTAACAGAATAATTAAAATACAGAATATGATATGAAAGAGAATAGTGATGGGTGATGATTTAAAGCATGGTGATGATAATAATGATAAGAAGGAGAATGGTGAGGATATTGATGGAGAACAGGACAAGGTTGAGAATGATGGTAATAATTTTAGTGACTGAGGTCATTATTGTGATAGAGATTAGAAGGAGAAAGAGGTAGATGGGGAGGAAGCAAAGGAGGAGGTTGCACATCTATATATATCCAGCCTCAGTATCTCTCCGTGGATTCAGTTGTATATCACCAACTACATATTGCACATGTCAAACCAAAGATCCCAGAGACATATCAAACTCAATATGTAAAAAACTAAAATCATTATCTGCTCCCTCCCAAACAAGCCGTCCCTTATAATCTTTCTTATCTGGGCAGAAACTATTGCCATCCTTTCAGTTTCAATTGGATAATCTCAGCATTATCGCTAACTGTTTATTTTCCTTCACTCCATACATACAAATCAGGTGCTGAATCTTGTCACTTCTAACATAATACCTTCTCTCACATGTAACCCTTCCTTCCTATGCACACAGCTACCACCCTAGGTAAATACTTCTCTCATCCAGGGTTTTTAGCTGCATCCTTATTGGTCTTCCTGCCTTCAGTCTCTCCATCATACACTCCTGCCAAAGTAATTCTCTTTATCCTCAGATATTATTATGTGATTTCCCCATTCAGACAATTCCAGTAGCTTCCTGTTGCCTCTAGTATAAAATATAAACTTCTAGGTTAGGTTTTAAAGCCCTGTACAACCCTGCCCCAACATGCATTTCCAGCATCTTTGGATGATATCCTCACTTCTGCATTTTGTAAATCAACAAAACTAGCTTTCTCTCTGTTTCTTAAATTCCATAGTGAAAAGGAAACCAATTAGGGATGATTAGTTTTTTTTTATTTTTGAAATTATTTTTTTTATTTTTTTTAAATTAGATTTTTAGTTCAATTAAGCTCCTTTCTTTAGGAAAAGTGAATCCTAAGAGCTGAACAATACGAACATGGATAGTTGTCTCTTAAGTCTAGGTTACCTCTAGATTTAGTGGCTAGATTGATAAGACTTTATCATTTAGTAGGAGATAATTTAGAGGAATAAAATAATCATGAGATTATAAGTTTTTCTTGAAAGGGTGTTTCTCTTTCCAGCAGAAAGAGAGGCTTATGAAAGGTTATGTTCCCCTTTCTGGCAGCTGGAGAAAATGGGCTAGATATTAAGTTCCTCTTTCCAGTCATAGTGGATAAATTCCTTTTTTTGAACTAGATTATAAATTGAGCAATGGAAACTTCTAAGCTGGAAATTGATGAGGAGTAGGGGTAACTATTGACTATACTTTCCCCTTTCCCAGTATGCTTTCTGGTTACAAAAGGCACCACCTATAAGGCAAGGACTGCTGATGTAAAATCAAGAAAGCCCAGGAGAAGCTAACTGGTCAAGTGACTTGTCTTGTCCGACTTAATTACATTCAAAACAAGTTTCTCTATTTTTTTTATTCCTCTTTTCTATTATAAAAATCAGTTCTGTACATCACTCCTGGATATTTAAGGGGTCAGGCGACCTGATTTGATATGCAAATACTAGCTTTGCAAATTAAATTATAGATATCTCCATAACTTTGTTTATTGTGTTTTCAAATGCTACAACCCATTTAGAAATGCTTGGTCAATAGATATATAGACCATCACAGCATTCCTACAGGACAGCTTTCTTTCTGGATAAGTAGGACCTGGGCAGAATTTGACCCTAATGGCAGATGCCTCCATAAGCCAGGGTCACCCCCTCACCCAGAGGACAGAGGGAGGAGAATGTAAGGCAAACCCAGCTCTCTCTATGAAATATGATAGCCCCACAGTGATAGAAATTCTGATATATCTAGGATCAAAAGTTAGCTATTTTCTCATTTCCCTCTTTATTTTGCAGAAAGATAAAAAACAGAGACTTATATCTTGGTGAATAAAACTAAGGCTTTTTTCATTTCACTTTTTTATATTTGTCTTTTAAAGTAAATAAGATACTTCATCTTATCTTTTTCTTCCCCAGGCCCCCATTTTCCAGTGCAAGGCCCCCAGTTACAAGGCCCTTCCTTTCACTTTCCAGCTTAGCCCCAGCAGAAAAGACCTAATAGTTTTTTCAATTTTCACTTGCTAAATTCATAAAGGCATGTGGACCTAATCATCTCTGTTATTATTTGAGAATAACACATCCGCCTTAAAAGCAAATCTTTAAAATGGAGACATAATCTTCATAAAGGACTTTTCATAAACACTTAACAGGTCTCAGGATTGGAGATAGAAGCCCAGAGAGATTCATTGTCTGATGCAAGGTTGCACAACAAGGACCAAGTCAACCTTGAACTCTGGCCTCTGACCCTGATAAAAATCATGATTTGCTCCATTTCGGCATGCCCCCAAGACCGAAGCTTTTCAGAACATAAAACAGGCCAGCTCACATTTCGCTCACAAGACACACAATGGTGTCTCACAAAGGCAGTAAAGTGATATCATGGGGAAAGCCTCACTTCTGGAGTCCAAAGACCTTGTGTATGTATCTTGCCCTGGGCCATATTCTCCGTGACTTTAGCCACTCAGTTTGGCTCATAATTCTAGGAAACACGTACTTGACTTTGGAAAACTGGACAAAATTGCTCTCATATCAATGAAATGCCCAAATTCCTACGTTACAGCTATTCATTGCTGTCTGTGTCCCTACTCTCACCACTAAAATCTAAAGACTGGACCTGCAATTGGAGTCATATAGGGAATTCTCAGTTCACGAGCCTAATGGAAGACAAAACTTTATGTAAGGTCTTAGAGACTCACCTAGACCACATAGAGGTCAAGTGACTTGCCAAGGGTCATGTAGTCAGAGGTAGTCTCCAAGGTCAGCTCCCTACAACTTACATATTTCTATGACTTTTGGCACGTTAAGATTGGTGAATTCATAAATGTTGAAAATGAACCTTTCAATAGACCTCAGGTTTTCTCAGAAGAGGTGACACAGTTGATACTGATCACAACATGGGACCTTACATCCTCGTGGAGCTAATGAATGTGGTCCTTTAAAGGTTTTACAGAAAGTACAAAGCAGCAAAAGAGAAAGTGCTCCATTTAGCTAACCTAGTGAGAAAGAGGGAAGAATCTCTATGAGGAAATAGATATAGATGTAAATACACACATATATGTGTGTTTGTATATGTGCGTGTGTATGCTTACATGCCTACGTATTGGTTGTTTAGGAAATTTGATAACTTCAAATTGATTTTGACATTGCACGTATATAGGATTGGGTAGGGGCTATATTTAGTCCCCACCCCACCCCCTTTCTCTTTTATTCTTTAAAAAAAAAA
>CM053625.1:321976188-321993868 GCA_028646595.1 Phalanger gymnotis | reverse complement strand
AACCACAAACTCCCTGTCCCCAGCAGCTTTTCCCACTAACTTCCTCTGTTGTTTTTGGTGTTTGTGGGTTGAAAAGTCTGGTAACTGCTGCAGCTCACTGATTCAGGGCGCTACGGTACGCTCCACCTGGCTCCTGGTCTGGTTGGTCCACGCGTCCCGCGCTGAGCTCTGCTCCCCTCAGCTCCCAGCTCCATGAGGGACAGACCTTACCCAGAGACCATCCAGGCTGTCCTGGGCTGGAGCCCTGCTTCCTTCTGCTATTTTGTGGGTTCTGCAGTTCTAGAATTGGTTCAGAGCCATTTTTCATAGGTTTTTGGAGGGACTTGGCGGGGAGCTCACTCTAGTTCCTGCTTTGCAGCTGCCATCTTGGCTCTGCCCCCTCTAAATTACTTTTTAATCCTCCTTGAGCTCATTTGTGACAGGTTTTGGGGCTTGAGACCAGTTCATAGTCCGTTTCAAGCTTTCAGATGGGGGTATAGAATCAATGTTTTCCTCTTCTGAATTCATATTTTGATCTTCTCTGTCCACATAATAGTATCCAATGCTCTACTTTTTTACTTTTCTAGTTTACTTCTTCATGGTGGTTGCATTTTTCCTGGCTTTTTAAGTAGATCTCTGCTTCTGGGGCACAGGGGGCTCTGACCCAAGCTTCTTGAGAAGGCAACTGGGGGCCAGGTGACTGGCTTTGTGTGCTTTGGCCTCTGGTTATGTCAGCTAGAGGCTATATAATGCTGCCACTCATCTGGTGCTGAGCTGGAACTGGCTGGTGTGTGCCAAGGTCAAGGCAAGGAGGTGTCTTTCTGAATTGTCCCAAGATTACACCGAAGCTCCCAGTGTGAGGTGTGGGGGAGGGGTGATCTGGCTGCTTGAAGTCTCCTCTTCCCCTAGGGCTGCGTTATTACAAGGATGGTTTCAGCCATTGTCTGTGCTGGTGACTGCCAATTCCCCTGGCTGTGTGAAGGCACATCTGGGGTTCTAGTGTTGGCACTTGTCAGCTCCACCCCTTTGGGGCTCAGGAGCACCCACTGGTCTGCTGAGATGGGGCCTGCTGGGACATTTCCTTTCTTGCACTGGTCTCCTTCCTCCACCACAGGAGGGGCCATCTTCCCAGCCTCCCAAGATATAAAACTACTGAACCCCAACTTCTGCCTCTTCTATTCCAGGATTTTCCCCAGGGCAGTATTCTCTGGGTGAGGAATGGAGGGATGAGAGCCATTTCACTCAGTCATCATGGATCCCAGAAGTTCAAGAAGGTGAGTTTCAAACCTTTAGACTGTGGTCCAAAAGCCTCAGGAGTAGCTGCTGGCCCCTCAGGCTCTGTGCTGCTGTCTAACGTATCTCTGACAGACTCCCATCTTTTGCCGAGAAGCCTGAGGATTTCCTCCGCAGCTGGTAATTCAGCCCCAGGCCTGCTCCTGCTCCAACTCTGATATGCTTTAGTTCCACATGCCCAGCACTTTCCCAGTCTGGTCCCCTCTATTTTATTTTCTAATGCTACTTTCAGTTATGGTATTCTTGATTTCCTTGACTCTAAGTCAATGAGGTTTTTATGCCTCATTTGAAAACAGTCTATGATGATGGGGCTATTTGACAAGAGAACATTTAATTCATTTGAAATGATTCCCTTTATTTTATTTTATTTTATTTTTAGTTCTGGAGCAAGAAAATTATATCCTTGATCTCATTTACACACAATGGTGGAATGTAATGCTATGTCATTAAAATTCTAATAATATGAAATAATAAGAATTGGTTTTATGAGCTCATTAATTCCCCACAGATCATTTATATGGACTCTGAAATTTCTGATTGCAAATTGGAGCCATGGAGTCATTGATTTTTCTAACTTCACTAGTGATATTGAGGGCATAACCATCCTCCCAGTCACTCTCATTCTCAATTTTGGTGACATCTTCAGATCCTCACTCTCCATCACCCCCATATCCAACCTGTTGTGAAATCATGTCATTTTACATCCACCACATTTCATATCAACCCCTTCTCTCCACTCACACTACCACCACCTTGGTGAAGGTCCTAATCATCTAATAGCCTTCTTGGTGTAGTAGCCTACCTGGACAAATCTCTCCTCACTCTGGTCTTCCTCCACTCAGCTGCCAAATTTATCTTCCTAAAGTACAAGCTTGGTCATATCACCACCTTACTCAGCAAATTACAGTGGCTGTCTGTTACCTCCAAGATCAAATATGAAATCGTCTGTTTGAAGTTCAAAGCCCTTCACAGTTGGCCCCACCTCAACCTTTACAATCTTCTGACATTTTGCTCTCTTCCATGGATAAAATAATACAAACCTGCTTGTTGCTCACACACAATATCAACCTCCTATGCCCATGTGTTTGCACTGACTTCCCCATGCCTTAAATGGGCTTCCTTCTCACCTCCCCTTATTAAAGCACCTAGTTTCCTTTAAGACTCAATTCAAAATTCATCCTCTGCAAGAGATCTTTTGTTCTCATTCAATTGCTTCTCTTTTCTCAGTTCAAATCACCTTCCATCTATTCTGCATATGTTTTATATGTGAAATGGGGCTTTAGCACACAGGTACAAACACCATTCATGTGCTAAGATTACATCCTCCACCTGGATATTTTGGGAGCTCTTTTACTGAATATGTAGAAATGGTACTGATCCACCATGTGGTTGGAAGCAGTCTCTTTTATTGGCTGCACCTTCTTCAAAGGGATTGAATCAGCACCAGTCAGGGGTTTTACTTTACTTATTCAAGGGAGGAAGGGAAACAACTCCTTCGCTCATAGTTAATGAGAATATGAGATCAGGAAAGATCTTAGATGCTCTTCCTCCCCTCTTCCCAGGACGATGTGGCCCTGGAGAAAGAGAACTGCACCTTTGACTTTTTTTTAATTTGATTTAATTTGTCTTTTGCTGTTGTTATTTTTGTTCTCAGTACAGGGAGTAGAGTCTCCAATCTAGCCTGAAGGCTCAAGACACTGTAAATAAGGAATCCATTACTGTAGATCTGGAGTTGCATTAAGGCTGGCAGTGGAGCCAGACTCTGGTAATCTGATATGACCATCTCATGCAAAAATAAAAAAGGGAGGTCATGAAATGTTCTGTGTGGGTAAAAGCAAATAAGGCATTTTTTTTTCTTTTCTTTAGGGAAAACATAAATCCTTAAGAAGAGTAATTTGCATTAAACTTGGACAGGTAGGCTGGAGCCAGATGTTCAGGACTTTAAATGACAGATAGAGGAATTCAAATTTAATACTGTAGACAAAAGCAAGGCACCAGAACTTTTTCAGCAGAGGACTGACACCATTTCAGAATGACAATTTAAAGTCTGTGAAGTGGATAGATCAGTTGTTGTTGTTCAATCATTTTAGTCATGTCTAACTCTTTGTGATTCCATTTGAAGTTCTCTTGGCAAAGATACTGGAGTTTTATTGTTGTTCTCATTTGTTCTTGTTGGTTTTTTGTTCGTTTGTTTTCCATTTCCTTCTCAAGTTCATTTTACAGACAGGAAACTGAGGCAGAGTTATGTGACTTGCCCAGACTCAAACAGCCAATGAGTGTCTGAGACTAAATTTGAATTCAAGTCTTCCTTCCTCCAGGCCCTGCACTCTGTCCACTGTGCCACCTACTGAAAGAAATTGGAGACAGGAGGATTATCTCAGATTCTTTGAATAGTTAATGTGAGAAGCAATGAGGACCTGAATTAGGACAACGACTGGGTGAGAACAGGAGATAGATGTGGGTAATGAAATAAATTACAAACGTGCCAATTAGAGGGAATGTGAAGTTGTTGTTTGTCCTTCATTTTTGAAGAGGACCAATGACGACACAGGGTGATGTCTTGACTTGTGCGTGAATTGGATTTAAGTGAGGCTGAATTGCACAATGTCGTCAGCTTCACTCTGTCTCTCAGCGTGACTGAAGTTTAGTGGCAAGACAAAACTCAAGATGAGCGGTGATGGTCCGGGCTGCAGTGGATAACCTTGGCATCTCTGACGTCCGATCAAGCTTTACAGAACCTACTTCAGCCACTTTAATGATTGCTGGAAAAAATTGTTCTCATTCACCTGTTCTGCCAGAGAAGTCTTCACGTGCTTGGACTATATATTCCCTTAACTCACCGACAGATTTGAGACCCCTTGGTTACCCTCAACCTGGTTTAGCTCGTCTGCCAAAGATGGTTTACTAGAGCATGGCTGCTATGCGTGCTACAGCTTCCTGGAGCCACAGGTGAGAAGTGAGTGTCAGGTAGACACTATAGGTAAATGAGCATGCTTGAAAAGGGCTCAGCAAGCCTTCACACTGGAGGTGTTAGACTTCTTTGAACACCTTACACATCCCAGGATATGAGGTACAGAGAAAATGTATGAGAAGGAAGAATAGATCATACTTAGGTAACAAGCTTGGTTGACTAGGAAAAGAATGGTAATTTGAACATTAATAAGTAGCTTCAAAAGAGAGGAGGGTTTTAGGGGAAAGACAATTCTTTGTTGTTTTGTATTGTATCGTATCACATCGCCTCGCATCACATCATATCATATTGCATTGTATCATATTGCATTGTATTGTATTATAGTATATTATAGCACAGGATATCATATTATAGTATCATATTATGGCATAGGATGACCCAGGATGCAATGGGAGACCTTGACCCTTTTGGGCTAAGGCCTTTTCAGGTACTCACTTAGAGTGAGGTAATGTCCATTCAGTGAATAGGCCTTTTTATAAGTGAGTCAAGGGATGGCCCCTTTAATTAGAAAAAAGAAAATTAAGTCAGGTTGGGAGGGGAAGACCCTTAGGGTTGCTGTTCCAAAGAGAAACAGTTACCATTGACATTCACTCTAAGCCAGGAGGGCCCAAAAATACAGCCATTAAATGGATCTTGGGCAAGGAGACATTGTGGTCATCCTGGTGAATATCTGGTCACTGGATCCAGATGGTTCTGGAGGAGAAAGTGAGGCTGTTGACCTTGCACAGGCCTCCATCACTCAAATCAAAGTCAACTGCAAGTCATGTAATCATTTCCTTGATGTCGTGGTCCTCTTCGAGAACAAAAGACAAATACAACAATAGTACGGGGTATCATATGATATAATACCATATCATATCATATTCTATTCTATTCTATAATTGGATATGTATTTAATTATGTAATATGAGCATTTCATATTGATCTAGGGAAAAATACCATTATTAGTTCATTTGTTACATTAGCTTTAATAATTGTGTTTTGTAATTAATACAGTATTTAGAAAAAAAAGAGAAACATCTCTAACTGCTTTTTGGTAAAGGGCTGCAACTTTTTGACACTGACCAGAAGCTGAATCAAACAGAGTTATATGGAAGGAAAAAAAGGTGATGTGGTAACAGAATTTTCAGGAACCGTCTATAATTTGACATTGACCTTGGTAAGGAAGAATAGCATTGAGCTTTGGACCTGAAATATGTGCTGATCTTATCTCCCTTCCACATTGTCTTCTCATCTCTGAACTTCTCTGTTCCATGTTCTAAGTTTCTACTGAGCTTTGGCATTCCATGTTTTATGTTTTATGGCCCCTCCCAATTCTTACAGTCTATGTTCAAAGTCTACTTCTTTATCTGATAGTCTATGTTGTATATTCCAAGATCCCTCCAAACTCTTGACATTTCTTGTTCTATGTTCTAAGTCCATCCTCCTACTTCCATTCTGAGATTCCATGCTCTATGTTCTAAGGTCCCTTCAAACTCTGACATTTTATGATTTAGATCTAACTGTGTGCATGTGTGTGTGTTCGTGTGTGTGCGTTCATGTGTGTGCTCATGCATGTGTGTTTGTGTGTGTGTGTGTGTGTGTGTGATAGACTCCTTTGGCCACTTGTTGAAGTCTTTGAAATGATTCTCAAAAAAATTTTGAATGAATTAAATAAAATATATAGGACAACAAAAGTAAACATTTTTATCGAAATAAGATTTTCATTTTTTTTAAATCATGAACCCCAAGTTAAGACCCTAAGGCTTCTTCTTACTCTGAAATTCTCTGATCTATGCTCTCATACTGTTTAATCTAAACTCTACATTTTCCACCTCCCCCAGTGCTAAATAAAATAAATGCTTTGCACAAAATATATTTTTAATGAATTTTCAATGGATTAATTTGAATTAAATTGCATTAGACTGGGTGGGAAGGGAGGGTGAATTTTACAATTGAAGGGAAATTACCAAAAGGAAAACCTGAGAGTCAGTCTAGTGCAAAAGAAAGCACACTAGATTTGGAGTCAGAGAACTTGAGTTTGAATCTCTGCTTTACCACTTCTTATCTGGATGACCTTGGGTAAGTCATTTTACTTTTGCAAGCCTCATTCTCATTTTTTTTTCCTAAATGAAGGCTCTGAAGTTGATGACTTAAGACCCTCTGGGTTCACATCCTATGGGGAAATACCCCAAGAGAAGATTCTGATGATGAAATAAACCTCCCTTTAAAATGCCAGAGGGAATGAAACCTTGGTTGCCTTAGTACAGTTGATCTTGTTGATTAATTAAGAAATCAATGTTCACCCTGGAGGAATTTTCCTTTTATGTCTGTTCTGCATCATTTCAGTTGTTTAACCCTCATAATTGTCGGCAGTGAAGAGAAGCAAGGAGTGGGAGCTTAGCAAAGCTGGCCCTTAATTCTGCAAATCGTGTTTTAATTAGACGTCACAGGAAATAAACGCTCGGGGACAACAAAGCATCAATCTACAGGAAGCTCCTGAACAGCCTGAGCTAACCCACCGTGTTTTGCTCATTACCAAGCACACTGGCCCATTTATAATCCCCATCAGATGCAGTATCAAGTCCATTTCATTAACAGGGGTCCTTTTTATTTTTCTGTGTGATAAATATCACCCTGTTGCATGTGTACGTATGGAAAACAAATGACTTTCACACTAAGCTCTATTGATTGCTTCCTGGAAGCATCTGTGCTGGGATTTTTTTAAATCAAATTCTTTGAGATGAAGAGAATTGAATAATTGTCTTACATATAACATTAGACAAATTGTAGCTCTTGGATCTGGGCAGTATTTTAAACTGCCTTTCTTTTCCCCTCCACTCAGTTGTCAAGTACCTCATTTATTTTTCTGCCTTCATTCTCTCTACTTTTCAACTTCTGAAGCCACACAGCTACTAAAAAATTGAGCCAAACCATCATAATCCCTCACTCTAAAGTAGTCGGTGGTTCCCTTTCACCTCTAGGATAGGATACTAAATCCTCATCCTCCCATGTGTAGGCCTCCAAAAAGAGGACTCTCACCTACCTTTCCAATTCATGTGATTCACCTTCATGCAGTCTCCCTTTGAGTTCACCTGGTCTGCTGGCCATTACCTGTACTCCACCTGCTTCCACATCTTTGCACAAGGAGTCCTCCATGTCTGGAATGCAGAATGCATTCTCCTGCCCTGTATTTTTTAATCATCTCTAGCTTCTTTTAAAGTCCAATTCAAGTAATGCCTTATTTACTCTAGTCCTTTCCTGATAGCCCTGTAGCTATAAACAATCTTCAATTCATTAAATTACTTTGTTTTATTTTTGATTGTTTATCAACTCATTTTTGTACATTTTTGTTTCTTCCTAGTGAAGAAAATAAACATGTGTTTATTAAGCACTTATTTTGTTGCAGTTGATGTATTAAGCAATGAGGATATCAGGACAAGGAAAAATAAAGCTCTTTCCCCTAAGAAACTTACATTCAAATGCAAGAAGACAACACAAAAGGGGGAGGAAGGTAGGACATGAAGATACCTTGCATGGAGGCCATGGTTTTAGAACCTGGAAAGTCAGCTACCTGAGAAGAAGGAAATGAAGCCTGGCAGTTCTGGGGCTCTCCACAAAATTGAGGTCCCAGAAGGAAATGACCAATGGGAGAAAAGATTCAATCTGACAGAAAGAAAATCCAGGGCAAGAAGATTCCTGGGATGTTTGGATGTCCCAGGATCAGGAGGCCACAAATACTGAGGATCCCTGCTCTAGGATGAAGTAGCTGAGGCTGTGATCTGGAACCTCTATGAGGAAAGCATCAGAATGAAGATAATGATAGCACCTACATCCCAGGATTGTGGCAGGGATCAAATGAGATTCTCTAAGCTTGGAGCCAGTAATGGGCAGCTAGGTGGGTAGAACATTGGAACTGGAGTCAGGAAGAACTGATTTCAAATGCAACTTAAGACATTTCCTAGATGTGTGGCCTTGAATAAGTCACTTAAACTCCATTTGTCTTACTTTCCTAATCCGTAAAATGGGGATAATGTAGCACTGTTTTCCCAAGATTGCTGTAAGGACCAAATGAGATTATGTTTGTAAAGCACTTGACACAATGTCTGGCACAAAGTAGGCACTTAATAAATGCTTGTTCTTCTCTTTCGGGGCGGGGGGGGGGGAGGTCAGGGATTCTTTTAGCTCTTCTTCATATCCCTAGCTTTCTGTATCCAGATAGACTGCCTTTAGGAGGCAGTGATGGAGGTGAACTTTAAAGGAAAAAAGGAATTTTATGAGACAGAGGTCAGAAAACAAGACTCAGATGGGCCCAACAATTCATTGAAATGAAGAGAATTTAATAATTATGTGTACAGTGATTGACTAATTATTGCAATTGAATTAGTCTCAAAATACTGTATAATCTCTAGTTATTACAATTATGAGATATGTAATGGTTCAATGTGCTTTGCAAAAATGAAAAGGTTAGAGAATGTCAGTTGGACCTTTATCACCACCATGACCCTCTACTCCCATCTTCCTCACCATAATCTTTTCAGTGAAATTTCCCACCATTGTACAGCATAGATCCTTCTATCCAGCCAATCAGCTCTCTAAGCATACAGTTTTCATCCCCAATACTGTGCATCCCAGTTGTTCCTTTGCTTCTGCATTGGCTCAGCATGGACAAAGTGGCAAAGAGGCCCTCCATAGCTTACTTTCTATTATTCTAAGTCTTCTAACCATTTCATTTCTCCAGAGAGAAAACTGAAACCCAGAGCAGGCAAGTCACTTCCTCCCGTTCTCACAGCCAGATAATGCCAGAGGTGGATCTCAAGTCCATAAATTGTTGGTTCCTAATTCAAGTTCTTTCTACCACTGCATTGCAAAACTCCGTATTTAATTGTTTAGTTAAATGACCTTTCATTTTCTTTCTTTGCTAATAATGAAGTCATCCAAGTTTTTTTTGAACAATGGGGAGAAATAAGACATGGAACCGGGAAGACAGCACCTTAAAAGCTACCTCAGAAAGAGATATATGACCCTGGGCAAAATATTTAGTCTTTCTGTGTCTCTGTTTCCTCAGGCACAAAATAAGAGAGTTGGATTTAATTACCTTTAAATTTCCTTAGGGTCCCTGCCACAATCCTGGGACGCGGGTGCTATCATTTCCTTCCTTCTGCTGCTTTCTTTGTAGTGGCTCCAGGTAATGGCTACAGCTACTTCATTCTAGAGCAGGGATTCATTTTAACAAAGATAGGATTCTAGGCATCAACTATTGGGTAGGAGAGAACTTAGATTTAGGGAAGGACTTAGGAATAAGAAAGACATTAGTGGTTCCCTTAACCACAACTGCAAGAAGGATATAGATGGGAGCAGGACAGACACAAAGACTTTAGTGGACAGAGCATAAGATTTGGACATAGAGGACATAGACTTGAATCCCAGATGCATCATGACCCCTGTGTGCTAGTATGTAATTCACTCCCTTTCTTGCCCTTGCAAAATCCAACTCTGCTGTAGAGTGGAGCCTAGCCAAAGAGAGGCTCCTCAGATATTGAATCCACTTTCAATCCTGGTGGATTTTCACTCCAAAAAGAATTTGCTTGTAATTGAGTTTTAAATATGGAAATTAATACAGTGTGTTAGTAATTGTACAATGAAGTTCCAAGTGCTGATTAAGTTCTGTGAGAGCATAAAGTGACAGCACTGCTATTATCAGAATGAAACCTGGGGAAATTGAAATTTGAAATTCTGTCTGACTCAGCACTAAAACCCTGAATGAGTCTGTTTGGGGAAGTCACCTTGTCTTGGCTGGCTGAAGATTCTCTTTGACTAGTTGGCTTCTGAACAGGTATAGAGGCTGAGCCCAGCTGAGCCTCTCAGTTCTGAGGGCAGGAGTATAGTCCTTGTACTTGGCATGTCATTGGGGGTAGGCAGATGGTATAAGGAGCACAAAGCCTTGGCCAAGGGTTGAGCACAGTAGTTCCCAGAGGTCTTAGTGTAGTGTGACCCATAGCATAGTAAAATATGTTTCTTTAGGTTCTATAGGTCCTAAAATTGATTTGTGATGTCAAGTGGAAAAATAGAATCTTTGATCTGGAAGAGACCTTAAAGTCCCCCTTGTGTCACTCTCCTACTCACATCTATTTTACAGAAGAGGAAAATGGGGCCCATAGAGGAAAGGTGACTTGCCTGAGGTTATACAAGTAGTGAACATCAGAGACAAGATTTTAATCCAGGTCCTCTATTTGCTACTCTATCATTTCTTCCAAAAAGCAGAAATCCTTTAATAACACCCTGAGACAAGTGATCATAACATTATAGCCAAAAGAAAGGTGAGGCATCCAAGGCTCTTTCCCAGGGTGGCAACATCCTAGAGGGACATTTTCCCCCAGCAGTGTCCTCATATCTAATGAGGTGTTCAGATAGCCTGCCCCATTGGCCTGGAACGTTATTCACAATATTCTATTATCCTGTTGCCCTCTCCTAGCTAAGGTCTGTCTTTGCTACTACCACATTAAGAGTATGGGTCATACTCTCTTGGGAATGTGTCACCTCCTCTACCACAGCGACATAGTCAGACAGCTATTTGCTTTATGGAAGCAACATCCTCCAACTCCCTTCTCGCAAAACCGTAATGGGGCTTTGCATTCCACATTCCTCCAGAAAAAATAGTTCTTAGTTAAGAGAAACATATATTTAGAGATGGAATGGATTTTAAAAGTCACCTAGGCCAGCTCTTTCATTTATTTGCCCAAGTTCACATAGAAAGTCAGGACTAGAGGCAGGATCAAAGGTAGGATTTCCAAATAGAGAAACAGATGTTATTATCACTGCCATTGTTTGACTCCTTTTTTGTTTTTTTTTTCTCATTGTACTCATTCAGCACAGCTACATTTTTACATCCAACCCCCTCCAATAAAAAGCTTCTTACAATCCCCAAGGCAACCATTTTGGGGTTTTGTTTGTTTGTTTTTCAGATAGTTATAATTATTTCATCACATAATTCCCAATTACATGAAAAATTAGCATTCTTTTCTTTAAATTTTGAGTTCCAGCAGCAGCGAGGTGGTACAGTGTGGAGAGAACCAGCCCTGGAGTCAGGAGGACCTGAGTTCAAATCCAACCTCAGACACTTGACATACTTACTAGCTGTGTGACCTTGAGCAAGTCGCTTAACCCCAATTTCCCTGCCTTCTCCCCTCAAAAAAAAAGATTTAAAAAATTGAGTTCTACATTCTCTCTCTCTCTCCTGACCCTCCTCTACACCTTCAGAAGGTAAGCAATTTGATACCAGGTAAATACATGCTAAGTCATGCAAAACACTTCCGTATTGGTCATGTTGCAAAAAACAAAAAAGAAAGAAAGAAAAAGAGTTTTAAAAAGTATGCTTCATTTAGTATTAAGAGTTCATCAGTTCTCTAGAGTTGGATAATATTTTTCATTATAGGTGCTTTGGAAGTGATTTGAATTATTGTCTTGATCAGAATGCTTAAATCTTTCCCAGCTCATCATCCTTACAATTACTATTGTTGTATATAGTGTTTTCCTGGTTCTGCTCCCTTCACTTTGCATGAGTTCATATAAGTCTTCCCAGGTTTTTCTGAAATCATCCTCCTCATCATTTCTTGTAGCACAATAGTACTCCATCACAATCATATATCATGCCTTGTTCAGCCATTCCCCTGAGCATCTCTTCAATTTCCAATTCTTTGCCACAACAAAAAAGAGCTGCTTTAAATGTTTTGGGGGCAAATAGGCCCCTTTTCCCTTCTTTAATCACTTTGGGATACAGATCTAGTAGTGGTATCATTGGATCAAAGGGTATTCACAGTTTGGTAACTTTTTGGGCAGAGTTCCAAGTTTTTCAGAATGAATGGACCAGTTCACAACTCCGCCAACAGTGCACTAATGTCCAAATGTTCCACATCCCCTACAGCATTTGTCATTTTCCTTTTCTGTCATGGTAGCAAATCTAATAAGTATAAGATTATATCTCCAATTTGTTTTCATTTGTATTTCTCTAATTAGTAATTATTTGGAGCATTTTATGTTACTATTGACAGTTTTTATTTCTTCTTCAGAAAACTATCAAGGTAACCACTTTGTGAAAGCTTTCATGATGGGAAAGTTAGTTGTCATTTTGATCTGAAATCTGTCTCCTGGTAACTTCTGCCCCCCCCCCACCCCCCATTTTATATTCAGTAGAATCCAAGCCCCTTTTTGTCTTAAGTCCCCAGCACCTCATACAGTGTTTTGCCAATATTTAGTGCACAATGAGTGCGCATAATTAAATTATTCATCGTTCTGTTCTCTGAGCCTTCTTCAAGAGCAACAGCTTGTATTTTTATAGTTCTTTAATATTTACAAAATGATTTATAAATTTCTCATTCAATATCATAACTTTTGTGACGTAGGTATTATTAGTATCACCATTTTATAGATGTGTAAACTGATACAGATGGCAGTTAAGTGACTTTTTCAGGATCACATAGCTAATTTATACCAGAAACTGGAATTGAACTCAGGTCTTCTTTACTTCAAGTCCAGTGCTCCATTCACTGTGCCTCTTAGCTACCATATAGCAAGCTCTTTGAATCTTTGATATCAGTGAGCAGTACAGTAATTAAGGATAATGTGCTATAAAGAAAAAGCTCAAAGTAGTAGCAAGGGCACAGTCTGGCTGCTCAGCATCAGGGACCGCATACCCCAGGGAACATGCTTCACTAGTACTAAGCCACAGAAAGTTCCCGGGTTTACCAGTTGAAGGATTTTCCCTGTACAATTGAGATAAACTTCTCTGATCCAAGGAGATGAGTTGCCCTCTGGGCTGTGACCTTAAGAGAAGATGCATGTGGGTCTGGAGGGGGAAATTGAGGAAGAATTGTTTCCCCCCTCCCCCTATTCTCAACATTTTCCTTCCCAAGGGAAAAAAAATAACAAAACCAAATCATGTGCGTAGTCTTGTTCAAGGACAGCAATGAAGTCAGTATCACTCTACCAAAGATTATGGGGGAATGGAAGCTGCAAGAAGAATAGAAATGTTGGGGGGAGGGAAGGGTAGTAGTCTTTATTATCAAGGGCTTTGAATTTCAAAGAAAGGAGACTGAAGTATCTTCCAGAGTGAAACTAGCACAGTCAGCAGGGATGCAAAGATGCAGAGGAAATGCATCTGTCATCAAGGAAGATACATTTTACTCACATAGAGGAGGGAAAGGAGATATAGGTGGCAGCAAAGGAGAAGGAGGGGCAAGAGGGAAGAGAAACAAACCCTGATCATCAGGAAGAAGTAAAAAATATAATAACTAGCATAATAACTATTAATTTTCTGTATAAACATAGGATTAAGAAATTTGCTCTCAATGTGTTAGAATACCTAATTTTCATAGCAGCTCAGGGAGGTAAGGAGAGAGAGGATTAGAATTTCCATTTGGCAAATATTTCTTCTTAGAAATGCAAATACTATTTCCTACTAAGGGAAGAGAAGGATCCAGAGGACAATGAAGAAAAGAGAAGGAAAAGACATTGTGGAGGAAATACAGAACGTTTTACAATGGTAAAGGCTCAAGATTAAATTTAGGGAGGAGGAATCTCAAAGGACTTGTGGAAAGAAAAGATGGAGGGGATGAAGAAGAAAGAAGAGAACTTGAGCATATAAAAAGAATAAGTATTGAAAGGACTAAAAGAAAAGGAGAAGAGGAAAAGAAGGATACAAGAGAAGGAAGAAAAGGAAGAAGATAGGGAGGAGGTCATCGTTGTAACAAGGTGATATGGAAGACTGAGAAACCTGACGAAAGGAATTTAGAGTAACTTTCTTGATAATAACCAGATAAAAAAGATCCTAGAAAGGTAAGAAAGGAAGTGCCAACCAACCTGCCTACCTACTTATCTAACATTTGGTATATTCCACATCCTTGTGACTAGGATGGATCACTTGAGTTTAGGAGTTCTGAGCTGCAGTAGGGCTAAACCCAATCAATTGCCTGCACACAGTCTGGCACCAATATCATAAGGTCCCATGAACATAGAAGCCATCAGGCAACCTAAAGAGGGTGAACATAGCAGGTCAAAGCTTCCTTAATGATTAACAGTAGGATCGAACTTAAGAATAAATACTGCCCTTCCAACATTAGTGAGATGGATGGAGAAAGAAGGCAAGGGAGGGAGGAAGGAAGGAAGGAAGGAAGGAAGGAAGGAAGGAAGGAAGGAAGGAAGGAAGGAAGGAAGGGAAGAAGGAAGGAAGGAAGGAAGGAAGGAAGGAAGGAAGGAAGGAAGGAAGGAAGGAAGGGAAGAAGGAAGGAAGGAAGGAAGGAAGGAGAGAGGGAGAAAGGAGAGAGGGAGGAAGGAGAGAGGGAGGAAGGGAAGGAGGGGGAAGAACAAAGGGAAAGAAGAAAAGTACAGGGAAAGTACAGGGAAAGGAAAAGAAGGAAAAAAAACATCTGAAGTAGTTTTCCACCTACAGGAGAATGACTAAGAAAGAAAATGATTGTAACCTGATATAAAGTAGTGAATTCTGGATCTGGAAGAAGAAGAACTGTACTCATTCTCACCTTCTGGCATTTAAGTGTCTTTGTGAATTGGAGCAAGATGTGGAATCCATTTAGTCAGCAATATCCTCATCTGTAAATAAATATCTGTCCATTTTTCAACGAACATAATAGAGGCCTTTGACCCTATGCATATGAAATTCAATTCTAACAATAATGAAGAGCAGATTCAAATGTTTGGTGACTTAAAGAGTTCTGTGTTTGTATTTCTGAATGCAAACTTTGAAAACTATTCTTTCCAAGTCTAGGGTGCATATCAAATTCTGTCTGGTTTTCCTCTCTTCAATGCCTAAATCTAAGGAGTGGTCTTCCTTCCCCAAGTTTCAATCTTTCCCACCCCAGAAACTACTTCTTCCCTGCTATTAAGGATCAAATCCACTATCAAATTTCCTATTATTGGTTCTTCCATCTTTTGAAGGATTAAATTACCATTTAGGCATGTTGAGTTATTAACTACTCTGCCTTGATCAGAGAGAGAAATCTCCCACCACAACTATATCATGCCTCATAATACTGTCAGAAGAAAGGAGCAAACCACTGGCAAAAAATATATATAAAGCCTCGGGCAATAAAATCAAAACCTTAGAGATGCAGGTAGTAGTGTCATTGGTGCTACTCTTTGAGGGCAAGAGATTCAGTATATAAAGTAGAATTAAGAAAGTTAGCAGCTATCTGAGTAGGTAACTCATAAGAAACAATATTCAGATTTCTCAAACATGGCTTAAAATGTAACAATGACAGTGTCTGGTCCAGAAATGAAATATGCTGAGTGAAGATTTTTAATAATATATTTTGACAATCTAATCAGAAGGCTTTACATTGTAAGGGAAAGGGTGGAGAGAGAGAGAGAGAGAGATTATATGGCTATAGATATATTTCAAAACCAATTCATGTAATGAAATAGCCTAGGAAGAAAGGGGCATGGATCAGGAATCAACCTCTGATTTCATTGGCACGGGGGACTTCTTGATGAAGAAACTCTCCACCAATGTAGATTGACACACGATCTGCAATTTATAATCTTAGAGTGTCGCCTGTTTCACTGAGAGATTACATGATTTAATCAGGTTGCATGATTAAGCATGAGCTGGTTAAATCTGTCAGAGGTGATTGATTTTGTTGAGTTTTTTCAGTCATGTCTGACTCTTCATGACACCATTTGGGGTTTACTTGGCAAAGATGCTAGAGTAGTTTGCCATTTCCTTCAGCTAATTTTACAGATGAGAAGACTGAGGCAAACAGGGTTATTTTATTTTTGGCTGGACATTGTTGGTAATATATAGAAGTGATAATGATTTGTATGGGTTTATTTTACATCCTGCAACTTTGCTAAGGTTGTTAATTATTTCAAGTAGTTTTTTTTAGTTGATACTCTAGGATTTTCAAAGTATATTATCATATTATCTACAAAGAGTGAGAGTTTTATTTTCTTAATATTTATTGTAATTCCTTCAATTTCTTTTTCTTCTTTTTTTTTCTATTGCTAGAATTTCTAGAATAATATTGAATAATAGTAGTGATAATGGGCATCCTTGCTTCACCCCTGGTTTTATAGGGAAAATTTCTAATTTATCCCCATGTGTCGGTAAGGCAAAATGGGCTCCTTAGCATGTCAGGAATTTGGCTTTTGTTTTCTTTGAGTGAAAGTACTTTCATCTGTTAAGTGCTAAGCCCCAGGCCCAAAGCCCTATCAGGTATGAAATCTGTGTGGGTGTAGATTAATGACTTAAGAGGAGCCAACTCAGGAACCAATGGTCTCTGGTCATTGAGGCGGGGCTTGAGAACACCAGAGGCTCAGCTGCAAGGAAAGGCGAGCCAAGAGACAACTACAGTGGAAGCGGAAGCCAAAGCAGGAAGCTGAGGAAGCAGGAAGCTGTGGAAGCAGAGCTGACCCATGTGTAGACCCAGGAGTGCCAGCAAGGACTTGAGGCCAGTAAATATGATTTGGCTAAATACTATCTTGTTTTTCTGTGGCCTCCTGGTTACTCTTGTGAGGCGGGCTTTCTGGGCCTGGAGTCTTCTTGTCAAGATGTAGGAATGGGGAGGCTGGTTCACAGATCTGCTGCGGTGGGGCCTAAATAAATGTTTTGTTGCTTTCTACTTAGAGAATCTCTCCTACCTTGTGATTTCAAACCATTCAAACATATACATGATTATATTTGAGATTATAAATTCAGCCTTCCTACTACACCCCATTTCTATTAATGCTTGTTGATAGTTTCAGATAAATACTACTTATCATTTTAAGGGAAGCTCCATGTATTCCTATGCTCTCTAGTATTTTTAGTAGGGATGTGTGTTGTATTTTGTCAAAGATGTTTATCCTAATAATGCTGATAGCCAGGTACAATCATTACTGTCAGGTAGACTCTTGCAGGGGTATTCCTTTTCAAATACAAGAGTATTAGCTAGTCCACAACTATAAAGTGGGGCTCATGAACTATATCATGTAGCAGTGTGTCCTCATTTATTTCATCAGTTGGATATTAATGTAAGAAAAGGCTACCAAGAAATGAACTTTGTTGTCAGTCCCATGACTACAAAAGTGAAAGCTGTGGCCTTGACCAATCCTTGTCACCTCAGTGTCAGTTCTCGTACATGGTGGACATTGTGGTCCCAGATCTGCTGGAAATCTGCTATTTATCATGATTAATGTGATTGCTACTCTGAATTAAAGACAGAACCACTAGGCCAGGGTAGAAACTGCAAATGAAAGATGTGTAGCTATCATTTTATGAGAGTGTGTTGTTAAGCAAAATTGTCTCATTAGCATGGCTTTTGTTTCTTTTGAGTGGAAGTACTTTCAGCTGTTAAGTGCTAAGCCCCAGGGCCAGGGCCCTGTCAGGTGTGAAACCTGTGTGGGTGTGGATTGGTGACTTAGGAGGGGCCAGCTGGGGAACCAATGGTCTCTGGTCATTGAGGCGGG
>CM053625.1:321952099-321975688 GCA_028646595.1 Phalanger gymnotis | reverse complement strand
GGGCTCTGCTTAGCTCAGCTCCGCTCCCCTCAGCTGGGGGCTGGGAGTTCCGTTCGGGACAGACCTTACCCCAAGACCATCCAGGCTGTCCTGGGCTGGAGCCCCGCCTCCCTCTGCCACCCTGTGGGTTCCGCAGTTCTAGAATTGGTTCAGAGCCACCTCTTCATAGGTTTTTGGAGAGACCCGGTGGGGAGCTCACGCCCAAGCATTTTCTTTATTAATGCCTCAAGATCCTGGTGAAAAATATCATGATTTTTCACAGATGTTAGATAACTTTGCCTCTTGCTGAAAGTAATTTTTAAAGTAAAAGTACTAATTTTTGAAATGACTTAATTTTGTAGTGTAGTAGTAATTGTGCAATTGTGATTTAAATTCATCATCTCACTGGTGTGAACACAGATCAGTGTTCCTATGGTCTGAGAGTTCACTAGGAGTCAGCAATGGAAAGGAGCAGCTGAAAAAAGTGATGAAAACAGCCTAGGCAGAAGCAGGGCAGTTATTGTCACTCTTTTTGTTCATGTTAGACCACATATGGAAAGTTGTATTTAGTTCTATGTGATATGTGGAAAAAAGAGTACTTACTGAGAAGCAGGGCTCTGTCTAGGGGAGGGGGAGGGACAGAGGATGCCACATGTCCCAATCCACCTCTCCCTGTCCCAGGCCATTCTCTTCTAAAATAGAATCAAGGAGATCTTCAATTTCCTATATTATTAACATTTACATAATACTTTTTTATTAGTTTATTTATTTTTAGTTTTCAACATTTACTTCCATAAATTTTAAATTTTCTCCCCCTCCCTCTCCCCTCCCTCCTCAAGATGGCCTGCAATCAGATACAGGCTCTATATATACATTCCTATTAAATATATTTTCACATTAGTCATGTTGTATAGAAGAATTATACTGAATGGGAGAAACCATGAGAAAGCAAAACAAAACAGAACAAAAAAAGAAAATGTCTGCTTTGCTCTGCATTCAGACTCCATAGTTCTTTCTCTGGACATGGATGGTTTTTTGCACTATGAGTCTTTTGGAGTTGTTTGAGGTCGTTGCATTACTGAGAAAGGCCAGGTCTATCCAAATCAGTCGTTGCACACTGTGGCTGTTACTGTGTACAATGTTCTCCTCATTCTGCTCAGGTCAAATAAGTCTTTCCGGTTTTTTTTTATGAAGTCCATCTATTCATCATTTCTTAGAGTACAAAAGTAGTCCATTATATTCATATACATCAACTTGTTCAGCCATTCCCCAATTGATGGGCATCCCCTCAATTTCCAGTTCTTGGCCACCACAAAAAGAGCTGCTATAAATATTTTTCTAGGTGTGGGTCCTTTTCCCGTTTTTACGATCTCTTTAGAATACAGCACTAGAAGTAGTATTGCTGGGTCAATATACACATTTTGTAGCTGCAGTGGCCCAACTGCAAACTCTATCCCAGTCCCCAGCAGTTCTCCCACTAACCTATTCTGTTGTCCTTGGTGTTTGTGGGTTCAGAAGTCTGGTAACTGCTGCAGCTCACTGATTCAGGGCGCTACGGCACGCTCCACCCGGCTCCTGGTCTGGTTGGTTCGCGCCGCCCACGCTGGGCTCTGCTCCCCTCCTCTCCCAGCTCTGTGCGGGACCTTACCCAGAGACCATCCAGGCTGTCCTGGGCTACAGCCCTGCTTCCCTCTGCTGTTTTGTGGGTTCTGCAATTCTAGAATTGGTTCAGAGCCATTTTTACAGGTTTTGTGAGGGACTTGGTGGGGAGCTCAGGCTAGTCCCTGCTTTCCAGCTGCCATCTTGGCTCCGCCCCAGTTCTCTACATATTTTAGAAATGAGGCCTTTATCAGAGACACTGGTTACAAAAATTTTTTCCTAGTTTTCTGCTTTACATATTTTAAATGTGAAAGCCTACTTTACCTTTGTGAGTTAATTTGATCCTCATGATATTTCTAGAAGAGAAACACTGTAGTTATTTTCACTCCTGTTTTATAGATGATGAAGCTGGGGCTCAGAGGGTTTAAGTCACTTTTCCATGGTCACAAAGGTATTAAAAAGACAGAGATGGAAATTGATCCCCCAGCTTCTTGACTAATACTACGTTCTGCCATCAAATCAACTGAAGTAATCTGTTCTTTAAAATGCCCATCATGCTGCGTATTTGAGATTCCTTTAGAAGTGATCTAAGTCCTTTCACCCTGAAGAACAGCAGAATACCTCCCTTTTACCTCTACTCTGGTAAGAGAAGTTATGATCTAAATTGATCATTTAATAGGTACGAGCACAGCTCAGAATAGGAAGCCAATTTTCCCTGAGGAGGCAGAGCCTGGAAACTTCCAAAGCAAAGAATTGAGGAAACAGAATGTGAAAGGATGCCAATTCATACCTTGCTACCTTCAGGGCAGGAGTAGGGGATTAGGACACAGTATGGAATATTCTGCTCAGTGCTGACCTTGGTTCTGTTGTTCTCTTCTCTTCTCTTCTCTTCTCTTCTCTTCTCTTCTCTTCTCTTCTCTTCTCTTCTCTTCTCTTCTCTCTTCTCTTCTCTTCTCTTCTCTTCTCTTCTTCTCTCTCTCTCTCTCTCTCTCTCTCTCTCTCTCTCTCTCTCTCTCTCTCTCTCTCTCTCTCTCTCCCTCCCTCCTTCTCTCTTTTTCCTTTGTCACAAGAGATGGCTCTCCAGGAGGAGGGGTTGTTGCACATTGGGAAATGAAGCTAAAGTAGAAACAAAAGATAGCACTGAATTTTAAAAATACAAAAACCTGCATTTCCCTCTAGAACTTTCCCAGCCTGGTGCCTAACACTCACTCCTCCCCAACCCCACCAAAAAATATACCCCCAAATTTATTTGACATATAGTGTGATATATTAGCAAAAAGCAAATTATTCCAAGGGAAAGAACCTTCATTCTGCAATCAGAGGCCATGAGTTCAAACCCTGCCTTTACTGATATTTCTGTGACTTTGGCCCAATGGCTTCATCTCTGTGGCCCTGATCATCCCCCTGGTCCTGATCATCTCCTTGGCCCTGAGCTTCATTATCTATAAAATGAAGCAATTTGATCAGATCACCTCTTCAGTCCCTTTCATTCTGAAGAACAATTTAGAACTATGTCCAAAGGGCTATAAAACTGTTCATACCCTTTGACCCAGCATACCTTGTTTAGGTCTGTATCCCAAAAGACAAAAAAGGAAAAAGACCTACATGTACAAAAATATGGATTGTAGCTCTTTTTTGGAGTAGCAAAGATTTAGAAATTGATGTATGGTCATCAGTTGGTGAATGTATGAACAAGTTCTGGTATGTGATTATGGTGGAGTACTATTGTGCTAAAGAAAAGACTAGAGGAGTAGTTTCATTAAAGAATGTTTTTTTTGAAAAATGGCACCCTATATGAACTGATGCAAAGTGAAGTGAGAAGAGCTGGGAGATGATTGTGCACAGTCACAGCAATGTTATAATGATGATCAACTCTGAAGACAGGGATACTCTGATTGATACAATGATCCAAGACAATCCCAAAGGACTCATGATGAAAAAATACTATGCAACCCCAGAGAGAGAACCGATGAACTCTGAGTGCAAAGATAGATAGATAGATAGCTATAATATATTCTATTATATGTAATGTAATAAATATGTACATATATAATACATACACACAAACATATATGGATATATGTATGTGTATAGACACATGTGTGTATATATGCATCTATATGTATGTGTATGTATATATGTGTGTATATTATATATGTGTGTATACATATTGTATGCACAAATACATATATACACGTATGCATGTATATACATACACACATGCATGCATATATACATACATTATGTATGTATACACAGATTTATGTACATGCATATGTACACATGTGTGTGTATGCATGTGTATGTATGTGCATATGTATATATGCATATGCATGTATTATAGTTTTTTTAATGTGGCTAATAAAGAAATATCTTTTGCATGATTTCACATTCACAATTGATATATTGCCCATATCCTCAGTGGATATGGTAGGGGGTATAAAGGAGGAAAACATTTAGAACTCGACATTTAAAAAGAAAAATGTTTAAAATAAATAAAAATGAAATTATTAACAAAAATGACCAGGCCAGTTCCCTACATCAACTGTAGTACCTTCCTGTGTTCAGTTAGCTAGTCTCAGTCCCTGTCAATTCCTCCACTCCATCATCCTGTCTATTTTCTTATGTGGTCTCAATTTCTGTAAACTACTTTCTCTGCATCTATTCAGTATTTTTACTCATCTTCTGATTTGGCTCCTAATGCCTCAACTCAGAACCTTCTCTTTTGTATTCACTCATCTCTATTCTACCTTGAGCAACTCCAAATTGTCTGAGCAAGATGGTATATTCTGTAATCCCTGCTGGCTAGGAGGTGGAAGCTGGAAGATCAAACCGAGCCTAGGAGTTCTGAGATTTAAGTGAGTCATTCTAATCTGGTGCCCACACTAATTTTGACATCAATGAAGTGGGAGCCACCAGAGGGGTGAACTGACCCGGATAAGAAAAGGAAGAGCTCAAAATTCCCAAACTCATGAGAGTTGGATCAAGCCACATACTTTGAGCTTGGGAAAGATAGAAATACAGTCAGACAGACAAACAAATAGAGACAGATGGATACAGAGAGAAGGAAAAAGGGACAAAAACAGAGACAGACAGATACAGAGCGACAAAAAACAGAGAGAGATATAGAACAAGAGGAAAGAAGGAAGGGAGGGAGGGAGGAAGGAAGAGAGAGAGAAAGCCCAAACCTATATTCATCACAAGTGACATAAATAATTAACTTATACAAATCTATTCTCTGAACAATTCTTTGATTTCAAGTTTTGTTCCATTACATGCTTGCAAGTCCTAGAAATAGACATATGTAAATCACCTCTTGGATAAAATATGTAAAAATACAATAAAACATTTTAAAATTATTCAGCCTGTAGTTTTGCCTCTGAGGGAGGCCTTGTCACCCGTGACCTCTCAGCATCCTGTTATTTATCTTCAAGCATTTTTATCTTTTGAGCATCTTTTCTCTCAGTTATCTCAGAACTTCCTGTTTCTCCCACTATCAATTTCTTGGTGTTTCTCACACACAAACAAGACTTCTTTGGTCCCTTCAGGAAATGAATTATACATATAAGTAAGGGACAATATCTTGTATTTTTGTTCAGTACTCATATTTGTAAGGTTTATAAGGCACTTCACAAGTGTTATTCTCATTTAATTCTCCAACAACCCTGTAAGGTAGCTATTTGCATTATCCCCATTTTACAGTTGAGGAAACTGAGGCTGAGCAAGGTTAAGCAACTTGCCTAAGGTCACAGAGCTCATAAACAACAAAAATTATTATTTATAATATTGTGGTCCATATTTTTGCAGTGATACTGTGTGCAAGGCAATGTGCAAAGCATGTTACAAATATTATCTCATCTGATCCTCATAAAAACCTGGGAGGTAGATGCCATTATTGTCTTAATTTTTCAGATGAGGAAACTGGGAGAGTAAGTGACTTGTCCAACATCACATAGCTAGTAAATATCTAAGGTGGTATTTAAATACAGCTCTCTCTGACTCCCAGCCTAGCATTCTACACACTCTGACACCTAGATGCCTAGTTTCTTTACTTTATAGAAAACAGAAGCCAGGAAATGTGAAACTTGTCAAAGCTGGCTGAGGTAAAGTAAAAGAGTCAGGATTAGAAATCAGGAGCACTGACTCCACACCCAGTGATCCAGAAAGCCACATTGTTTCCTCATCACATGGCCCAAGTTTCTCTCTAGCAACGATTCTTCATTCTGCTTCTGGCAGAGTCAAATATTGCTCTCTCAAATGAAAGGGAGAAATCATAAGCACCTGCCATTAAGACATTTTTCAAGCAGCCTGTTAACAAAGAGAATAGGGGAAGGATTAAAGATTCCCTAATAATAGCATCACATTTAAGCCATCTCGGCATCTAGAGATCTCTTTCTTTCCTTAAAGAATTTTTGAATTCCAGAGCTAGAAGTGTCCTTACCGTTGGTTCTTCTAGCACAATCTCCTAGTACATCACCTAATTTAGAGAAAACAGAGGGAGGACGAGAAAGGGAAGATGACTTGCCGAGGGTCATGCAGTGAATCACCAGGACAGCTGGGAAAAGAATGTATATGGCCAGATGCCCAATTCAGTCAGGAAGCTTAAGGTGCTGCCTCTGTAAAAACAGATTGATTCCACTGACTCCCCCCTCCCTCATTTGAATATACAGTGCCTCTCGATAACATCTAGCATCTTCTGCTGGCCTGAAGTTTATAGGCTTTTGCTCCCACAGTGACCTCCAACTATACAAGCAGACTAGGAAATCATTATTATATTTTCAGTAGTAGTGACCTTCTCATTAAAATTGTGCATCAGTCTCTCCCTTTTCAATGAGTCTCATGTTGATACTAGAGTCCTCATTATCAGTGATGAATGAAATATTTCATGATGTATTCATAAAAACAACTACAATAAGGTTTTGGGCAAAAACTGTGAGATCTATCTATCTAACATTATAAACAAAGATAAATAGATAGGCAACTAGGTAGATTATACAAACACAAATATATATGATGGAGGATAATCTAGAGAGATAAAAAAGAAGAAAGAATGAAAGGAAAGAAGAGGGAAGGAAAGGAGAGAGAGAGAGAATGAGAGAGAGAGAGAGAGAGAGAGAGAGAGAGAGAGAGAGAGAGATTTATGGATAGATAATCTATCATCCAAAGCTATAACATATCCCTAGTTTCCTTATCTGGGGCCAAGAAAATCAAGTCTACTCCCTATTCCACATGACAATCCTAGAAACCCTTGAAGGCATCTTTCGTGTTACCCTGAGTACAGAGTTTAGGGCCTTTCCCAACTTCCCCAGTACTTTCAATTGGTACTCATTTGTCAGATATTACACTTTTCATTATCTCAGTCACCTTCCTCTGAATGCAAATCAGACATCTTTTTGTGAATGCTATGTGGATATCTATCTATATATCCATCTGTCTGTCTATCTATCTGTCTGTCTGTCTATTTTGATTATCTATCTCATTTATTGATTAATCTATTTATCCATTTGTCTATCGTCAATCATTTATTTCATAATTTATTTATTAATTTTGTTGTATCAAGGCCATAAGCCCAACAGGCAGTAGGACATTCCTAATAATTTTGAGCTAGTTGCATATTGTAATATCAATGGTTATATGTATGCTTTTACTGACATCAGGCTGACTCAGAATATCGGACCTCAGCCAGATAAAATCATATTGAACTGGTTTCCCTACCTTCACTTAGTTCTTTTTTTTTATTAGAGCATTAAATTGTATGTCAGATGTTTCATTACATTCCCTTCTAATGTATTTTTAATTATTTGTTTTGCTTTTTAAATGGCTATTTTCCCACATAAACATGTAAATATGTAGCTTTTAAAGTGTATTTCAAAGACTATTAAAGACAATGAAGCAGCCATTGATTGGTGGAAGTCAGTCCATTAAAGGATAATTGAAATCCACAAGATCATCTGCACCAAAGCACAAAAGAAAGTGCAGGAGAAAACAAATACAAAATAATAAACGAAAAACAATGAAGCGATAAATTCCAAGAACTGTCAAATTGGTGCTGCAAAAAACCAAACTAATTTTCAGAAAACAAACAAAAATAATCAAAAGAGACCTGGCATTTAAAGGACTAAGTCTTTATTCTCCTGCCATGTGGCATTGGCTTTCTCGAACTAGCATGAATCAGTTTAAAAATCAAATAGCTGCTTACCATTGCTATGTAGGATAATAACATAATTGTCATAGGCAAAACAATATACAAACTGAAGCACTGAAGATGAGGGGAAAGGTATTTTTTTAACTGACGAAAGCTACATTTTTTTTTTCATTTATGGCTACATTGACAACAACAGCCATCCAGGTTTCCTGGGGATCATTTTAGATATGACCATCTTTAAAAAACTATAAAATAATCCCCCCCAAAAAAGAGATGTTTTCTAAACTTTCTCTTCATTGATAGAATAGCAATTTCTGACATATACATATACATATGCATATGCACATATGTGTATGTATGTATACATTTGTGTATGCATATATCTATGTATATGTGTATATGTGTGCATATATATACACACTCATATATGTGTACACATAAGCATACATATATAAATGATTTTTTAAACTATTTTGGAATTACCAAAAAATGAGGACAGAATAATGCAACGTAACTTTGAAACATGGTTAAGCATCATGAAAAGTTAAGAAAATTTACCCAAGAGATGGAGATAAATATATTTCAATGACCTGAGAACTAAAGCAATCAATTAACAAGTCTTTTAAAGTGGTTACTATGGGCCTGGTCACAGGGTTTGGTTCTGGGGATGCAAATACAAAGAACAAGATAATCCGCACAGAGCTTACATTCTAACGGGAGAGCCAACAATCATGTGTATAAAATACATATAACAAAAATAATGTTAACTACAAACATTTATATATTATTTATATACAGTGTAGTTTGGGGGAGGGGCATCTGCAGTTGGATGAAGAAGGAAGATTTATATGGAAAACGGTGCTTGGATTGGCTCTTAAATGAAGAAAAGGTTTCCAAGAAGTGTTAAAAAGGAAGTGCATTCCAGGCATGTGGAAAGCAAGGAAAACAGCAAAGAGACCAGCAATAGATGTGGTGGGTTAGGGAAGAAGAGGAGGCCAGTGTGGCTGGACTACGGAGTTTGTGGAAGGAAATTATGATCAACGAAGCTTGAAAAATGGGCAGGAGACAGGTTGTTTAGGACATTAAAATCTAAACAGAGGAGTTCATATTTTATTTTAAAAACAATCAGAAGTCATTGGAGTTGATTTAGTAGGGAGCCACATGATCAGATCTGCACTTAAAGAAAATTATTTTGACAACCATATGGCGGACTACATGAGAGACTTGAGGTAGACAAAGCAATTAGAAGGCTTTCGGAATAATATGGGTGAAAAGTGAGGAGGAATGGACGTAAAGGGGGTAGCTGAAATAAGGGATGAGATTCCAGAAATGTTGTGGAAATAGAAATTATTAAACTTGGAAACTAATTGGATATATGGAGGGAAGACAAGTGTGTGATAACAAGGTCATGACTCTTAGGGAACAGAGGAATGTTCATGCCATTGACAGAAATAATGAACTTTGGAGGAGAGAAAACAGTTTTTTGGGAAAATAATGAGTTCAGTTTGGGGTATATTGAATGTAAAATTTCTCTTGCAAGTTCAGTTCAAAATAACCAAAAGGCTAAGAAGAGAGAATGGTGTTGCAGTTCTGAATTTCTGGATAGGCTGTCATGCCTCACTTGAAGTCTCACACGGTAACCTCCCTCAGTGTCTGGGGCCTCCTTACCCAGAAACTGTTATGCCCCACTCCCGCTTTCAGTTTCTCCATCTTGCCCCAGCTCACTCTACTGTTTGTACTCCCATCTCCACGGAAATGATCCTGCCTCAGCTTGTCCCACTGTTTGCGGCCCCATCTCCACGGAAATCTAATTGTGTTCTTTCCCTTTAAATATTCTTTCTTTCCCTTTCCTCAGGGCTCTTCTGTTTGAGTAATTACTCCGAACAGTAACGCACTTCAGTAAATCCACATCTAAATTTATATCTGGGTCTCGCTCGCTTTTTTTCAGCACAACAGAACATCCCTCTGCCATGCCAGCCTTCTCCCATTGGTGAGGTCTAGGGCTTTTGCCTTTCCCCACTTCAACACTATTCCCTCCCCTTGTCTCCATTTTCAGTTCTGTTTCTTTGTGTAAGCTCATTGAGGACAGAGGCTGTCTTTCTTTTTGCTTGTATTTGTATTCCCAGCACTTAATGCAGTGCCTAGCATATAATCAGTGCTAAATAAATGATCACTGATTGCATGCTGCTACATACCTACACCTGGAAGTCATTTTCATAGAGAGGCTAATTAATCTCATGGGAGGAAATGAATTCACAACTGGTGAAAGTGTAGAGGGAGAAGAGATTTTAGGACTCGCATTTAGAAGGTGGCAGATGGATGACGAGTCAGCAAAGGTGACTGCACAAAAGTGAACAGGTAGAAGAAGAAGGAGAGTATCACAAAAACCTTAAGAGAGAATAATATTCTGATTTAAATTACATTGGAGCCTATAGTTCATAATTAAAGCAATACTTCAATAAAGGACTATTTATGAAAGCTGTATCCTATAACGTAAATATGGTTCCATGTTGAACAATTTTAAAATACGTATCAAAATCTTTGAGCTCAATGCCAAAAAGGTAAGAGAAGAAAAGAGAACGTGTTGTAAATATTTTTTTATTATTTTTAAAGATGTAAAAAGTGATTAGGTTCAGGATAAAGGTTAATAAATTTATTTATTTATTATTCTGTCTCAGTTAATTCATGCATGGCTCTAGGGTATCCAGAAGAGGACAACTAGGATTGTAAAAGATGTCACCTACATAGAATCTAAATTGATTAAAGGAATTGGAGATAGTTGGCCAGAGAAAAACATCCCTAGGGAGAAATCACAGTCAAGTTCATAGAATTGATGGGCTGTCATGTGAAAGAGGGATTCGGCCTGTTTTATTTCACCCCAGAGGGAAAAACCAGACTCAATGAGAGGAAATGATACAAAAAGGCAGATTGAAGCCTGGTGTGTTTGTGTGCCTGTGTGTGTGTGTGTGTGTCTGTGTCTATATTTGTGTCTGTGTGTGTCTATGTGTTTCTGTGTGTTTGCGTGTCTGTGTGTCTGTTTATGTGCATGTGTGCGTCTGTGTGTATGTCTGCTTTGTGTGTCTGTATGAGTGGCTGTGTGTGTTTGTGTGTCTGTGTGTCTGCCTTGTGTGTCTATGTGAGTGTCTGTGTGTGTAGGAATCCCTACTAAGGAGGCTGTTCTGAAGTGGACTAAGCCACCTAGGGAGGTGGGAGTTTCCTGCCCCCAACCTTAGAGGGACAGTTGAACGCTTGAAACAGGTGAGGTTTCTTTGTGGTATGGGTCATACCGCATGGAAATCTAGGCTCTTTCTAACTTTCAAATTCTGTGAGAATGAAATTCACACCAATTAAACACATATGCTTAGTTGGAGAGTGGATAGATTATTGGATTTGAAGAGAGAGTTACTTGGGTTTGAATCCTAACTCAGGTACTAACTTGCTATGTGACTATGGAGAAGTCACTTACTCCTTCAGCCTCTGTTCCCTCATATGTAAAATAGAGTTAATAATAGCACCTACCTCCTAGGGTTTTTGTAAGGATAAAATAAAATAAATGCACATGAAGTGCTTTACAAACCTTAAAATGCCATACAAATTCTAGCCAAGATGATAAAGAAGGGGATTATTAAGTTGCTTGGGCAACAGACAGTGAAGAGTACCAAGTATTGTGAGATCAGATCAAGGAGAGACAATTTCAGTTACAGATGTGGTGCTAGAGAGAATTCAAGAAGACTTGAAGGCATGGGTAACTTTGGAGCTGAATTTGGAACAATAGGTAAGAAATAGAATAAAAAATAGAAATTCATTTTTCCTTACCTGTATTTCTCTTACCAGTAAGTTCAAAGAATGTGAAGAAATGTGCCCTTCAGTTGGCCTTTCAGAGAGAGGATGCAGAATAGAAATCCAGCCAGTGGCATCTGATTTGGGACTACATAGTGAGGGAAATTGAGACACTTTATTTTTCAGGGAAGCCATCACGCTGTTGAACCCATGTGCAATAGAGGAAGGGGCCATCCTGAGAAAGCACCCCATTAATGAGCACACTGACATTTGACGCAGGACATTAGAAATGCTTGATTTGCAAAGACTAAATGTCAACTGAGATATTCAGAAAGATCATCTCTGGGCACTCACTAAGAGGGAGCTATCCTTCTCATATCTAGCAGTCAGACGATCAGGCAAGAGAAGTACTGGTGCTTGGTGAGTTTATGACACCATCATAAGACACCTTAATGTTAAGTGTCTACAATAACATGGTGATGCTTCCAATAAGATTGAACATTATGCCATTTCCCTTCCCTAGTTCAAAAATCAAGGTTGAGTTTTATGGCTCTAAAAGAAGCGAAATATCACTCCAGAACTGCTCCTGAACTGTGACTTCCTTCTGCATTTATTTTAGCATTTGGATTTTGACTTAAGTAACTATTATAGGCATGTCATTGCAATGCATTCTCTTCTGCATCTTAGCCGTTTTCTTTGTCTTTGAAACTTGCCCCTGTCTGCCAATGTACTTCTATACCTGCTTTGGATTCATGGTGTATTTCAGGACCAGGATTCTAGGGCAATACAATGCAGCCTCTCCCCACTGGAAGAGCATCCAGCTGTATGACCCTGGGCAAGTCTACTAACCTCACTAGATTTCTATTTCCTCGACGATAAAATGAAGGGGTTAGATGAGATGATGTCTAAGATGACTCAGGCTAAAAATGATACATTTCTATTTCTGTAATATGTAAATATGATTCCACAATTCATAGGCAAGACAGTTTGACTGAGTGGGGAAAAGTACTGAATTAGGAGTCAGAGGACCTGAGTTTAAGTTTGGCCTCTGGTCTGAGCTACTGGGTAACCTTAGGTAATCACTCAGTTAACCAATGTTTAGCAAGTGTTTATGGTGGGCTGGGCAGTGGGCCCATGTGGGACATACAAAGAAAAAGCAAAAATAGTCCCAGACCACAAGGGACTTAAATTTTAAGGGGCTTGGGATATATACATATGAGATAAAGACTATGATTCTTGGCCTCTGTGGGTCTCATTTTCCTCAACAACAAAATGACCAGTTTGGATTATCACACTGGAAAGGTCTATTCCCTTCTAAATCTAGGACCCTGTAATTTGACATGAATCTCAGTATGGATCACTATCTGTTAATAAAAGAGGATTTAATTACATTTAAATAATTATATTTAATGAATATATAAGAGACTGCAAAATCCTTAAGGCAAAGGATAAACTTCCTCTCTTTCCCAGTACCTGACATAAGCATCTAGAAGGTAGGAACTTTCTGTCTCTGTCTCTCTGTCTCTGTGTCACACACACACACACACACACACACACACACACACACACACACACACACACACACACTCACATTTTTCCATTGCTTAACCTGGCAGAGGAGCCTCAGTATCAAGTAACTATGCAGTCTGGAGGGGATATCAACTGAGGATGACAAAAAAAACCCGCTGGACATATTGGAGAGTTCTCAAAGCACTATTAGTATGCTGAGTAAGCATCCAAGGCCTTGTGGGGAGCAAGCCTTGCCTCACTTTTCTCTTTTAGTGGTCTCATTTTGCCCTGTTTGGCCCTTAATAAGCACTCGTTGATTGATCTTATGTCTTTTCTTCTCAGATCCTTTTCCATTCTCTCGTTTACTGAGATGTGACTTTCACCCAAAGACCCCACATCTCTTGAACCCTATCCAAGGAAGGTTCTCTCATACCCTGTAACCTACAGGATGAGCAGGAAGATTTGAGATGTCATTAGCTCTTTCTCCCCACTGTCACTTTCAGAGTCCTTCTGGAAGCTCAGTACCTGGTTTACAGTTGTTTTCCTTGACTTGTGTCCAGAATGGAACCTAGAATTCTAGATAATGGCAGACTCTAGAGGGCTAACACCTCCTTGGTACTGGACAAGCCAAGCCTCTCTAATGGTCCAAGCAGGGTTAGATTATTGTAGTTGCTACATCTCACTGATGATTAATACTGACCTCCCTTTTAAGATCCTTTCTCTTACATGTCCTTCTCCATCTCATACTAGAAAAGTTGTCTGTTTTTGAACCCCTATGTGTGATATTACTTTTATCTGTATCAACTTTTAAATGATTAGATTCCACTCAATGCTCTTGTCTCAGTGATCAAATGTGTTAGATATTCATCTCACCTTTGGGTCGATTGTAAATGTATTAAGTATGCCATCTACTCATGCATTCGAATAAAAAAAGAAAAGTTAAACAACACAGGACAGAGTAGAGATGCCTAAGAAGTTCCAATGGAGAGTTCTTTTCCAAGGTGACATTGATCATCATTGACTACTCTCAAAGAGAAGTCATTCAAAGAGTCCTGAATCAGTCAACAAATCAATCAACAAACATTTGTAAGGTTTACTATATGGCAGGCACCATACAATGACAAAAGGAAGACTCCCTGCCCTCAAGGGGCTGACTTTCAACTATAGAGACACAGCATGTTCCTAAATAAATAAATACAGGGTATTGAATGAATGGCTTCAGCCTGTAATTTTACCAATGAAAGGAGCTCCCTTGGGAAGAAACCATTTCTACCAGTGAAACCAGTTGTTCTGCAACTCATAAACTCAGAAAGAGCTACCTAGAGCACTGAGAAGTTAAGAGACTTGCCCACAGTCACACAGCCAGTATATATCTCAGGGCTGACTTGAATCCATATTGGTTTGACACAGAGCCCCTCTTTATCTGCTAGTCCATAAACGATATAAATATTTAAAGGTTGAACATAACCCACGATGGAGTAATCAGCACGAGCCTCTTCTAGGAGGTGGCTACTGAGCTGAGCCTTGAAAGAGCCAGGGATCCCAACAGAATGAATAAACAAGAAGAGTATGCAAAATATAAGATAGGGGATAGAGCGGTATAGTCTGAATCCTTCTTCTTATGCTATTGACCAATCTGTCTATCTTAAAAAATATATATCAAAAGCAGTAACAGCAGCAGCAGCAGCTAGTAATTCTATCATATTTTAAGGTCTGCAAATCACTTGACAAATATCTCTTTTTATCCTCAAAATAATCTGAACTTCTAGTTTTGCTTGCGGCTCTAAAACAATGACGCTAAGAAATGCATTTATAAAACCAAAGTACACTCTATGTACAACATTACCTTGATCTAGCAGTTCAGTAAGTGCTTTCTAAAAAAGAGAGAAGGAAGCATTGTTAGTGTGGCATGACCTCTCCTTGGTGAAGCCACGCTGGTTATAGAGAAAGAAACAATAAATGTCCAACTAGGGAACCTGGATATATGGGATACCCTTAGGATAAAGGTAGGTCAGAAACATTTTGGAACAAAATAATAGGAAATTTATCCTATTTTCAAGCAGAGAAAAATCACAGAAGTGTTGAATCTTTACACACATACACATAAATACTACATATATATGTATGTATGCTATACATACATACATATACAATCAATTTAATATTTTAGGGGATAATAATGCTAAATACCAACTTTTTTCTCTTATAGAATCCTTCATTCACAGCATTCCAAATACCAACATCCAGAAAAAGTTTAGGAAATACTGATGCACAGGGCAGATATACATGTTGAATTTGAGTCAAGTTCACAGATGTGTTTATCAGCGTGTGCGTGTACAAACAGGAACATTTAAAATAGAGATGGAAGTGGAGGTATGTATGTATAATCTGTGCATTTTTATCTGTGTAAATAATATATAATGGGCAGCTAGGTACTGCAATGGTTAGAGTTCCAGGTCTGGAGTCAGGAAGATCTGAGTTTACATACAGCCTCAGATATTTACTATCTGTATGACCCTGGGCAAGTCACTTAATCGCATTTGCTTTAGCTTCCTCCTCTGTAAAATGAGCTGGAAAAGGAACCGGCAAACCACTTGAGCATCTCTAGCATGAGGAATTGAACGTGACTGAAAAAACCGAAATGACTTTCCATAATAGATAATGATCATATATAATGATCATAGCACATGTGTATTTGCATGTTTGTGTTTGTTTAGGCAATTAGATTGGGTAGAGTGCCAGGACTAGAGTCAGGAAGATTCAGCTTTCTGACTTGAAATTGGGACTCATACTTTCTAGCTAGGTGACTCCGGGAAAGTCATTTAACCCTATTTGCCTCAGTTTCCCCATCTGTAAAATGAGCTGGAAAGGAAATGATAAACTACTCCAGTATCTTTTCCAAGAAAACTTGAAATGGGTTCATGAAGAATTGTACTTGACTGAAAGATGACTGAATAACAACATAGTTTTATATGTGTATACATAATATTGTGTATACATGAGTATTTGCACTGATATACACTCATGCATACATACATACATACATTGTATATGCATATCTATTTATCTGCTTATTCATGTATTCACACACACACATATATATACATATATATGAACACACATCTATGTGTGTATATATACATATACATATATATATATATCCACCTATCCATTCGTATCTATCTATCTGTATGTCTGTCTACATTTGCAGTAAAGTGGTATAGTTTCCCCCAGAATCAGAAAAACTTGGTTTGTTGCATATGCATATGTTTATATGTATATATGCATATAGAGAGATAGCACACATGTATGTGTACCCGCATGTATATGTGACATTATATACATACACTGCATAATGCTGTTTATAATGTCTTTGCATGTACATGTATTTATGCATACATGTATCTGTGTGTTATTTGCATGCATGTTCATATACACGCGCATCTACATATAACAGCCTTCATTGGAACAGGAAGCTCTCACTAGGTGAGCTCCTCACCCCAAGCAAACCTCAGAGCCAGCCCTGCTCCCCAGACTCTGTACTAACACAGAACCCTAAGTTATTCATAGCACTTTCTGGGCAACACATCCTCTAATACTTACAGTGATGCAGAAATAGTTGTTCTTATTAATCCTATTTCTTCTGATGAGGAAACTAAGACTGGGAGAAGACAGAGGACCTACTCATGGTCATAAAGCTAATGTATGTCTAAGACAAGATTCAAACCTAAATGCTCCTCCCTCCAAGACTAGCACCTATCCACTATTCCATATCTATGTGGCCTGACTAAAATAATTTCACAATACCAAAAATTAATTTTGACATTGCTCCTCTGTTAGTCAGGAAGATCCATAGACTCATGGAATTTTAGCTGTGTAGAATACTTAGTCCTTGTCTTCTTTTTGCAAATGAGGAAATCGAGGCCCTAGGGCTAGTCACGTGCAATAAGCATATGTGCTCCAGACTGAGAAGGCTGATAGAAACCTTGAAATGACGAGACATATAACAAAGACGCATGGTATTTAAGCATTCCTCAGACTTTAAAATGATCCAATGACATTTCCTTCTCAGAAAAAGCAGACCATACAACAGAGAAACCCTTTCCATCCCCGCCCCTCAGCAAATAGTTATAAGTCCTACCAGCCCACAAATATACAGAGGAATTTATCACCTCTGGAGGTTAAATGGGAATTTTATTTGTCTCATTACTCATGACTTGTAGCGCTGTCATTGGTGAATAATTTAGAATTTGAATAATGTGGTATATACAGTAGCTACTGTATTATTCATTTTCCACGGTCCCAGTGCTGTAGCTCATCGATTTGTCATTTGGGGGTTCAGAGGAACAGGGACATAATTGCACTTCAGAAGAGAACATGCTGTTCAGAAAGCAGAAGAGAGCAGGCCGGGCAGAGCGACGTTCCCACCTGGCTTTAGCAGCTGCAAGTCTCAGAGCAATGCAAACTCATTTGAGTTTGGGGCGTCAAGATTATTTGGCAGATTCCCAACTTCTCCATTTAATGTGTAAGATAATGTATAAGGTTTTTAAAGTTTTTCCAATATTTTAAAAATAAAAGTAGACTCAAGATAGTGACAGAAAGTCTCAGTTAAAAATCAAATTAGTTTCTGTTTATTAAACAAATATTTTATTACTTATCTGCCAGGTCCTGGTCTTGGCACCATGGACAACTACAAGGTGAACATCAGATGAGATGGTGGAGTAGAAACCTTTAGAAACAATAGGCTTGAGCTGGGAGCCAGTCCCTTAACACATACTAGCTGTGTGACTTTAAATGACTCATTTTCACTCCCTGAGCCTCAGTTATAAAATGAGCTGATACAACTACACAACTTCTCAAATGACTTCCAGTTCTAAAACCCTAGAGGATAGGGTCCTTGTCTCAAAACAGATTTCAACTGAGTAGAGAACTAACATGCATATGCATAAAAGATGTTTATAAAGTTGGAGAGCATCTGAGCATGGCAACTTGGATGGTAAGTGACTTCTAGTGCATGCATGTAAGGAATATTTGAAGGAAAGAGGCATGGTTCTTAAAGACTTGGCTAACTAGGGGGATCACATAGCCACCTCTAAATATTCAAAGCATTGACACATAAGAGAGGGATTCGATTCGTTGTTTGGTTGCAGTGGGTGGAGCCAGGGACAATGAGTTGCAAAGAGGTGGAACCCTGATTAACATAAGGCAAAATTTCCTAGTGATCAGAGTTTTAGAAGAGAATGTCCTGCCTTGGTAGGTACTGAGCTGCCCAACACCGGCGGTTCTTCAAGAAACATGATCATTTGCGAGGGATCTGAAAATCATAAATCTAGATCTGGAAGGTTCTATAAAGACCATATACTTTAACCTCCACATTTTGCAGATGAGGGAATTGAGGCCTATGAACTTAAACACTTTATCCAAAGTTGTACAAGCAGTAATTCACAAAGCTAAAATTTTCGTTTTAACTCCTGTTCTTTGACTCCAAGTTCAGCATACCCAACTCAGTTTCCTTCCAACTCTGAGAGTCTGTGATAACTGAAAAAAGGACTTGTGATTATGAAAGGGAGATCTAGAAAGCAACAGTGGGCATACTAGTGTCAGGAAGACATCATTTCAGTTCCCACTTCTAACACACATTGATTGTAACCTTCACTGGACCTCACAGTGCCTCAGGAAACTGCCCATGATTATGATTTATAGACCAGTTGCTGATCCCTATTGGTAAATGGAGTTGCTATAATATGAAGTCCACCTATGAATAAGATCACAAGTCTGAACAAAAAAATATAAATGAAAATGGACATTAGTATAAAGGGCGAATGAATGGAAATGTTTTATCCCATTTGGAAATCTGTAGGTTATCACAATATAGATTAAGAAGCAAAATAGATGGTCTGAAAATATTTTTTAGTCACGGAAGGCCCCTACGTAGGCCAACCCTTATGCTAACCAAAATTTATGTGAAAGCAGAAACAAGAGCTTCAAATCCATTTTCTAGGGCATGTTAGTACCAACCTTGGGAGGAAGGGAAGTGACTTTCAATGCCTGTTTTGTTTATGATGAAACGGAAGGTCAGAGAGTCAACGTGTTTTGCAAAAAGTCTTTCAAGACTCAAATCTGAACCTTCTAAATCTATCCCCCCAATGTGCTTCCAGATTTCAAGATCAGTATTAGAAACCTCATAGATAGGAATGGAAGGATCCTCAGACATTATCTAAGAAATCTCTCTCATTTTACATTTGAGGAAACAGAGGCTGAGAAATGCTAGGCGATTTTCTCAAAATCACGAAAGTAGCAAGTGGCTGAGCTAGGATTTAAACAAAGATTTTTTTAACCAAATACAGCAATCTTTTTGCTGGCTCTGAAAATGTATTCACTCTCAGGTCATAACAATGGAACTTGTTTTAAGTAATAATCCTTAACAATGTTAAGGACTAACCCTGCTTGGTAGCAATTAAAATCAATTCAATAAGTATTTCTTGGTGTCTGTTATGTACCAAGCACTATATTAAGCTCTGGAATAAATAAATGAACATAGGAGTGGATGAACATATAAGTGAATGAATGAATGAATAGTGTGATAATGAATGGTGAGATAGCTAGCTATACAGATAGATAGATAGATAGATAGATAGATAGATAGATAGATAGATAGATAGATGCATGGAATATGTATGTGTGAAATATATATTTCCTATATTTGTGTATATGAAATAATCCCTTCCCTCAAGGACCTTCTAATCTACTTTAATTATAACCATAGACTGCATAAAACCAAATAACTTCATTTTTCATTCATTCAACAAACTTTTTTAAAGCCCTTATTATTTTCCAGGTACCATAGTAGGTGCTAGCATACTCATATAAAAGTGATACTAGGGCCCTCAAGGAAATTTGTTTTACAAAGAAAAAAAAACAACATATACACAAAGAAGTGAATACGGCTTTCCAAGAGCAAGGCCAATGACATCTCTACTTCAGAAGTCTAGGGGTATGAATGAGGATTTGAGAGTGTCTTTTTTCTAATACTCTGGGCTTAATCCCCCATTCTGAATACATTTCCTTCTACTTTTAGGTGCCATGAACTAGTGATACAATAATATTTAATCAACTAACATGATTTAAATTTTGAAATGCAATATTTATTTTAAAGATATATGAATAGCAGAAGTATAAGCATTTTGCCTCAAAACATAGAGGACATACTCTCCCTAGCACTGAGGAAGCTCAGCATTTTTACAATACAATATTTTACACTCATATTTCAAAGTATTAATATTTTACATTATTTTTACATATTATTAGCGTTTTTACATACTCTTGGTCCCACTTCCAAGTTCATTTCCAAATGGAGCATCACTACTGGAAGAGTCCTTTTCTCAGACAGTGAGAGGTTTGTTCCAAAAATCATTGGTACCTTTGGGTTTTACGATGATTTTGACTAGTTATAAACCCAGGGGTAGACTATATTCCAAGATCTGCTGATGGCTCACTTTCCTGATTTCTCAAAATTCACAAAGTTACAGACTCCAATCACCTTTGCTTTAAAAAAATGTTCAGGCTA
This sequence comes from Phalanger gymnotis, assembly GCA_028646595.1. NCBI lineage: Eukaryota > Metazoa > Chordata > Mammalia > Diprotodontia > Phalangeridae > Phalanger > Phalanger gymnotis. Next base: position 321,955,109 of record CM053625.1, on the reverse strand, counting down.
AAAATAGAGTCCCATATTCAAGGGTCACAAATTGTTCTTGCATAGGGAAGATGTGAGGCTGGTCCCCTTAAAGAACTGCCTGTCATTGGAATCCCTCTATAGTGGTAGGAACCAATCAATGTGAAAGGACGTGTTTGACAAGGGCTTTTTCAACATCTCCCCCAGTTCCACAGTTCTAGCTACAGGGGCATAGTCACCCAACATGTTCCTGTTGACCATGTGCTTAGTAGACTTGAACACATGTTCCAAATATAGCCAAAGTACTTCCATTACACATCGTATTTATTCTCCTGGAAAGCAGGCTCCCTATAATCTTCATAATGCAAAATTGTACCAGTAGCATTCTGCACATGCCCATTGGGTCTGGGCTCAATGGCCAGTCCCCCATTACATAAAGTATGTACAAAGTGAAGACCAAGTATTTTGTAGGAGGGTAGTAATTTGGGGGCCCTAGAAACTAGGGGGTAGGGTGAAGATCACAATAAGGGGCAATGGAACTGGGCTGAGCTGAGCCTTTAAATAAGACTGGGATTCTTGGGACCAAAGATGAGGAGTCAGGGCATTCCACATATAGGATACACATACATGCAAGCGCACACATGTACACACATACATACACTACATCTCTCTCTCTCTGTCTCTCTCTCTCTCTATATATATATATTATATATATACATATATATGTGTATGTATGTATATATATACATATATATGTATATGTATATATATAGATACATATATATGTATATGTGTATATATATATAATTTCCATTGGATATAATACATGAGAAACAGCTAGAAGCCCATTAATTAAGGTGCAATACTAATTACACCTTTCTTAATTTAGATTTCATAGCTACTTCAAATGGTCCCTCTTGCCGTCGGTGCTTTATGACTACTGAATGTCAGAGAACATGTAAGATTTGAAAGACATTAGATAATTAGCCCAGGTCCTAATGCAGTAATTACAGAAAATTCCTCTCGTTTGGGGATTTGTGATTTATAGTATCTAATGTTTGCAAGACTGAGAGTTGCTAAGGGATGTTAGAACAAATGGAATGTTAGATCTGTAAGAGGCCTTAGAGAGTATCTAATTCCATATTCTTTTATACAGGAGGGAATTAGGGATGTCACAAAGCAGAGCAAACATTTGAGATAACAGAGCCATGGCCATAAAGTACTTGGACATGTCACAATTTTGTCCTGGAACAAATGAGATGAAGCTAACAAGGGATCCATGTAAATTCTTACACTTGAGTCCAAAAGAATCAACTCCACAAACGTAAGGTTGGATCCACATACTGAGCCATTGGTTCTTCTAAAAAAAGTCAGAGAAATCTAGTGGGTTCAATCTACAGCTCATTATGACTGAGGAGCATGCCATATGGTGGCAAATGTTAATGGAATCTTGGGGGAGGGAAGTGCTCAAAGAAGCCAAGCTTCCAGTGATAATCCTTCTGCCCTCTGCCTTGCATCATCACCATGTCAGAACTATTGTGTCTTCCCTCTGTTAAGAATCTCCATTTTTTTCTGCATCTATCTTGTTTCGACATAATTACTTTCCCTTTCCCTTTCTACTGTGAGCTCCTTGAAAGCAGACACGTATTGCACCTTCCTTTGTCTACCCAGTGCTTAGCATAGTGCCTCATACATAACAGGTACTTTAATAAATGTTTGTTAAATTACTGACCTAGTCCAGACTCCATTCAATAGATAATTTCAATTAACATTTATTAATCACTTACTATGTGTCAGGCACTGTACTAAACATTGGGCATACAAAACAAGGTAAATGATGATTGCTGCCCTTAAGAAGGTTACAATCTGATGACGGGAAACAACATATAAACACATATATGCAAAGCAAGCTATATATATAGGTTAAATAGGAAATAAATAGTAGAGGGAAAGCACTGAAACTAAGAAGGGTTGGGGAAAGGTTCCTCTAAAAAGTGGAATTTTAGTTGAGAGTCAAAGGAAATCAAGGGGGTCAACAGAGCAGAAGAGGGTGAATATTCCAGGTATGAGGAAAAAACAGAGACAATGCTTAAGGCCAAGAGATAGATTGGCTCATTCATAGGACAGCCAGGAAGCCAGTGTCACTCGATGGCAGAGTGTGTGTTGGAGAGTAAGGTGTAAGGATACTGAAATGGTAGGAGGTGGATAGGTTATAGAGTGGTTTGAATGCCAGACAGAGCATGTTATATATTTGCTCCTGGAGGCAATAGGGAGCCACTGGAGTTTATTGAGTGAAAGTAGGGGTAACATGATCAGATCTACATTTTAGGAAAATTACTCTAGTGGCTGAATGGAGGAGAGATTGGAGTGGGGAAAGACTTGAGGCAGGCCAACCAAACAGCAGGCTATTGCTGTAACCAAGGCATGAGGTGAGGAGGACCTGTGGTAGCAGTGTCAGAGGAGTGAAAGGGGTGTATTCAAGAGATGTTGCAAAGGTGAAATCAACAAGCCATTTTCTGGAACATAAAATTTGTAACCAGTCTGATATCAAATTGTGAAGGACTTTAAATATCAAAGAAAAAAGTTTTTATTTTGTACTATAGGAGAGAACCACTGAAGTTTCTTCAGCAGGGGAGGGATGTGTTGATATCTATAGTTTAGGAATATAAAACATTTGCAGGGAGGGAGGATTGAAGAGGGACAAAGCTTGATGAAGGGAAATCAATCAGAAGCCCATCTAAATGCCATAGTAACTATATTATGGGTCGAAAGGGGATGTGGTGGTCTGTTATCAAGCATAAACGAAAGCTAGCTTCTTAAGGGATTATTATTTGGCTTGAAGAAGAGTCTACTCATCACTCTGCCTTAAGCCTCCATGTAGCCACATCTCTACGCTGGTCATACAAGCACAGAACCATGAAAATCAATGTTTAGGTCCTTCCTACGGCCATACTGACTGCTGAACAGGTCCTCCCCACCTCTGAAATGATTGCGCTCCCCCATCATGGGAACGATTTGGGCTATTTATCCTTTATCATGCTCAGCTGCAGCT
>CM053625.1:321932776-321951599 GCA_028646595.1 Phalanger gymnotis | reverse complement strand
TATACTTCTCATTGTGAATGCTTTAATAACGGCAAGAGGGACTTCAGGGATAGATCAGATTAGAGACAGAATGATGACATGGAAAGAAGACACAATTAAGTATCTTGAAATATATTCCCACACCTGCTTTTCTGATAACCCTAAGATCATGGTGTTGTTTTTGTTTCGCAGACATAAACTTCTCTATCTATGATTTGCAGAGGATGCACCAGCTATTGTTATCTTAGACATCTTCCACTCTTACAAATCTAACACTTGAAGTCACTATGGTCTGTGGTCACTTACGAGAATAGGCTTCAAAGTAGCTTCATTAGACCAGTGTTTGGCTCAGACTCCACCAGCTTTCAACAATAAAGCATAATGCTAGAGAGCAAGCCAAATATTTTAATTAATTTAACTTAATAAAATTAGCCACTTGCTTTTTGCTTTGATTGTGGTTTTGAAAAGAACACCCTTTGGGATCAATGGAAAAGCCTGAATGGGTTATTTGCAGGTCAGATCAGTCTTTATCTCTCTTCCTTGGCTCCTTAAAGTATAAGATAAAGGCAAATGTACCACCCCATTTCGTGAGGATTTGACAGAAGGTATAGACAGTCACCAAATCACTCTAAAATATTTTGAGTACATTTAACTCAGTGAAAAGGAAGTTAAACATTTTAGAGTTTTGGGGGGAAAGGTGAATGATAGTTACTTTTAACATCTCACAGGATACAGTTATTTAATAGCCCACAAACACTTCCGACTCCTTCATACTTGATGAACTTTCAATTCAGTTTCTGTAAATGTCAAAAATATTGGCTTCAACCACTTAAAACCAGGCTTTCAACTCAGATTTCCACCTTAATTGGAAGTGAGCCATGAAAGCCCATTTAGCAGCTACGGACCAGCACGTCCTTTAGAAACATTGCATTGAGTAATTGACATGAACTTCTTTCAAAGGGAACCATCCACATGTTCCCATCTTGTCTATTTAACCATCTCCTCCTTAGAGCACTGATTATGACTCTAGAATTGTGTCCAATGCAGTTACCAAGTCGGCTGTTTTGTCTAAATTAGCAGAGATTTAGACTATACAGTAAATAATTGCCACAAACACAGAATCACCAAATTGTAGGCTTGGAAGAGAACTCCAACGGAATCTCACAGTTCCCATTCAGTACAAATGACTCTATTCTGCATCCCCAATTAACTTGTTACATTTCTTCTGTTTGAATCCTTCCTGTCAGAGAACTCAGTACTCACTTCTTGACTACTTTTCCCATTTGTATATAATGTTAATTACTACTAAAGAACACTCTTCAAAATGGAAACACTCAACATTCCTACAAGAGCTGTCTGTTGATCTGATAACTATATGAATACATCCAGTCCTCCATAGTCTGTCTCCCACCCAACTTCCTAGGATAATTTTTATTTGCCTCTTATGCACTCCATGTTCAAACGAACTGGTCCACTTGATGCACTTTCTGCATCACAGCCTATGTCTCATCCCCATGCATTGTCATAGAACATCACCTCTGTCTAGATTAAGCCCTCTCCTAAAATTAGCCTCTTATTATCCTTCACTTCCTTCAAAGCATAGCCCAAGTGCAACCTCATATATGAGGCCCTGCCTGAGCCCTATCTTTTCTTCTGTCATTTCCTTCTTTATAAATATGCTGTGCCACTTACATAGGTCATTCAATAAACATCCATTATCATGTGCACACTTATTGGTATGTGCACATTTTGTTTCCTATGAAACAATTGTAATCAGTAATGGCCGAACTCTATCTGGTTTCTTAATTTGCATTTCTGGTGCCTAGTATGGTGCTTGGAACATGGTAAATAATCAATAATATTAATTGCTGAATAAATGAGCTTCGTTGTAGTTCAGCCATGTCTGCCCCTTTGTGATCTCTTTTGGGGTTGTTTTGGCAGAGATATTTGAATGGTTTGCCATTTCTTTCTTTCGTGGATCCATTTTATCAGGCAGAGGTGAGGTGCCAAGGATCACACTGCTAGGAAGTGTCTGAGGAGATATTTACACTTAGGTCTTCTTGACTTCCAAGATCTGCTCTCTATCCACTGAGTCACCAACTGCTTCAAAAAATGAGCCTAGACTCAGGCAATAGATGTGAGCAAGTAGAGACCCAGTCCCAGGGTGTTCCCTCAACTGTCCTTTACAATGTTGCTACCCATCACATTGTTTTGACAGAGGGTGAGAGATGTAGGAAGACTTCTTCTTGTCTAAGCAGCATGGTACTTGGAACCTACTCCCAGAGGCAGGCTTCCCTGTGCTATATGACAAAGGAAAGGTTTTGTAGATTATGAGGCCATTTTGTGTGCTTGCCTGAGATGTTTGTCTTGGAGAATGCCAGAGACCTGGGTTGGGGATGACGACTGTAAAGCACATTTTTAGTACTTAGCAATTCAACCAGGAGCACCTGCTCCAAAGGTATTTGACCCCAAATACCAGAGGTCACAGAGTATAACATCCCAACAGGATAAGAGTTCCCTAAAAAAAAAGCCATCAAGTGGACTAAAATCTGATCTGTTGCCTCTTTCATCTTGAAGATGGTAGAGTATCCTTTATAACTTTGTCTAGGACATTTTAGGGTATACCTTTGATGAGATATAAAACTGAAAATGGGGAAACTAGGTGGAGTAATGCATAGCGTGGTGGGCCTGGAGTCAGGATGACTCATCATCTTATGTTCAAATCTGGCTTCAGACCCTTCCTAGCCATGTGACCCTGGGCAAATCGCTTAACCCTCTTTGCCTCCATTCCTCATCCATAAAATAAGCTGGAGAAAGAAATGGCGAACCACTCCAGTATCTTTGTCAAGAAAACCCCAAATGGGTCATGAAACGTCAGACACAACTGAAAATGCCCGAAAAACAACAGCAAGAAAAGTGAGAATATTAATTGGCATTAATGGACTTTACTCGACTCCAGCAGATAATAGTATCCACAGAGAACTATGAAAACCTGCAAGGACTGAGACAGACTTAAAGATTATTAAACTAGCACCTCATCCACTCAAGGGAGAAACCATCAGGAACCAGGTAACTGAGAGGTGGAGGAGAATCTCAAGGCTTTTTATTCCAACCCCTTCACTTCTCACAAATGAAGACATGAAGACCCAAAGATGTTAAGTCACATATGAAAGATCACAGAGATATAAGTGACAGGGCCAGCATTTGAATTCAGTTTCTTCAAGCCCAAAGCCAATATTCTTTCTATTCTACTACAGAGCAGAGGTGTCAAGCACAGTCTATGGGCCACATGCTCCTGGGCAAGTGTAATCCAGATTAAAACAGAATTGAGAAATGTATGACAAAATAAAAAAAAATACAGTAAAACAGACCATGTTACATTTTGAAACTATATTGACACGTGGCCTCCAAAGAGTCTTATGTATGGTTTAGTGGCCCCTATTTATTTGAATTTGATATTCCTGTTCTGGAGCAAAGAAACCTGCCTCCCATTCCTGAGATCACTAGGTAATCTCGGGCAATTCAGTTTCTCCCAGAAATCTCAAAGGCTTTTGGATGGCTCTCATTTTTCAATCCCATCTATAAAATAGCCTCTCTGACACTAAAGGAGGCGAAGAGAACATTTAAATCCCAAGTCGAAAGGCCAAATTCAAGTAGCAACTCCGGCCCTCCGTAGCTTTGTGAATGTAAGCAATTCTCCTGACCTCTCTGAGCCTTTCCTCCTCCATAAATTCATTCCAAAGCAAAATGTTCCATAAACCTTAAAATATCCCAGTCACAGAGTGATCATTGTGAATACAGCTTTAGGGTCATGTGATAGCTAGGTGCTTAATATACAGAGGGCTTGACTTGGAGTCAAGAAGACCCAAGTTCAAATCCCACCTCACACATTTACTAGTTACGTGAACCTGGAAAAGTCACAGTCTCTCTTAGCCTCGGCTCAGTTTTTTTTTATCGTAAAATGGAAATAGTAATGGAACCCACTTTATGGGTATCAAATGAGACAACTCATATAATGTGAGCTTTGAAAAATTTAAAGCATCATAGAAATGCTAACATTTTCGTGGCTTCTTGCTCCTACCAGAATGTAAGTTCCTTGTGGAGATATCAGTGTTTTAACTCATTCCTCTGTCTTTCCCAGAATCAATCTACATGCTTTCAATAAACTATCTGCACTTAGTAGGGGTCTCATAATTCATAACACAGTGCATGCGTGCACGCGTGCATATGGGTGTGTGTGTGTGTGTGTGTGTGTGTGTGTGTGAAATGAATGAACAAGTGAAAGAATGACTGGACATACAAATGAACTGAATGAATGAACTCATGAAGCCTAATTTCTCTGTGTAATGTATAAAAAGTGCAAATGGCTATGTACCTGCCCTGCCTTCCTCCCTGAAGCCTGGTGGGGACTCTAAGGAAATTATATCCATGCACACATCCATTTTCACATTTATGACCACATCCATATCTTTATCCCTATACATCATGTACCTTCAAATATATACTTGTATGTATATGTATATGTAGGTACATGATATATATATGTATATATATATATAAATATACACACATATATTCATATAACAGTTGGAATTTAAATAGCACTTTACAATTTACAAGTGCTTCACATAGACTATCTTAGTGAATCTTCATAACAAGCCTGCCTAAATATGGGGACTACCATTATCCTCGCTTTGCAGATGAGGACAAATGAGGCTCAAGAGGTCATGACTTGTCCAAGGTCACCACCTACTAAATGTCTGTAGGGACCTGAATGCAGATTGTTCTGTCTCTACGTTTAACACTCTAGCCACTCTGGCAGGCTGCCTCTTTGAAAATGCTCTGTAAATTATACAGACAATGAAGACCAATGGCAGTTAGTCAGGTAGATGATGATACGGTGAGTCTCAGCAAAAGAATGGATCACTCTTCCCTTACCACCTTCTCTAGGGAGCTTTTAAACTCACGGCACCTACACTGGTTATATCTTGTTTCCTCAATGAATGTGTCTTCATCATGGAGGTGATTCTAGAATTTTGAAGGCTCTGTCTGCATAACAGTACAGTGGCTGAAAAGTCCCACTGAGCTCCTTAGCCTTCGAGGCCCAGGAAAATGTTGGACAGTAGTTTTTGGTTTTGGTTTTGTTTCTTGTATGAGCATCAACCTAGCTGAAAGTTCAGAGGCTGATCTGAGTCTTTCTCCAGTGTAATGATGTTCAGGGAAGAGGACAGGGAGGCTATAAACTAGAGAAAATGGTCTACCAAATCTTGGAGAGAGAATCACAGATCATTGAACAGTAATAATGACTGATATTTATATAGCATTTTAAAATGTGTGAAGTCCTTTACATGCACCATTGCCTTTGGCATTCCCTACAGTATTCCTGTGAGGTAGATATCAAAGGAGCCTACATCTAAGTTGTACCTGCTATGTGACTAGGGGAAGGTCAATAAAATTCTTCGAACCTCAATTTCTTCATTTGTGGAATGAAGCCACTCCCTTCAGTGCTCAGTTATAAGGCTCAAATGAGATAATGCTATTTCTGCTGCTATTGTAGCTATTAATGACCATATTTTACATATAGGGAAGTTGAAGATGAGATTACCCCAAATTACATGGGATCTAGGCCTTCTTGGCTACCAATCCAACACCCTACCACTATGCCATGTTCTCTGAAGTTATACCTGATCTGTCCTGACTAGTGCAAAAGTATAGACATAATCATAAGAAGATATTATACAGTATTTTCCTCGTAATCACCTTGTGGGGTAGATAGTGTGAGTATCAACATCTCTACTCCACAGATGTGGGATCTGAGGCTCAGAGAGGAAAGATATTTTTCCAATATCACACAGCTAGAAATTGTGGGAGGTTTGATTTGAACCTTGGTTCCCAGATGCCTAGACAAAATCTCTTTTTGTGCACCAAGTGAACAAAGTTGTCCATTTCTAATGTTCGTATACTGACTCCCTGAGCAAGAGAGACCTGGAATTTCTATCACTCTTTTAAATTGGAGCCCAGGCAGATCCTTTGTAATAACACATGGGTGATGAACCATAAAATTATGGGCTGTGAGACCAGATGAACATGGGGATTTGGGGACAGGGAGAGGGATAATCTAACAATTCTGTACAGGGAAAGAATTGTTTTAGCATCTCTTGATGGCTGTGTGACAAGATTTGCTTCCACCTATCATAATAAACATTCTCCAAACTCATCTTCTCCACTTGTCCACTCTTTCTTAGAGAAAGCTGTGGTCAGCCTATGAGTAATGTTCAGGAACTATGCCTTCCGGAGTGGGGATGGAGAGGGTGGGGGCAGAGATAAGAAGAGATAATCAACTGTCTCCATTTTTCTCAAATTACACTTCATTTGACCAGCTTACCAGCTTAGAAATGGTCTATTGAGAACCCAGTTGGTGGGCACCTTGTTTGGTTTGAACAGCAGCAATCTCATGAGCTCTTTCAGCAGGTATCGTGTCTGCATGCACCAAGTGCATGCCTTCCCCATCAGTTGAAAGAAGCCCTGGTAATTTTGCTATTCAGGTTAGGAGACACCAGCCTTAAAGACAAGAGCCTTCACAGGTCCTCCGAGAATGAGCTGCAGGTGCCAGTGATTTGAAACATCAATTTGCGGGGACAAACATGGGAGCTGTTTGTGAAAATTGCCACTTCTGGCCTTAGGGAAAATGCTGCTCAGAGACTATTCTTCAGAAAATCATTTTCTCAGACAGAAGGGTTAAGTTTTGATTTCCGAAATTTCCTCTCATCATTCTTTTTTATATTCACCTAGAAAATGCTGAATGCTATGAGCTCACATTTCTCTGGGTTTTATGTATGGGGGTGGAGGTTAAGAGACATCATGGGAAGGGGGGCAAGTAGCTGTTAACTGGTTCTCTCAAGTCCTGGGTCCTTTTTATAACATTAGCCAGATAGATAACTTTGTGCAATCATATATCTTCATAGGATATCACTTTCTTCCTAGAAAATGAGGGGATTGAATTAGATCCTTTGTTCAAGAGTCCCCTTCAAGTTTTGTCAAACTTTGTTTTATGTTTTAAGGTCCGTTCCATCTGTGATATTCATTTTGTTCTAAAGTTCCTCCCAATTCTAATATTGTATATTTTAGGGTCTATCTTACCAGCTACTATAGTTACTGCTACTACTACTATTACTACTACTACTGAAGGAAAATATCCAAGCCAGTCATGTTTTCATTCCTCAGTCTAAGCTAAAGTGCTTAGAACAGTGCTTGGCCCATGGTAAATGCTTCATAAATTCCTGTTCCTTGCCTGCTCTGAGCTCCCCTCTTGAGTTTCCAGGCTTTCTCTGCTATGCCCTAATGTGGCTAATTCCCCACTCCTTGTCAACTTCCTTTTAGGAATTATCTTCCCCATTAAAATGTGAGCTCATTGAGGGCAACAACTGTCTTTCTTTCTGCACAGTAAATGCTTAATACATGTTAGTTGATTTGGCATATTGACTGACTGAATTTAGCATTGTATGCTATATATTCTGCATTCCCTCCCAATTTTGATACTCTGTATTTTAAGGCCCCTTCCAGATATGGTATTCTATGACATAATAATCAAATAAAATAATATATGTAAATCATTTTATGAACCTGAAAGCTTTATTTAGATGTTGTTTATTATTAGCGTTATCATTATGTTCTAAGGCCCTCCCCATTTGTCATTCTATGGTCTAAGTTCTATCAGAGGCCTGACAGTCTATATTCTGTGTTCTAAAGCCAATCCTAGTTCAGATGTTCTGTGTTCTAAGGCTGCATCTAATTTTATCACAGAACATTTTTCTTTGGAAAGAATGAAATGATTCCCCTGTAATTTATGCAACTTCCTATATATACTCTCATAAGTAGATAGATATTTTATAGATGAGGAAACAGAGGTTCAGAGAAGTTAGTCAAATGACTTGCCCTTATAGCTGCCAGTCATTACTGTGGGCAAGTAAACTGAAAATAATGAGGTGGCTAGAGATTACACCCTGCTAAATTTGATAGGAGGGAATGGCAACTTTGGCCTTGAGAAGAAAAAGCTTAGGGAGTTTATGAAAGCTGATTCTATTTGAAGAATCAATTTGAATGCTATTTGAAGATCTGACATGTGGAAAACCTATTAGATTGTTTATGTTTGGTCTTAAGGTACAGAACTAAAATTGATGAAGGGAGCAGGTGTAGAGGGGCAAAACTCCCCTCAATATGAAAAGAGAGCCTCACACCTGGAGAGCCTCAAAAGCGTAATGAATGACGTTAGGACACAATGGGATCCTGAACAATGGACTTCCTCATGCAATGCCTAGATAAACACTTTTCATGGGTATTTGTAGAGGGGATTTGAGAGAATATAAATTCAGGCCTGAAGTAGCTCATTATAGACTATCTCAGGTGCTCTGCCCTTTAGTTTTGTAGATGATACAACTAAGGCCCAGAATGTGAAGTCATTTGGCCAAGTTCACTGTTAGTAAATGGCAAAGCCGAGATTCAAACCAAGGTCCTAGGACTCTAAATCCAGCGTTCTTTCAACTTCACCATTCTTCACTCTAGCTCATCACTAGTTCACCTATTAGATTCTGGGATTCCTAAGCTAGTGAGTTTTTGTTTTTGCTGTTATACAACTTCCTTTGGGACAATTATTAAAGGTGATGATGATGACTATGATGAGTAGTATAGCAACTTATATTTGTTTCATACATTATCCTACTTTATCTGCACACCCAGTATGTGCCATTTTTTATTCCCATTTTGTTGATGAGATGAAGGAATGAAGTTTGAGAGAGGGTAAGCAACTAGTGACCCTTTGGAAACATGTAATTTGAGCTTAAGCCCCACCATCCCCTGGATTCTGTCTGTACTTATGAGGAAATGAGGTTCAGAGTTTTTGGGGAAAGGTTTTATACCAACTTTTCTTACTGTACTACTTTAGTAAATGCCCTTTTTGAGAAATTAGTTGTCTGTATAGCTGATTAATATCATTTGAGAGGAAAGCACAGAGATGTAACCTTTTGAACTATACTTCTGAAAAGCCAATTCTCCCCCCACACACACATGCACACACACTCAAACTACTCAAGGTTTCCTCCAGCCCTAGGAAGAAGTAGTTACCATTCTCTGGTGGTCCCCACTTGCCATTTCAAGTGAGATCTGGAAAAGTAGTGCCAGTTTTCATTATACCTAGCCTCCAGATTAAATGACAGCCAATATAATTTCATAGTATTTGGTTGGGAATTAGAATCCTTTAAAAGTTAAAAACGTGTGACCAATGATAGGAACTCTGAACATGCAGAACCAGGCAGCTACAACTGATCAGTGGTCCAGGTAAGCTAGTTTTGAAGTAATACCTAACAGGATGTGAAACATGAGGGCCAGGTGAGGGCCAGGTAAGGAAACGTGTTGGGGAGCTGGTGTCCAAGAGGACTAGCAGACTGATGTAAGCAATGTGAGAATAGGCAGCCTGAAGAGAGAAGCAGGTGTGGTGAGGCCAACAAGGACCAGAGCCACTAAAGAGGAAGCCTCTGGTGAGGGCAAGAGCAGGAAAATATATAACACAGTGATGTAACCAAGATCCCTCAATTCCAAGATGAGGCTTGTGATAAAAATTAGGGGAGCTAAGAACCCAGGAGACTCAAATTACCTCTAATTCTCTGATCTAAGATGTTTAAATAATACCACAGAATGATGCCTATAATCTAGAACACTGACTACTGAAGCTGAGAGTGCCCTTAGAACAGAAAACAAAAAAGGTAAGAGCTGGGGTAGATCTGAAAGCATAGAATTCATTATCTAGAAAAGACCTTAGAACAGAGAATAAAAGATACCAGGGTTGGAAGGGCCTTAACAATAATTCATTTTAACCCATTTCTGGAAAGAAAATGAGTTGCAGAAATGCCTTGACTGAGGTTGCCTTATTAGTCAGTGGAAGAGCCCAGCTCCCTAGATTCTGTCTTCCTTGCCCCTGTCTATCCACCACATGTAGATTACACTGGGTTCTAGTCTTTTTCAGAGATCCTTACTTTGCATGTTTTTTTTACTTGCAGAATGAAACCCTCTCATAATTTTAATAGGATTTGAAAAGTTTCTTAGATTATATCTCTCATCTTCCTTTTAATTCCAAAAAGGAAATAAACAAAGCAGCTCATCTCAGGCCTTATCAGCCCTCATTTCCAGTGCAGGCCTCTGTGAATCATCCATATTTATCATCTCAATCCTCCATCTCGTTCATGCAGCCTGTGTTGAACTGCAGATCTGATCAGAAGATTTGAATGATACATTTTGGTTTTCTTAGTATTTCTACGCAGCAATAGCAATTGATTTAGCAAATTTCAAAGCTTGTGATGTGAATCATTGAAATCTGCTGCTTTTGCTATTTGACAGTTGTTGCCTGAGCTGGATTCTGTCAGATAGGTTGGTGTTTTCACGTCGCACTCTTGCTTAGGTTAGGGCCCAGGGATGGATGGTGTAGTGAGCAGTTCCTTGGCAAACAAACTGACATACCAGAGGTACTCTTCATGGGCTTGGCTGCAGGGAAACAATTCATGAGGGCCACCTTGCATGGCACAGTGGACAGGGAATAGACCTTCAGTCAGAGGACCTGGATTCAAATCCTAACTAGGCTCCTTATTACCTCTACAATTTGGACAAGTCATTAATCCTGTTAACATCCCTGTTCACTCAAGAGCTTATTGACTGATTAATTGATGTAAAACAACAATAACACCATGACAATGACTTCCTCTTGCTAATTAACAGAGGGTTTTTCTCAATTTTTTGGAGAGAATGAAGAGTCATTATCTTTTTCAGCCATTTTAGTGGCAAGGCTACAATCATGAAGCCAGACCCTCCACAAACTCGATTTCAAGCAATTATGAATAAATGTGAGTAAGGACAACGAATGTGTCATGTAAATAAGTGAAATGAATGATTACGTTATCCCAAATGGGGAATACAGGTCATACCTTTTGTTGGAGGGAGGACAGGTCATCATCCCACCTGACATTTGGAAGTCTCAGGTAAGATATTTTTAGTGCAAAAGAAGGAGCGATTGCCCTGCACAGAAAGCTATCTAAACATAGAATGGGCTGTTTCAATCCTTTGATCTCTATCACCAGAGGTATTCATGCTGCAGTTGGATGCCTGCTTGTTAGGCAAGAGGTGGTGGGGGGCGGAGGCGGATTCATGCATCAAATGGCATGGATTAGATGAGCTTTGAGGTCTCTTCAAACTCTATAATGATAGTATTCTAAATGTATTTTCTCTTCCATATAACAAGGACGTATGTCATCCTTATTGGGAATAAGCCCTTTTATAGACCAGTTCCAATCTCTTACCTGCCATTTAGAAGATCATCTGCTCACAGGAGATGGACTGCTTCTATTCCTGGAGAGGGCCATTTTATGACTTCTTTTAAAATGAGATATTAATTTGGGGGAAGATTAATCCAGGTTCTGTTCTATCATCAGTTATACTTCAGGATGTGCCCAAATGTTCCATTACGGCTAGACAAAGGACCTGTCTAGAATTTAAAAGAACAACCAAGAACACAGTTCATTACAGAAGAAAAGTTTAGTGAGGCACACAGACAGAAGAGGGTTACCATGCCCATTTTGATGGGTTAATTGAATTAGTTACAGCAACAGTCAGTCCGTGCTGAGAATTGATATCATATACCCAGAATTATGCAGGTATTAATAGAAGTTGATGTTTCAGTGAACTATAGTTTGTAAAATAATACTTTTATCAAGGGATTGCTATGTGCTTAGGACTGTGGTAGGTACAGAGCATATAAAGAAAAGGGGTAACAGTTTTTTTTCTATCACGGAGCTTATATTCTTCGAGGGAAACAACATGCACACTGATGAATACACAACTTGCACAATATACATGTGGCAAGAATCCCCTGGTCAGCTGTCACGGAACCAAGCCAGCTATTTTTTCCTCCTCAAGATTCTAGAGTTACTCTAACGGGTTTGGGAGTGTCTCTCTTCAGGTTCCTCATCTGTAAAACAGGGATAATAATAGTACCTATCTCCAAGGTTCTTTTGAGGATAAAATGAGATATTTGTAAAGTGCTTTGCAAATCTTAAAAGTGTTCTATAAATGCTAGCTATTATCAGCTAGTACTCCTCCCCCTCCCTCTCCTCCATTAGATACTTAGATACTAGTAATAAGTGCCTCAGTTACATTTACAATCTTAACATAGATTAGCTTTAATTCACACACACACACACACACACACACACACACATATAATCTTGAAAATACAGCAAGAACAAAAGTACAAATATCCTTCTCTGCTTTCATATACATATTTTAAGGGTATGCTTCTAATTCAATTTCTATATAACCACAGTTTTATCAAATTCAGGACCAGAAATGATGTAACCACAGTATGAATCTTGCAAAAGGAGGTTGCAGAGCCATATAGACATTAGAACATACAGATGCTTGCTCCTTTGACGTTGCAAAATCCTCCAGGTTGTGATCTTCAATCTCTTCACCTAAAACAGGAAAGAACAAACACCAGGACACACAAAGGAATGATAGTTTTCAGAGGGGTGCATGACCTTGATTTTTTTAATTAATTATTTTGTTTAACTTTTGACTAGGTAAAGAGGCCATTCTTTGCCTCAATTCCTATTAACCCTTAATCACTGAATGGGTGTTGCCTCTGTCAAACTGAGACCTGTTAAAGACCTTAGCTTGAAAAGGACAAGGTCATCCACTGCATCCTGGCCATCTCTAGTTGTCCTGATCTATATCTGATCACTGGATCCATATGGCTCTGGAGGTGAAAGTGAGGCTGGGACTCTGCACATCCCTCCCTCACTTAAATCGAATTCACTTGCATGTCATGGCATCACCTTCTTGAAGCCATGGTTCTCTTAGAAAAGGAAGGACAAAAAACAGCAATAGCAACAACAACCTGTCCCTAAAAGGGAGAAGATCCATGAGTTGTTCCCTTATAGCATGGTCTCTTACTGGCCATGATCAGTAAAGGAATGAAACCAAGGGAGATACACAAAACAGAAAGAATCCTTGAGTCTAATGATCAGGGTCTTTTCAAATGCATTTTCCATTCAAGATATATTAACAACTGAAAAGGCTTCTCTTAACCTAAGGCTTAGAAGACTGAAACCAGGTCCATAATGTCTATTATGCATACTCAAGTCTGCCTGGAGTACTTTTATTTTCATGTAATTTATTGCACCCCTGGAAGAAGGCTCCTCAAAGCTCCTGCATAAGGGGAGGGAGACACTGCCAGATTTTAATGACCTTTATAACCTCCCAAACACACTAAAAAAAGAAACCATTTATAGGAAGGCTCGAAAACCCTTGAGTTACCCTACCAGAGTAAGAACAGCCACCACGGTTCAATGATCCCTTTCCTGTGGTTGAAAATTTTGAATATGATTTCCCTAAGAGTCTTTCCTGACCCCACACTAACATGTATCTCTGTATCTCTCTCCCTTTCTCTCTCTCTCTCTCTCTCTCTCTCTCTCTCTCTCTCTCTCTCTCTCTCTCTCTCTCTCTCTCTCTCCCCTTCCTACTAGACCCAGAAAAATAATATTCTCCAAAAGGATATCCTATTACCTCTAGAGCTCAATTCCACCAGGTTCCAAGCAAACCTGATTTGTTGCTATTATCCTCCCTGACTGCCCTTTACATTGTAAATATGACCCCTACATAAAGTTATCTTGCTTTCCTACCTTATTGTATGTTCCATGTTTTCTTATATTGAACCTTGGTGTTCTAAACTTTCTTAAGTTTTCAATAAGACAAATAATCTTCACAGATGCCATATACCCTTATCAAAATATTAAATAATTATAATTTTAATGTAAAACACTAATTATTAGGAGGATCAACACACCCACTTATGTAGGACTGGGCATTAGAAAAGAACCTTGAATTGGGTATTCTAAGGGAAAGAGGTTAGAAGGGTTATGACAGGTAGCCTGTTCAAAGGTTTGACATGAAGGATAGAATGGCACTCATCAAGAAACGGGAATGAGTCCAATCTAACTAGAATATAATGACCCACTGGAGTTGAGTGCTTGGAGGAGCGAGGAGGAAGGACACTCTACTTTTGTAAGGATAACTTTGGCAGCTGAGGGGAGAATAGTTTGACGTCGAGAGAAACCTTATTTAGGAAAACCAAGCAGAAAGTGATTACAGTCGTCTAGGTGAGTGGTGTCAAGGGCTAATACCAGAGTAGGATATGTGGGTAGAGAAGGGCACATGCACCAGAGTTCTGTGAAGGTAGACCTCATAAGACTTGGCAACAAAGTATGCATGTAGGCTAATTTGGAATAAGGAATCCAGGATAATGAAGCTGAGAGCCTGGATGACTGGGAGGAATGCCGCACTCTGAATAACAATAGCAACATTGAAGCAAGGGACAGTTTGGGGAGAAAGATATTAAGATCTGTTTTGGACATTATGAGGTTTTAGATACTAAATGTGACATATCCAAAAGGTAGTTGCAAAATGTCACTGAAGACCAAGAGAGAGATGATGGTTAGATATGTGGATCTGGGAATCACCTGCAGAGTTGATGAGATCAACAAGTTAGTCATTAAACTGTATTAAATACCTAGCATGTCCCAGGCTTACTGCGAAGCCTTGGGGATACAAATATAAAAAAAGAAAGTCCTTGACATCAAAATGCTTACAATATGAGTGAAGATAACACACAAAAGGAAGCTGAAAAGTTGGTTAGTGGAAAGTATCTGATGCAGGGGCATGATGGAGATACTCAACAAAAGATAACCCTGTGGGAAATGAAGCATCAACTGGCCTAGGTGTGACTCTGAAATGGAAATGTAGGGAAAAGATCTTCACTTTAACCTCCATTCAGAAGGGCAGAGTTTGTTGATGGTACTCATGAGGACTGAGTACAGAATTTCGTGCAACTTTGCCAGATAATAAGGTTTTTGAGAATAAGATTCCTGGGGCCATGATGGAGAAGTCCAAATGACTGGAGACAGGTGGCAAATGATGGACATAACAGAGAGAGAAATTACATAGAGCGAAAAAGTATACAGGGGAATGAGAAGAGAGTCAAAGAGTCTTCCACTTATGGAATAAAAGCAAAGCTTTGGGGATGCTCAGAGTTAGTATAATGGCTCGGATAAAAATCCAACGAGGGAGTTTGATGAGCAATAGGAGATCTAGATGAGATCAGTGTCATTAAAAAAATAGAATATATTTCAGAGACGGCACTGATTAATGGTGTCAAAGTCTTCATAGAAGTCAAGTAGAATTGAAAAATAGCTATTAGATCAGACAGTTAATAGATCATTGGCGACTTTTAAGAGAACAGTCTCAGTTGAATGAAAGGGATTGAGAGCCAGATTGCAGTGAATCTGGAAGAGAGTGAGAGGAGAGAAATTGGAGACAAAAATAATAGAAGGTTTTCTCAAAGCTTTTAGCTAATAAGAGGAGAGATATAGAAAAACATAGCTATTCAAAATAGTAAAATCAAGGGAGAGTTTTTAAAGCTGGAGTAAAAATAGGCCTATCTGTAGGCAGTAAAACATGAATCAGAAGAAAGAGACAGAGACAGACAGAGAGAGACACAGAGACAGAGAGATAGACACACACAGAGAGACACGGAGACAGAGAAAGAGACACAGAGAGAGACAGAGAAACCTACACAGAGATAATGAAGATTGATGAGGAAGTGGAAATAGTAAAAGTCAATCTGGAAAATGTGGCAAGAGAAGGAATCAAGGATGCATGGAAAGGAGTTGACCTTAACAAGGAGAAGAACTATTTATTCATTTGAGAGTGAATAAAGAAGAAGATAGTGGGGGGAGGCACCTGAGTGATGTGAGATGGGGAGGGAGAAAGAGATTTCAGTTAATGGTCTCTGGGAAGTAGGAAGTGGGATTCTCAACTGAGAGGATGGAAAGAATGAAAGCCATGGGATGTTTAAAGAGAGATGAAAAGGTTTGAAAAAAGTTACTGTGATGACTAGGATAGTAATTTACTAAGCTGGTCAAGGAGGATTTCCTTGCCACTTTAAGGGACTGGTTAAGATTATACGAAACAACTTTATTGTGGACCCACTCGGCACCATTTCATGGATTCCTCCAACCTCCTTCAGTAGTACAAGAATAGGAGAAAAGTCAGAGGATAGTGGGAGCAATCCAAGGTTGGGATTTGGCAAGGCAAGATTGGTGACAGGATAAGAAGACAAGGACTCAAAAGTAGGGTAGATTGTAAAATTGAGATAAGAAAAGGCAGAGTATAACTAGTGTAGAGGCAATAGTTTGATAGAAAACTGAGGGGTGAAGGGATTGTACACATATCTGAAATGTAGCTTTTTTTGCACTGAATATAGCAACTTTATTGAAGGGACATGATATGGGATTCTAGGCTTCTCCCTCCTACAAGAGTGCTTTAGGACACGGATGTGAATGGGGTATGGGATCCCCTTTATAGGAACATAGGTTAGGGATGTGGCCTCCCCAGAGGCGGAACAGGTCTGAACAATTGGAAGTACAGGAGGCAGGAGGCAATACAGATAATACTAAGGGAATTGTCATATTTCTCATGGTTCACTCCCATCATGAACATTGGAGCATAAGCTGAAGGGGCAGAGAGAATGACCCACTTGGCTCCACTCTTCAAGTGAGTTCCAGCCTTTTCCATGATGGTAAAGACACCAGTGGATTCTATAACGTACTCGACTCCAACAGCTCCCTATTTAATATTGGTGGGATCCTGCTCCTGAAGATGGTAATGGCTTTTCCATCGATCACTAGCTTTCCATTCTCAGCCTTGACAGTGCCCTTGAACTTGCCAGGGGTGGAATCATATTGAAACACGTAAGCCATGTAGTTGAGGCCAATGAAGGAGTAATTGATGGTCACAATGTCTACTCTACCTGAGTTGAATGAGGCCCTGGTCACCAAATCTGTTGACCCCAACCTTTACTGTTTTGTTTTAGGGATGTGACTGAAGAAGCAGATACCGGCACCAAGCTTGGTTGAAGAGCTGAGAACTGTAGCTTCTTTGTTTTAACCTCTGTGTCATATTTCACCATTGTGAAAGCCTCTTACCTACTTGGGAGGAATCTTCTCTGTATTTACCTAGACCACTCCTATAGTGAAATGAAATCTCTCTGTCTCTCTGTCTCTGTCTCTGTCTCTGTCTCTCTCTCTCTTTCTCTTACATACACACATACACACACACACACACACACACACACACACACACACACAAGCATCCCCCAGACTAAGGATGAAATCATTCTAGTTTAGTAATACTTTCCAGAGCTAAATCTTCAAAAATTCAGATTCGTTATCATGGAATTATGAAACATTGAAGAGAAAATCCCTATGAAAATACTTTGAAACTTCCTGTCTTGTATTGCTTTGGTCTATATCTATTTAAAAAGATCCAATGATCATCATCAGGATGACAACTAATGGTGTACATAGGGATCAAATGCCCTGTCATCAAATTAGATTTTTCTCTACCAAAGGTATGGAAAAAATAAAGTGTTCTCCCTCCCTGCAAGGAAAAATTGCCACCCCTGGAAAGGAAAATAGCATTAAGTTCCCAGAAAAAATAAAACGAAATAAAGAAAAAATTAAAAATCTGACTGACTCTGCTTACTGACAAGCTTAAGTATGGCTTTCTGTCTCTGTCTGTCATTGTCTTTCCCTCTGTTTTTTCTATAGTCTGAGGCTTTTTATGCTGTCTGCTCAATTTCCCAGCCAATTACTTGATTTTTGAGCTCTTTGTCAAGGTATGACTCTGCTTCCAGAGTGGAGAGTGTTCTATCCCAAGCTTCAGGGCCTTTGAGCGGCTGTTTTCCAAGCTACTTTTAGGCACCTGTAAATTTTCAGTTCTTGTGATGTGGTATGATCCAAGTAGAGATGTTTACTCTTCTGGCCAGTGCTCTGGTCTGTGAATGATCTCAAGAACTCTTTTTTGCCTTGGAACTGCCAGGAGGACTCGCTCTCCACAGCCACCACAAGCTCTGCCACACCAGCGCTCCTGCTCACCCCAGGACCACCACCCTGGACTGTGACACAGATCCTAGCAGGGCAAAGCAAGAGAACCCTGCCTCAGCACCAGTAAATAGATTCCTGCACTCCCACTCTTATCAGCCACTTGATTCCTCCCACTGTCTGGAGCTGCTGCTCCCGAAGACTGCTGCAGCCACCTCTCCTGCCCAGGGGCTGGGGCCTGACTGAGCCCTTCTCTCACCCAGGTCAAACAGTTTTCCCACTGACCTGCTATGTTGTCTTTGGCATTTGTGGGTTGAGAAGTCTGGAAAGAGCCACAGCTCAGTAATTCAGTGCCCTGAGGCCTGCTCCACCCGGTCTGCTCTGGCCTGGTCTGTCCTGGTGCAGCCCATGCTGAGCTGTACTCTGCTCCCAGACCATTGCAATAGACCTTTCCCAGCGACCATCCAGGCCACTTGGGCTGGAGACTTGTTTCACTCTGTCATTTTGTAGGTTCTGTAGCTCTAGAATTTCTTTAGTCATTTTTTACAGGTGTTTGGAGGGATTTGGGGGAAAGCTCAAGCAAGTTCCTGTTTTTACTCTACTATCTTGGCCTCTCCCTTTTCTCGTCCCTCCCCCACCCTCTCTTTCTGTGTTTTGTGCTTACAATACTGTTTACAGTCTCTAATTATTTAAACAGCTTTTATGTGGGTCACTAGGTGGACTTGGCGTTGAAAGACATGAGTTCAAATCCTGCCTCAGTCACTTACTAGCTGTGTGACCTTGAGTAAGTCACTTAACCTCTATCAGCCTCCATTTCTTCATGTGTAAAATTGGAGATAATAATAGGATATCCTAAACAGAGTTGT
>CM053625.1:321915492-321932276 GCA_028646595.1 Phalanger gymnotis | reverse complement strand
AAAAATATGTTTAGATGAATATCTTGCACCATATGTCATAATATGCTCAAAAATGGATAGATATCATGAATATTAATGGTCACATTTTTTAAGATAGTATAATGGAACCAGATGAGACAATTTTCACAGTTATGGCTAGGATAAATTTCCTTAAACAAAGAATGAGACAGAGACATAATAAAAACTAAAATAGATTATATCCATTTCAGGAAATTTAAAAACTTTTTTCATGAGCAAAATTAATGCAACTAAGAAAAGAAGAGAATTTTCTGAACAGAAAACACATATGCACCAAATATCTCTAATAAAAGTTTGATATCCAAGATACATTGAGGGGGAAAAATACAAATATGTAAGACAAAGAGGCATTAAATGCATGCATACATACATACATATATATATGTGTGTGTACATACATACACACATACATATTATGTACACTAAATTATCAATAAAAATTGCAAACTTTCAATGAACAAATGAAAGAACAGCCAATGAAATAACATTGATTAGTCACTTACAACGTGTCAAACGCTGTTCTAAGCACTGGAAATCCAAGCAGAAGCAAGTAAAGTAGTCCTGGACTTGAAGTAACTTATATTCTAATAAGAAGAGACACTATTTATAGTAGAGTAATAAAAGGATGTTTTAGATTGGGAAGTCAGGGGGATGATGATTGAGGTCCCATAGGGCAATTTGACTAGCACACCCTTTTTAGGAATGGCATTGCTGGTTTTGTTACTCGTCCCAGAAACTGTGCTGGAAGAGAGTTGCAGGTTGTATGCTTACAAGGAGGATGGCATGGGGGTGGTCAGAAAATGGTGTGGTGGGTCTAGATCTTGGCAACCAATCAGAAGCTTGGATTCTCGGTTTGATGAGGAGACTGAAGAACGGGAAAAAGACAGTTTGAAGCTGGTCAGAAAATAGCAATTGTAATAAACAATAATTAATAAAAATTGTCAATGTTAGAGGGAGCACAGAAAGACAGAAATGTTTGTACCTTGCTGGGACATTTGATGATGAATTAGTGCAATCAGTTACCATTCTGGAATGAAACTTGTAATTAACAAAATGTGACAAAATGCCTATACCCTTAAACACCGAGATTCTATGGCAAGGAACACTTTGTATCTCAATAAAATCAAAGCTAGACACAAAGTTCCCATATAATGACAAAACTAATGATAGCAGCATTTATTATGGTGGTAGCGAGCAGAACTAAGTTGGGTGCCCATTGATTGGGAAATGGCTAAATGATTTATGTTACATAATTTCAATCGACTCTTACAAAGCTGTACTAAGTAATGAAGTGGATAGAATTCTGGATCTGGAGTCAAGAAGACTCATCTTCCTAAGCTCAAGTCTGGGCTCAGACACTAGCTGTTTGACTCTCTGCAAGTCACTTGACCCTATTTGCCTCAGTTTCCTCAGCTGTAAAACGATCTAGAGAAGGAAATGACAAACCACTCCAGTATATTTGCCAAGAAAATCCTAAATGATGTTACAAAGTGTCAGACATAACTGAAAAATGAGTGAACAAAATGAACAAAAATAAATAACAAATATGAAGAATACAAAGCAACATGAAAGATGTTAGATGAGTTGAGACAGAGGGAAGTGGATGAACTGGGATGACTACCTAGAGCGATGGAAAGAGAAACATCGATAGCAAGAGCAACAACAACGGAGGTCCATGAATCTCGTGGAATGATAAATCATCCAGTTGGACATCAAAGAATTGCTGAGAGAGGGAAAGGTCAGGCTCTAAGTGTGGACCACAGCATATCCTGTCAAGCTTTAAAGCCATTGGACATCTTGGAGGTACAGTGGATACAATGCCAAGCCTAGAGTAGGGAGGGCCTGGATTCAAATCTGGGTTCAGACACCAGCTATGTGGCTCTGGGCAAGTCACATGACCTTTAGCCTCAGTTTCCTCATTTGTAAAAGGAGCTAGAGAAAAGCAAACATTAAAGCCACTTTAGTATCTTTGCAAAGAAAACCCTAAATGGGGTCATGAAGAGTCAGATACAACAGAAATAATTTAACAAAAACAACATAAAGCCATTAGATTGTGCACTTGTGTCAGTAAGATGAATTTTAGTGTCAGTAAGGTAGATTTTAGCATGTGTAAACTGGATTTTTGTTATTATCTCTTAAAGTTCAGTTTTCCAGAATCTGTGGCCATAACAATCTCTGTTTTCCAGGTATTAGATATGAGCTCCCAGGCTCATGGTTCAAAACATCTCCATCATGCTTGCGCAGCATTATATAAGGATAAATAATATAAACATGTGTGCTGAAACTGTAAACATACACTGTGACTACACAGTGAGATATAGGGATGAGGCGATGTAAACTTGTGAGACTATTGGTGGCAACATGCCTTCTTTAACTGATGCCCTATAAAACAGGTGGCCATTGGGCAGTGAGCTGGGGAACCTTTATGGGTGAATGCACAAGCTGGGATGCTGTGTGCCTTGACTGGCCCCCATCAAGGCTTGGGAGGGGGGAATCTATGTTTACCTCAACTGGCCCCCCTTGAGGTTTGAGGGGATGTACAATTTGTGCCTGTCTCGATTCACCCCATCAAGACACAGGGGTAGTTGCTGTAGGAGTTTGTGGTGCTTCTATTATGAGCAATACTGTGTTAGAAAAGACTATACTAGAATAAAGCTTATTATTAACCCCTTTGAAGTTCTTTCCTGTCTGACCAGATCAAGAGTGAACCTGTTAGAGGCTGGAGTCCAAACCTCCAGTGCCTCCTGTGTGTTATCTGTCTAACAGCTTGTCAGGAGCAAGGGCTATTTTTTCTCCTGTCTTTTTATTCCCATTTCTTAGCATGGTATCTGGCACATGGTAGGCACTCAGTAAATGTTTATTTATTGGCTCTGTCTTTCTGGTGGCAATTCGTGAAGAAGGCATTTTTTTTGTCTTTTTTGTTGTTATGAAGGACAGATGTTTAGGGAGGTTAGGAGAAGGAGCAAGATAAATATGGATGTAAAAACAGAGGAGGCAAGTAAAAATCAGCCACAAGCTAGCCACAAAAATTAGCCATTTTATGATGTAAAAGCAGTACTGATTTTGACAAGGATAATTATAATATTGAAAGTATAGCTGACATTCACTTTACATAAATTTTCTCATTGATTTACATGATAAAATGCTGATTTATAGGTAATGTTATAGACTAGGAAACAGACTCAAACACAATATTTCTTTTCTGCCATTCCAGAGGTTATAAGTAACTTGAAATTTTCATCATCTTAATTTCAATGTTATAGCCACTAGGATGCATATAGGATAATATTTTGATTTTATTTCAAATGATGACCTTTAAATTAAGAAGGCCATTTTTATACCAAGTCATTGTTAAAAATAATTTTGTTTATATGACCTACTTTTCTTATCTCCTTTTCCGTTCTTTTCCTTCTATCCCATCACAGTGCCCCCCTTCCATTTTAATAACCTTTTGCAGGTATCAGGGCTTCTTTAAGATCTCTCCTTCATTCTTTCTCTTATTTCTAAGTCTGAGCATCCAAGATGAGAACCTTCTGGCCTTCTAGTCTTGGTGATCATGGTCTCTTATTTTTCCGTTATTTTCACTCTCACTCTGAATAACCTGCTGTCATTGAGTAACCTGCTATCTGCTTGGAGGTGCTTTACGCGAGCGCGAGCGCGCACACACACACACACACACACACACAGAATTATTGCCAAGGTGATGCTTTTCATCAGGCATCATTTGTCAGGGAAGGTCACTGCCAGGTCAATGCCCAATGCAGAACAGAGGGTTAAATATTACCTGGTGTTTGGCTAGGAACAGAGTTTCATTGCAGCTGGTCCCCTATAGGGTAAGATTAGGGAGACATTGACCATCATCCATCAATCAGATTGCTTACAAATATGGCTAATGACATCAATTCTAGTATTTGGCTTAAGGTCAAAGCCCAATTTCTGCCTTTCATTCTGAGCTTCCTTTTTGTTGTTTCTCTTGAGTCTCCTGATTTGCAAACACTCTGAGGTCCTTTTTCATGTCCCAAGGGTGATGAGTGTATATCCAGTTTAATAGCTTTCGTCATCCACTGTGATGTGTATGTGTGTGAAGATTTATGGAGACGCTGGAATGTCTCCACAATGAACTCCTAAGGACACCCATTTCCTTCTGTGGTCGCTGATGTTTGTTAAAATGAATATAAATCCTCAGGCTGAAAGAAATAGGGAGAAAAGAAGATCTCTGTTGTTAAAAAATAGTAGAAGAAACAAAGTGAAAGAACATACATTCAACCCTTCTCCTTTCCTAATCCTATACCCGGATGCTTATATGCTGAGCCCTGTCTAGGCTGGGGTAAGGAGAGCTTTGAATCATGCTACCATCCTCCTGAGAGAAAAAGGAGGAATTTCCTCCTTGTCGTCGTTCCAACACCCTAAGGTCCTCTGGGGGCATTGGACCAGACAGCACCTCATCCGCCCTATTACTACTATGTTCCCTCTTACTCCTTGAGACATTGACCACTGTAACTTTACCCAGTTAATCTCTGAGGGAGCCTCTTCACCCGCTATAAATATCAAGGTGTTCTTGATTTCTTGGCATGCCCACTTTATTCCTGATGAGGGCTGTCTATCCCTCTGCCTGCCTAAAATTTCTCCTAGGGATTTCTCAATTGATCCACTTGCCTTTTGCTTCTTCTAAGGGATTTACAGGGAGGTTAAAATGCAAAGACTCTGCCTCATCTCCGAACCCAACTTTCTATCAGGGAACCTCACAATTCACCTCCCACCCTTCTTTACCACTCTCCACCCTCTAACTTGTCTGGGGGGTTGTCTCCTAGAAGTATGCTGTGAGGTTCTCAGTCCTCTCCTGCTTCACAGCCAAGCCCCAACTGACCTTCTGCCTTGTCTGCCAAATCTCCTCTCCTCAATCCATTTCAATCCAACCCTAGACAGCTAATATTTATGAAATGACAAAAACAAAATAGTCTCTTCTTCCAAAAGCTTTGTTCCCCAGGGAAGAAAAACACACATACACGTGCGAGCACACACACACACTCACAGAGTATTTCCATGCATGTGTGCATTTATGTATGTATATGTGAAAACATACTTATATTTGTACATTTAAACAAGGCAATTGAAGAGACACTCACAATTGGGGAACAGAGAAAGGAATTTGGGAGGAATGGACCCATTAGCTGAGATTAAAAGGATCCGAGAGTTCCAAGAGGCAGAAGTGAGAAAATAGAGCACCCAAGGCATGTGAGATATCTTGGACAAAGGCTTTGTCAACAACCATAAAAGTTATAACATTGAAAGCAATAACTATTTCTTTTTGTCTTTGTATCTCTCAGCACACACAGACACACACACACCGACATATAGGTAGAAATAGATATACATATACATACATACATATGTATATATATAGTTTTTTAATCACCTTCATTTTTCTGAATCATCTCAAATTCCATCTGTCCAAAAACTGAACTCATTATCTTTCCTTCTAAATTTACCCCTCCACTGAATGTTGATCTTTCTCTTGAGGACATCACCAACCTTTTAATCACTCAGGTTCCCAACACTTGAGTTACCCTTGACTCTACCCTCTTTCTTACCCTACATATCCGGTCAGTTGTCAAATATTATCTATTTTATTTCCACAACATCCCTTCTGTCTGTCCCTTTCTCTCCACTGAGACCACCACCTCAGGCCCTCACCAGTTCTCACCTGGATCATTGCAATGACCTCTAATTGGTCCCTCTACATGCAGCCTCCCCACATCAATCAATCAATGGTCAATACCAGTGGATTCAACTACAAATAGAAATGAGACCACTAACCTATACATAGAGATCCCTATGATCTACATATTGACTTGGGATATGAGATACATATGTTTATGTATCTCTTTTTTATTAATACATTAACCTATCAAACTTAGACATGGACTACATTTGAATCATGTGTGGGTCACACTTGGGAGTTGTGTGGGAAGTGTGTGGCTATGGACCCTGGGTTTGACATGTCTATTCCATACAGCTGCTGAAACGATATCTCTAAAATCCAAGTCTGGACATTCTATTACTGTGCTCAAGAAGCTTCAATGGCTCCTTGTTTCTTCTGGTAGAAAAGTTTTGAATCCTCCGTTTGTCATTTGAAGCCCTTCACAATGTAATAAAAGAATGAATGATTAATCATTATTAAGCATTTAGTATGTGCAATACTCCTTGGTGAGTACAAATAGAAGAGCAAGACCATAACGGTGGAGACAAGACATTTGGGAGGTTTCACCTACAGATCAGATGGAAAGGCACCATGTACCCTAGGATACTACAGAGACACATCCTAATGACTCTTTTTATGTCATTTCCGCTGGTAAACAACATCAATTTCTAATGTTGAATCATTTGATACTGCCAAGAATTTTGGTGGCAAGAGCTCTCTGGATTCTTAGTAGCTCTGTCTGTAACATCTACACGTGCTACATCTCCATCAGATTGCTTCCTAGGATGATGTCTGAAGGCCCTTGGCTGGGAGCACTGATATTCCCAAGTCTCTCTGGTTAAAGGTCTTGAACTATCCCCATCTAGGTATGAGGGTGAAATGGTGGTCAAGGGTGGGCGGGGAAGTGGTAGTTTGACCTTCATGGCCCATGCTTCTTCTCGTCTGTCCTTCAGGATGATCTGCTGTTGCAGCTAGGCTGCTTGCCTCCTCTGTGGGAGGCAGTTAGGTGGCAGTTTGTGCAGATGGCTGTCCCTTTCTCCGCAGAAGCCACCTCCTCAGATGGTTGACTGTGAGCGTTCAGCTGGAAGCAAGAGTGTTGGTCTAGCGTGAGATTGCTATCACTCTTAGGGCCTTCTTTCTAGCTGCCTGTTTGCACTGTAGGCGATGCTAGAGTTTCTGAGGAAGGGGAGCCCCTTTTGAATAAACATTCCTCTTCACAGGTGGCCGTGGGGCCTGAGCTAGAAGGCAGTCTAGTGTTTTGGGTGGGGTACTGCTTTTCCCACAGTTCTTAGGTTCAGGCTCTTTGGCAATCTCCATCAGGATCTGAGGATAAATGGCGGC
Organism: Phalanger gymnotis; assembly: GCA_028646595.1. Classification (NCBI taxonomy): domain Eukaryota; kingdom Metazoa; phylum Chordata; class Mammalia; order Diprotodontia; family Phalangeridae; genus Phalanger; species Phalanger gymnotis. The sequence continues at coordinate 321,925,216 of CM053625.1, read as the reverse complement.
CAAGGACACAGTTGTGGTTTGGCTTGACTGGTGCATACTGCCTCCCATTTCTCCTTCAGCAGGCTTTGCTGCTCCAACTGGTTGCTGGTGGCTACAACACATCATGTTTAGACTCATTACACATTACTCTTCCCTACTCTCTACATTTCAAACAAACCATACTTATCGCTGTTACTCATACAACCTCCTGGCTCAGTCTTTGCCCAGGCTGTGCCCTCTGCCTGAAAGACCATGTAATGTTAAGCAGGGTGAGACTTTTTTTTGCTGCTTTATCTTTTGGAATGCTGAAGTAATCAAGTACCTTTGATGAGTCTTGCCTTTCAAATGTATTGGCAAGCAAAGTGGGGTCTTTTGTTTTGGAATGCTTCTCAGCACTGAGGTAATCAAGTGTCTTTGACAAGTTTTGCCTTTGTTTCAATCAAGAGTCTTTGATTGAATCAGAAGATTTGATGACCTGCTTAAATCACCAGAAAGCCTAGTTCACATGGGTTTGAGTCGCACAGTTGTTATACCCTCTGACCCTGAAGAAGTGTATATATACTTGGAGGTTAGCATTTTGGGGCACATTCATTGGAAGAGTGTTGGTGTGGAGACTCTGGGTAGCCATCAAGGAGCCCCTCTCCTGGCTTTGAAAACCCAGATGTTGGTGTTTCTCCCTCCCTGGTAACTATCTATGCTATGATCAGACAGAAACCTGTCTGATGATCTGTTTACATTGTCTCTGTAATTTCTGTTTGTGTTTTCTCTGAAGTTCAGGGTGCTGACTTTTTCCCCTGAACTAAGTGAATGATATATGTATGTTTAATTAAAGTGAGATTATAAACTCCTTAAAGTTGCTTTCCTTAGAAAAGCAGGTCAAAGAACCTATGCTAGCAGCCCTCCTGTGTGCTGGTGTTGCTGGTCTTACACAGCCACAGTAACTGCAAGTAACATTGCTGTTACAGGCCATCCCTTGTCATTTCTGGCTGTAATTGCATTTTTGTATTTCCTTATTTTTATTCTTTATTTTCTTCCCAGAAAAATAAAGCCTTTTGAGGCCAGGGACTATTTTCTTTTTGTCTTTAAGCCCCTGTCCTAGCTTGATTACTGGATCATAGCAGACATTGCATAAATGCTTATTGAATTGAATTGAACAGATGACCTGCAAAGGAAATGGGCTGCTCATGGGAGTCAATATTGATGTGCATCTATTGAGAGAGATACCTTGCTATCTGCAGGAGACTAAAGGAACCAGAGAAAGGATGCCAGGATTTTTGCTGGGTTCCTAATGGAGGGTTAATAGAAAGTTCCTAACTGGATTCACACAGAGGATGAGGAAAGGTCAAAATCTACTTCCATGCCACTGATACCAAGGTGTTCACAGATTGACCAAAATAAGGAGATATCTGGTGTAAAGGGATTCACTAGCTTTGCACGTAAAACAAGCTCCCTCCTAGTCCTGTATTGTCTATCCTGTTTTCACAAAATCATTACATCTCAGAGGAAGAAGGGGCTTCAGCATTTAATAGGTTAGATAGTAATACCCTCAGCAAAATGCATGATAATTTAGCATCTTTCCTTGCTTCCAATCCTCAAGTAACAGAGAACTCACGATTGTCCCAAACCCCCATGAACCCATCTCCTTACTGGATATCTCTAATGGTCAAGAGGTTCTACTATGTAAGATATGCGTTATCTTGGACAAGTCACTGGGCCTCCTTTCTTATCTATGGGCTTGAACAAACAAGACTGCTGATGTCCCCTTGTTGTTTTCATGTTGTACCCTCCCATTATACAGTGAGCCTCCTGAGAGAGGACTGGTTTTTTTTTGTTTCCCTGGGTTGTATTCCTAACACTTAGCCCAGGGCTGACTACATAATAAGCACTTAATAAATGCTTGGTGATTGAGTGATAGTTGTGTATGCCTGTGGCATTCTCCCTTATGTTGAGCTGGAAAAAAAGCCTTGAGTCAGTATTTTTAATAGTACTTTTTTGGTTTAATGAGACATTCTAATAAAATCTATTGTTCCTCCTATGTAGATAGATGCATAGATAGATAGATAGATAGATAGATAGATAGATAGATAGATAGATAGATAGATAGACAGACAGACAGACAGACAGACAGACAGACAGATAGATAGATAGAAGACAGAAATAAAAATCTGAAGTCCTTTGTTTTGCACGTTGACACATGTTGAAAAGCTATTTCCTTCCCATATTTTTAGTGTTTTCTGTCATATTTTTAAAAGAGGTTTATTTTTGGTTGTTATTGTTTCACTGCTAAATATGTCTTTGGATAAACATTACAAAATTAGGAATCTTTATTGAGTAGTAAAGTTACTTAGAATTCTGAAAGTCTATGTGAAATTAATCCAATGCATCCCTCCCTCTTCCCCCCGCCCCTAAAATATCCCTCCAGGGTAAGAATTTATTTATGGTTACTCTGGAGCCAGAAAAAGCAGGCTTTTCAAATCGTAGGTGACACCATGATAAGGCCACAATGACTATGATTGCTCTTAGCATCAATTATGTATTAACTATTGAGTATTCATGTCTGATTAAGCTTAATAGCCTAAAATTGCCATTCTTGATTTCACTGCGAGAGGCCTTGTGAGTCGTTTGGATTCATCAACCAAACCCAAGTCATGTCATGTCTGGTTAGGATCAGAGTATAATGCTCGTTAAAGAAACACCGATTGATAATGTCAGCATTAATCCTGGCAAGCAGCCCAGGGAAAACCTCTATTCTAACCCTAGGATCTAATGTGGCCACACATGAATCCTGGTTATGACAGGGGATAACAAAGGCAGCCTTCTATAATTGTCCCCTAAAGCTCTCCGAAATTGCTACAAAAACCCTAAATTTTGGAACTATTTTCACATGATGCTGTTATCAGCAAGAAAGGCTGTAATTTGGTCACATGACCATTCTTTAGCCACAGAGTAGGCTAGAACTCTACAGGAGGCAATGTCAGATTCATAGAATTGATTTGAAAAATTTTTAATAGTAAATGGGGGAGAGGATGGTGAGGTGAAAAGGGCATGACTGGACTTGGACTATGAGTTCAAATCCAACCTCAGATGCTATTTGTGTGACACTGGACCAATTAACTTTCCTATGAGCAGTGCCTGGCACATTGTAAGTACTTAATAAATGCTTGTTGCCTAACTGTCCTCAGTTTCCTTATTTGACTATCAAGACCCTTTGTATTTCCAAATCCATGAGCCTATGAAAAACATCAAAGCGCTAAGTTATACAAATAGGCTCAGTTTTGGGAGATGGAATATTTTCATTTCTCCTACAGTTTGGCTTGTACTAACCCACAAGTTGTTTAAACCATTCTGATCCTAAGAATGTCAAAATAGAGCTTGTATTTGGATCTTTACAGAAAATATAAAATGAATTCCAACTCTCATTCAAGCCCTCAGGATAATGATATATTCTGTCTTTAAATTAGGAATGAATGTAAAGGAGAAAAGATTTTCACTTGAATATGTATACATATATGCATACGTATATACACACATATACATGTATGCAAATATGCACACATACATATGTATATATAATATGTGTGTACCCATATATGTAATTACTTGCCTTTTATATATGTACACATTTCCCTTCCAGTCAGATCTAACTGGTCAGTATCCCTTCCCCATAGCACCCCATTTCCCATCTGTATACAGTTGTTCTTTCTGACCTCCATGCCTCAGATGCCACCTAAACCTGCCTTTTAGAATCCCTAGTTGTCTTATACACGAGGCCTTCCTTGATCCCCTCTCCATTCCTTTTTATCCACTCTAAAAAAATCTCATATATAGTTGGTACATGTTTTCTATCTATCCATTGACAAGCAATTATGTACCTGTAAGCATGCACTTCTCTCCTGGCTAGATCAGAACCTACTCACCGGTGAGTATTCTTTCCTTTGTATCTTTGTATCACTCTTTAGCACCTGACACCTGTTGCATTTGTGGCCGGTGCTCATTAAATGTTTCTTGATTGATTCCTAGGCTCAAGAGCTGAAGCGAGGGCTCTTGCAAGGGCAAAGACCTGTGGTCACTAAAGAGTTAATTTCTTCTACATACTCATTTTCTACCTAATTCATAGTGTTAGCAAAGAACAAAGTCTGAGTTTTCTCCCTCATGTCATGGTTCTAACCCTTCCTATTTGTTCTGCAGCTGGGGGTTTTGTGAGTTCAAGAACTCCTCAGATTGATTTAGGGACTTGATGTTGTTCAAGCCTTTCTCTCCCTCTAGATGCAGCACAGTCGATAAAACATTGAATCTGGAATCAGGAAGTCATGAGTTCAAATTCAGCCTCATACATTTGCTAGCCGAGCAAGTCACTTAGCCACTGTCCGCCTCAGTTTCTTTATGGGTAATATGAAGGTAATAAAAACACCTACATTACAGGGTTGCTGAGGCTCAACTGAAATAATATTTGGAAAGCACTTAGTACAGTGCCTGGCACATAGCAGGTGCAAAATAAATGCTTGTTCACTTCCTCTGATCATCCCAGCTTGCCCCAAATGTACTTTGACACTGTACTCATGCCATATGTGGGACCACAAGAAAATGAGATTCCCTCTTCTACTGGAGCCACTTGAGTCTGTGGAAGGACATTGGAGAGTCTCCTTTCCTTTCAGAGACCTGAGCAGGTATGTCTGTGTAACCCCACCCTTCTGTGTCTCTCAGGTTGGATCTCTTAGCATGTGATTGGGCCTCTGCATTTCTTTGTTCCACCTCCTGTGGCTCCTTTAGCGTGATCTATAGCTTCGTACTGACTCTCCACTAGGGGCTACAGCCACCATGGACTGAAGCTTGGTCCTTCTCACTGCCCTGTTTTAGAACTTGGCATCTGTTGCTTCTGTGGTAACTCCATCATGTCCTCTAGCTGCTCTTTCCTCCCAGTGGCTATTTTTGAGGAGTGATGGGGGGGAAGGGGTCAGAGAGAATGACACAGGACAGCACGCCCTGCCTTAGTAGCATATTTTCTAAGGATCATCCCAGTTCTAGTGTTCTAGGTTCTAAGATTGTATTTAAGTCTTACATTTGATGTTGTTTTTAATTCTAATTTCCCTTTCAGCTCTGAATTTCAATATTCTAAGTTTCCATCCAGTTCTGATCTCTGGTCCATGATTTAAACCTTGCCCTGCGTTCTGGTATTCTATGTTCTAAGATCCCTTCCAGTTCTGACATGTATTAGATCTATGAGTGTCAGGAGATTATTATTGCCTCTTGATCTTCAGCCATTGAAGAAAATGATAACTAATGGCTACTCCTCTCTAGACCTCCCACCATGCTGGCCTTTTGGCTGCTCCAAAAATACATTATCCTATTTTCTCCCTTCTTGCCTTTGAATTGGCTCCTGTTTGTACTTGGAATGATGACCCCCTTCCCTAGCCCATGCTTCTTGGAGGCCCTGACTTCCTTCAAAACTCAGCTAAGGGACCACTTTCTGCAGGGAGTCTTTTCTGTTATTTCCAGCTCTTGGTGCCTTCTTCTCAAGCCTAAAGTTTTCTTTCCTTGTGTCTGGCTCACTTCTATTTTGTATGAACCTAGAATGTAGCAAAGCAATTCCTGCCTCCCTTCTGTTTCTCTGTCTGTCTCTCTCTGTGTGTGTGTGTGTCTGTCTCTCTGTCTCTCTCTGTCTCTCCCCCTTTCCCCCTCTCCTCCTCCCTTTCTACTTCTTTCTGTATGTTCACTTCTTTCTTTATATCCTTGGTGCTTAGGTTGGTTGCTAACTTATTTTAAGCTCCTAATAAATGATCACTGATTGAGTGATAAAACTTATGAATGTTCCCAAGTGACAAAATTGACCAGTAGTAAGATTACTACATAAGATATCAGACTTGCAGACTAAAGAGCAGGGATATGAAAGAAGCTCTGGAAATATTTGATAGATGTTAAAGTTAGCCATGCCACAATCAGTCAACCAATCTATTAGACATGTAAATAAGCCCCCAAATACAGAGAAAATAAGAGAAGTGAAAAGTTGTCTTTGAGATCCTGACTAAAATAACACATACTTCCAAAGGGACAGATATAAAGTACTACAATTAAGATTTTTTTCATTGCCTTAGAAAATTAACGATAGTCAAATAAACAAGGAGAATTTTTTAATTGCCTGGTATGTGTCAGATACTATACTCAGTACATAAAAAGAAAAGTGAAAACATGCCCTTACCTCAAGAAGGCCAGAGTATAAATTGGAGAAACAATGTTATTTGTAAAATAAATATGACTAGTAAGGCAGCTGTGTAGATCAGGAAGTGCCTCATAAAGAAGAAGGTCTTTGAATTTAGTTTTGAAGGAAATTAGGGACTGCGAGAGATGGACGAAATCAGGAAGCAAATTTCTGCCAAGGTGGACACCCCAGACAAAGCCTAGCGACAAGAGAGGAACTACAAGTTAGATACCAATCAAAAATGAGACGTGAGCTGGGAAAGTTACTGTGACCTTATTCTGTATTAAGAGGCCCAGTTTTTCAAATGAATGCATCTGTAATCCTACCTAGTATTCTGGCTTAGACAACACCTGGCCTGTCGTGTCCAATTCTGGGCTAGACATATTAATCCATCAACAGGTATTTATCAAGCGCTTACTGTGTGCGAACGATTGTTTTAGATGTTGGGGATACAAGTATGTCAATTTCAATAATCATTACTGGAAAAAAATAACAAGTCTGAAGGGGAAACAGTAAATACATATAAAATGAATATAACTCAAATATAAAATGAATAAATACAAATATTTAGAGAAAAGATCCACACAATTCAGTGTGGTAGGGGAGCAGTAATTGAAGGGGAAAATCAGGAAAGGCTGCAGACAGTGCTTGAGCTGTATCAAAAAAAAAAAAAGATTGATATACTATGAGTTAGTGGTGGGAAGGATATTGCTGGCATAGGAGACACAGCCAGTAGAAAAGCACAGAGTGGTGTGTGTCTGTGCGTGTGTGTGTGTATGTGTGTGTGTGTGTGTGTGTGTGTGTGTGTGTGTGTGTGTGAAAGAGAGAAGACCAATTTGACTGGAATACACAGGGTGGGAGGGAAAGTAAAATGTAATGACATTTCAAATATAGGTTGAGACGAAGTAATACAGGGCCTTAAGAACTAAATAGAGGAGTTTATATTTGATCCAAGAGGCATTAGGGCACCACCAATGTTAATTGAGCAGAAGAGTGACTCATTCAGATCAACACTTAAAGGAAAATCATTTTATTCAGCAATGTGTAGTTTGGAGTTTGGAGAGACATAAAGCAGGAAGATGGATCAGTGCCATGACCTCGTATTGTTACAATAATCCAGGTGAGAGGTGATAAGATCCTAAATAAAGATAGTAACTACAAATGGAAGTGAGAAGTTGGACAACAGAGACGGTGGGAAGTAAGAAATGACAAGACGCACTAAGTGATTGGATAATTGGATAGATGAGATGAGGGAAAGTGAAGAGCCCAGGATCATTGCAAAATTATAGACCTGTGACACAGGGGGATTTTGGTAGAAATTGAAGAATTTGGAAGAGTAAGTGGTTAGTCTTAGATATGCCAAGTTTAAGAGTACCTACTGTATGTCAGATGTTGTTAGAGGCATTTGTGATACAAAAGCAAAAATGAAACATCTCTTAGCCTCAAGGAGCTTAAATTCTATGCCTGTAAAAAGTTGACCACTATATTAGAGAGGAAGAAAAAAAGTCATGAGAGAATAATTTGAAGAAATTGAAGCTATTTAGAATGGAGAAAAAATATATAAGGACAAGTCATTGTCTTCATGTATTTGAAGGGCAGTCATAGACTAAAGGAAATAGAGTTTTGTGATTGGTACCGAAAAGAACTAGCAAGGAGAGAAACAAATTGCCAAGAGGTAGGCTTAGCTCTCCTCTGGTGGAATGCACATTCCCAGGACCAGTAATCTTGATCTTTCATGAGGGGCAGGATAAGGCCTAGTAGGGAATCTGGAGACCAGATTCCTGTTTAGGCATAAGCTGGACTAGACAATCTTTGAGGCTCCAACTAGCTCTGCAATTCTGGGATTCTTTAAAAGTCCAGTTGTGTATACTCAAAAGTACCCTATGTTTCTCCAATTTTTCCCCCTTGGAAAATGGATTTTAATTAACTTGAGTGTAAATAGACATTGAATATTGTCTTAGCAATTAATTATATAATTAATATCGTACCTCCCTCTCCCCAGTCAACACTTAGGTAACATGGATGTAGATTGGGGTGGAATGGGGTGGAGTCTATAGCAGTACTTGTAAAACCAGGGTAGTCAACACCAGTTCAGCAAGAAGTGTCTGCAAGGGGATGTACTGAGCATCTAGGAGCTGATATTTGCATGTGTTTCCTTTCGCTTTGCTAGACAGTATAATTCCCCCCTCTCCACTCCCCACTAGGAGAGCATTCTTTGGTGGTTAACATTGCAGTGGGATCAGATAAATAGGTCTGAAGTAGGTACAAAGGCCACACAAACAGTCTGTTTCAGAATACTAGGGAGGAAAGAAACTTCTGCTTCCACTTCAGCCAAACGATAAAGTGTTCGAGGGTTCAGTCATTTCAGTTATGTCTGATGCTTTGTGACCCCTTTTGGGGTTTTCTTGGCAAAGATATTGGAATGGTTTGCCATTTCCTTCTCCAGCTCATTTTACAGATGAGAAAACTGAGGCAAACACTCATAGAGGTTAAGCGATTTGTTCAGGGTCACACAACTAGTAAATGTCTGAGACTGGATTTGAACTCAGGAAGATGAGTCTTCCTGGTTGCAAGTCCATTGCTCTATCCAGTGTGCCACCTAGTGACCAAAAAGAAACGTTAGCTAGCATTATTGTAGAGAGGCCAACATGTTGTAAAGGCAATTCCCCTACATGTAGCAGAGGGATAGTATGTGGCTCAAAGGAGGCAGACGAGGCACTATTATCCTCTTCTTCCGCCACCCTTTTACAAAGGACATTTTAATACCTCCCGGAAGGTGAAGCAGGAGGCTGGGCCTGGAAGCTACGTTGCTCTCTTCAGAAGAAGGTATGCTGGGCTAGAATTGCATCAATGTGGCTCGCTTAAATATTATTAGACTAGGGGATGGAAGCAAGCTAATTTCTAACTGGTGTATCATTACGGGAAGGAGCAGGAGGACCCCAAGTCTTATATTCAAGGTGTGAATCCCTTCTCACCAACTAGCAGTTCCATGATTGACACATAGAGCACTTAGCCAAGAAAAGCAACTTATCCAAATTGATAGCAAAACAGAAATGAGAGGAGATATACATAGAAGATGATATACAGACAACACAGAGTGAAGGAGCTCTCCTTCTGAGAGTGGAGTGACTCAGCTCATCCAAGAGAGAGCCCCAGATCTCACCTAAGGGCAGGTTCTTGGGAATCTAGAATGTAGCAAGCTGGGGATAAGGGCATGATGGAGAATGCCAGCTCCTCTCCTCTCTTGGCATAGTTTTGTTCTTCTGCAACCTGCAGTGGGTTTGGTCTCCTCCTTCTTTCCTCTTGAAGCTACAAGTCAGAAGTACCAAAAGTTACTGCTGGGCCAGAAGGCCGAAGAGATTCCAAGAAGAATGCAGAGGCTGAAGTTCCCTTGCCTTTGCCAATTCTGCCTCACTCCTCTTGCAGGGTAGAGCATTTATCTCCACCAATGAAGAGAGAGTCTCATACCAATGGGGTTTGAGACTGGACCTACATTATTATTAGTATTGCTTATCATCATCATCATCATCATCATCATCATCATCATCA
>CM053625.1:321895539-321914992 GCA_028646595.1 Phalanger gymnotis | reverse complement strand
CCCCTCAATAATATTCAGAAATAACCTTGCTAAGTGCTGCATTATCTTTAGAAAGGTAGCCTGTTGTTTGTAGAAGCATCTTATCTCAACAGTTAGAGCAGGGGACAGGGAAGGACAAAATCTGAAAGATGGAGATAAGCAGAATTCATCCATCACAAAGTGGCTGAGAAGAAATTACCAAAATGGCCCCAGGAATGCCAAACGAGCCCAGTCAAGGTCACCAGAGAGCTCAGAGATTCTCTTATATACATCTAACAAGATTATTACTAGGAGGAGAAATGCACAACCCCCTGGCTGGTGGAGTGTACACTGATGCCACACTGTACTATGCCAATGTTTACCAAATATCATCTGATAAAAAAGCATTTATTAAGTACCCACAATGTACTAGGCATTGGTCTGGGCACCATGACTATAAAGACAAAAGTGAAAAAATTCTCGACTTTGAGAAACCTATAAAAATGAGGATACAACATAGACATAAATAAGTGTAAATATAATATGTACGAAGTGAATACAATTTATTTTGGTGAGGAAGGGTACTGGCACCTGGAAGGATCAAGAAAGGTTTCATACAGATGGCTACAGTGGAAGGCTACAGTGGTGGCACAGTGGACAAAGTTCTGGGCCTGGAGTCAGGAAGACTTGAGTTCAAATCCAACTTCAGACACCATAGCTATGTAACTCTGGTCAACTCATTTAACCCTATTTGCCTCAGTTTTCTCATCTGTAAAATGAGCCAGAAAAGGGGAAAAAACAGCAAATCGCTCCAGTACCTTTGCCAAGAAAACCATAAAATGGATCATGAAGAGTCAGACGAGACTGAAATGACTGAACCAAAACAACAGAAGGCTATGCTTTGTTAGTTTCGAGTCACTTAACAAGCGTTTATTAAACACTATGTGTCAGGCATCATAGGGATACAGGGAATCACGGTGGGGGGTAGGTATTCCCTCAAAGAGGGATGGCATATTTCTTAAAGGATACCAGAAAATCCAAGAAGTAGAGGTGAGGAGAGAATGCATTCCACGTGTAAGGGTTAATCACCCCAAAAACACAAAGACAGAAAATGGAACATCGTGCGTGAGAAACAGTAGGCTAGTATGACAGAATCGCAGCCTGTCTTATCTTCAGGGGGAGTAATGTGTAATATGATTAGCAACATAAGAACAAGCCGGCTTATGAAGGTATTAAATGCCCCCAAAAGTAGAGATAAAGATGAGTAAGCCATGGCCCTTTCCATCAAATTGTTCCTGCTCTAGGGGGAGAAACAGCAGAGTGTACTCGAGCTGTCTGGGGAGTGTTAACAACTACACCTACCAGAATACAGAGGTCATCGCTGTGTAGGAGTGTTCACTGGAGACTCTTGGGGGAGACGGAACCAGATCAGTGCCTTGTACGCTGGCGAGGAAGATGACAAGATTCACTGCAAAGAAATGGAATGAGGAAAGGGAAGCTGACTGGGCCCAGACAGCATGAGCCAGCTGCTCTGTATAGAGATTCTTCTTTCTTTAAAACATCTGCAGCTTCATGATTGTGGAGGCTCCACCTACTGGTGCAACTGTTCTCTGTTTCATGAGTTACAGTGGGGGAGGGGAAATGAAAGAAAACACAACCTTGCCAACCTACAGTGCAGCCACTGATGCCAAACATCCCAGCACTTTGGCGGAGGGTGTCTTATATGTCCACCTCTTTCTCTGCACTGACAGCCTCTCATGATCAGAATGCGCTCGTTTTCTTCCTGATAGAAACTCCAGTGTCGCTCAATGCTACCTTCCACAAGGCCTTTGCTAACCTTACCTTGAGGCCTCCTGGTTCCTTCCCTCCTTCCCAAAGCTACAAATTCATTTTTCACATTGATGTATATATTTTCTCTCTCCTAAGAGAATGTAAGCTTCTTGAGGGGGCACTATTGTTTTTGTACCCCCAATGCCTGGCACTTACAAGAATCATTTATGCAGTTGATTTAGTAGCTAGGCTAGTCCTTAGCCTCTGTTTAATAATATCTGCTTCATCTTGTACTCCTCTGGCATAGTATGGCAGAACACAAGATTCCTTTTAATCTAAGACAAAGGATCAAAGATGGATTGCAGAGAAAGGGTAAACTGTCAATGGGGCAGCTAGGTGGTGCAGTGGTTGGTTCAACTACAATACATATATATATGTGTATATATATATATATATACATATGTATATATATGTATATGTAATTGGCTTAGAATTAAGGTCAGAGACACTGTGCTCAGTGCTATGAATTTTAAGGGGCAGAGGGAATCTCATCCTCAAGCAATCAATCAATATTTATTAAGCCCTACTATGTGCCAGGCACCATTCTAAGTATTTATACTGTTGTTGAAGCTGTACCATGTGGGCAAATGAGTATTAAGCAAATACAAAACAATTTGAGGAGGGAGAAAGCTTTAATAATCGTGGGGGAAGAGGGAGGCAGGAGAGGGTTAAAAATAGGAAACACCATCTGAACCTTCTTGAAGGAAGCCAAGAAGTCCTTATGGTGGAGCTGAGAAGGGCTCACAATTCAGGAATGAGGGCTAGACTAAGAAAAAGCTTGAAGAAGACAGGAATTTGTTATTATTTGTTCATTTGAAATTTTTTAGGAACATTAATGAGTGAATAAATTAGAGAAAGGAAAGGGGGAAAGCATTCTTTAAGTGACTACTATGGACAGCAGTGGGTGGTGTTGTGAATAGTGTGCTGGAATTAGGAAGTCCTGAGTTCAAATTTGACCTTAGACACCTACTCCATATGTGACCCTGGGCAAGTCACTTAACCCTGTTTGTTTCAGTTTCCTCATCTGTGAAATGAGCTGGAGAAGGAAATGGCAAACCACTTGTGTTGACAATCAAAATGGGCTCTTAGCACTCAGTTCAACCAAGTGCCCTTGAAGAGTTTGGCCTTTATTTTCTTGACTAAATTAGGAATCCTTGATGACCTCCTTGCCTCAAGGGAAAGCCTGATTTACATGGGTCTGAGTGACATGTTTGTGACATCAGAGGCTTTTAGACCATGTGAGTTTAAGTTGCATTTTTGTGACAGTTTTAGGTCATGTGAGTGAGTCGCATTGTGACTCACCCTTGACCCTGAAAAGTATATAGAACCAGGGGTTGGCTTTTTCTTTTTTGGAGCTCTGCCCCACAAGCAGTGGTGGCGTGCATGACTCTGGGATAGCCCTTGTTATGAGTTCCCGGGCTGAATTTGGATGTTGGTAACTATGAATTGTATTTTGTCTGTCTGTCGATGTTTGTAATTTGTTTGTATTTGCTCTGAAGTTCAGGGTGCTGGCTTTTTCCCCTCAACTAAATGAATAGCATTTGTATGCTGAATTAAAGTAAGATTGTTAATCCCTCAATGTTGCTTTCCTTAGTAAAGCAGATCGAAAGAACCTGAGTTTGCAGAGTTCTGTGAGCTGGTTGTTGATTTTACACCCCCCACAGCAGCTGCTTGCCAGATTGTTGAAACACCACTCCAGCATCTTTGCCAAGAAAACCCCAAATGGAGTCACAGAGTCAGGCATGATGAGCCTGCTACATGGCAAAGTGGATAAAGAACCAGGCTTAGAGTCAAAAAGACTTGAGTTCAAATCCAGCATCAGAAGCCTACTAGCTGAGCAACCCTGGACATGTCAATTAACTCTGTTTTCCTCAGTTTTTCCATCTGTAAAATGAACTGGAAAAGGAAATGGCAAACCACTCCAGTATCTGTCTTAGCCAAGGAAACCAAAAAAGGGGTCAGAAAGAATCGGACCCGCCTGAAATGACTGAACAACAGCAATATTAAATGTGTGAAGCATTGCACAGCTAGTAGATCAGCTTGCTCTAACCTAGAGTATGTGAAGAGGACCAGTGTAAGATATAGATGGAAATGTGATTGGAGCCAGATGAGGGACTGAGGGCAGGCTTCCATCCACAGGTGGCTGGTTCTCTCTCTCTTGAGGTCTTCAAGTAGGGACAACAGCTTGCTGAACGTGCTATAGTTGGGCCTCCTTTGTGATGTCTGGCAATGCCCCTTTCAACTCTCCACATATGTGATAATTTCTTTAGAATTAATAAGAAGCCACTGAAAATATTTAAGCATGGTAGTGACATGTTTAGACCTATGCTTAAGATGATTTTAGCAAGCAACTGGAGGAGGGAATAGAAAGGAGAGTAGCAGGAAGCAGGTAAATCAATTTAGAAGCTGTTTCAATAGTCCAGGCAAGAAGTGATGAGAGTCAATCAATCAATAAACATTTATTCAGCACCTACTATGTGCCAGGCACTGTGCTAACTACTGGTGAATATAAAAAGAAGTGAAAGTCCCTGCCTTCAAGGAGCTTACAATTGAACATGGGAGACAAGATCTAAATAAATATATACCTAGTGACCTACACACAGAATAGAAATAGCTAGTTGGTGCCAAAGTGAACAGAGTGCTGGGCCTGAAGTCAAGAAGATTCATCTTCCTGAGTTCAAATCCAGCCTTAGACACTTCCTAATTGTGTGACCCTGTGCAAGTCATTTAACCCAGTTCACCTCAGTTTCCTCATCTATAAAATGAGCTAGAGAAGGAAATGGAAAATTACTCTAGTATCTCTGTCAAGAAAACCACAAATGGGGTCATGAAGAATTAGACAGGACTGAAAACATCTCAATAACAATATACAGATTAAAGAGTAGATAATTAACAGAGGAAAGAATTAAGAGGGACTGGGAAGACTTCTTGTAGAAGGTGGGATTTTAGTTGGAACTTTTTTAAAAAGCCACAGAGGTCAGTTGTCAGAGGGGAGAAGTCATTCCTAGAATGAGGGACAATCAAAGAGAATACCGGGAATTAATGGAGTGTCTTGTTCATGAAACAACTAGGAGGCCAATGTTACTGGGCAAAAGAATGTATAGCAGGAAGTAAGGTATAAGAAGAGTAGAGATGCAAAAGAGGGATAGACTATGAAGTGCTTTGAATATCAGAGTATTTTATACTTGATATTAAAGACAACAGAAAGTCATTAGAGTGAGTTTTTTCAAATAGGGTGGTGATATGGACAAACCTGCACTTCAGGCAGTAGTGTAGAGGCTGAATGTTAGATGGATTGAAAGGGAGATAAACTTGAGGCAGGCAGACCCACCAGCAGGCTATTGAAACAATCAAGGTATGAAGTAACAAGGGTCTGCACCAGAGTAGGGTAGTAATCAAAGGAGAGAAGTGGGTGTAATCAAGAGATGTTGCAGAGGTGAAGTCAATAAGCCTTAGCAGCAGCTTGAATGTGGGAGGAGGAAGGTGAGAGAGAAGGGTCCAGGATGAATCCACTTCAGTCATTCCTTGGCCCTTTCCAAAATCACACTGGCTCTTGAGTAGATGACCTTTCAAGTGAAAGATCAGTCTACTTACGAGGAATCTGACAAGAATCTTGGCAACAATTACTAAGAGAGACCCCCCCTCACATACACACACACACACACACACACACACACACACACACACACACACAAACACATACACACACACACACACACCTGTGATTGTTTCAGGACAACCTATTTCTTTTTCCTTTATAAAGATGAACTGGAGGCATTCTTCATCTCCTCTTGCCATATAGCCTGGAAGTTTTCAGTCAGCTTTTGTATGATCAGTGGACCCTCTGCCTTATAGATCTCTGCTGGGAGAGAATCAGCACCACATACTTTGTCACAAGAGAGAAGCTTAATGGAATTCAATACCTCTTCTTTACTTGGAATTTTGGCTAGAGGGAAATTGACTTCAACCTGAGGTACACGGTCAGTGACTTCAGCATCAGTTGATGATGGTCTGTTGAGAGCATTATGGAAGTGTTCAGGCCATTTCTCCAGGATCATGTCTTTTATCACCGATCAGTGTGGCTCCTTCAGTGCCGAGGAGTTAAAATGCATCACGGGTCTTTGGCCCATATATAGTCTTTAGGGCATTGTAGAAGCACTTTGGACTGTTGCTAATAGCGTAAAACTGAATTTCATTTGCCTTCTTACTGAGCCAACAATCCTACATCTCTCTAAGCTTAACTTGTACTTTACTTTTGATGGAGTTAAATCCTGCCTTCTTAGAGATAGATGAACTATCCTGCTGCTAAACCCCATGGAGTTCACATTTTTCATTTAGCAGCTTCTTAATTTCCTCATCATTTTCTTCAAATGAATCTCGTCTTTGTGCATGTTCTGGCCCAAATGACTAAATGAGATGCTGTCCCTCTGAAGTGTCTGAAAGCTGTCCACTCCTTTCTGTTCCACTGAATGCTGTATGCTGACTCAGCTTTCCCTCCGGGTCAGCAATAAACTATTCACACATGAAGAAGCATTTTAATCTTTTGACGTTGAGTTTCCCAACAATCGTCTTGACTTGGAGACACCATTTTTGTTGAATGCTGATGTTTAGTTTGAAGAGGATAAGTCTACGATGAGTCCAGTACTTTGCATCACCCATCAACTTCATCACTCTCACTTCCTGCCTGTCTCTTCTCTTTCCAGTGACATAATCTATTAAAATCCAGCGTTTGCTACAAGGGTGCATCCATGACATTTCATTGTGTTTAGGTAAAGGGAAGACAGTGCTGGATGAGAAGGTCATGAGACATACAAGTCTTCAGCAGTAAGTGGCCATTGCTGTTGCTGTTCCAACTCTATTCCTCCCAAGGACTCTCTGCCATGTCTGGTAGTCTGAGGCTACTCTAGCATCAAAGTCGCCCAGAATTATAAGTTTGTTTTCTTTTAACACATTGATGATGTGGGTCTCCAGGTCTTCAGAAATCTTTTCTTTGACCTCACCAGGGTTTGTCATGGTGGAGCATGTGCTCTGTTGATGGAGCTTTCTTGCAAGTGGCAATTTCATCATCATCAGCCTGTTGTTCATTCCTTTTGGGAGACATATAAGCTGGCTGACTAAATTAGATCTGATTGTGAAACCTATCACAGAGTCAGTCATAGCATTCTTTGTCACAAAAAACACAACAAAGCAAAACAAAAATGTGTATCCAACTTCAACTTCAGCAACCTGGCTTTCATTTGCCAGCCTTGTTTTATTCAGGTTGGCTAGTTGGATTAATTACCTGCTGAGTTCTCTTGCAACAAGATCTGTCCACCATCCAAGTCTCCTGGATTTCATGTTGTCCGTGAGTGTGCACACATTCTATAATACCAGTGGTGAGTGAAATCATCTTCACCAATTTTTTGGTACACATTTTGATGGTCTCAGCTGCAGGGTGGTATCCCTGCCTGTTGCTGGCTGGGTGAAGCAGATAGTTATTTAGGGCACCTTTTCTAGCCCCTTCCTCATACCAGAGGTAAGCAGGATGGTCCTTTAAAAAGCTACTCAGACACCCAGGGGACCACTGAATCCCATAGCTGCTTCAGTCCAGTGAGAAGATGACCCTCTGGCCTGGGCTGCCTGTGTACAGGCTTGTGAGTACAGCTTTCATTATATCCATACTTGCTGCTTCTTTATTTGCCAGTCATCACAGTTCTTTAAGATAAGTAAAATAGAAAGACAATAAAATAATAACAGTGAAATAATGGATGATGGGTGATCATAACTTATTCATGAATTAAATTTAAGTGAGGCAGAATTACACACAATCATTAGCCTCACTCTCTCTTCTAGTGTCCTTGAAGTCCAGGTGTAAGACAAAGGTCAAGATAACTGTTGATGACCAAGGTTAAAATGGATGACCACGATCTCTTCACGATGTCTGACCAAGCTCTAAGCGCTCCACAGCACCTGCTTCTGCTGCCCTCGTGGCCCATTGGAACAAATTGCTCTCGTTCTCCCATTCCAGTCTCCAAAGGCTTGGGTAGACACCCCCCTAACTCACTGATGGGTTTGAGGCCCGTCAGCTACCCTCACCTTGGTTTGGCCCATCTGCCGAGATGGTTTTACCAGAGCGTGATGGCTACATGTGCTACAGCTTCTTGGAGCCACAGATGAGAGTTACCTTTTAGAGTAACAGGGAAGGTAGAAAGGGAAGAGGGTTTAAGGGTAAAGTTCTGCTTTAGTCATATTTAGTTTAAGATGACTACTAGACATTCAAATTGTCTGAAAGGCAGAAAGGCAGAATTTAGTTCTCTATACTTGACCACATGAAGATACCTCCAATCCTCCTCTTCCCCATTCCCCATCAGTGAGTTCTTCCCAGAACCTCTATTTTGAGTAGGGCCCAAAGACCACCATCTTTCATTCTACAAACTGTATCACAGTGACTCAGATGTCTTCTCACTCTACCCCCGTGGGCCCCTCCTGTTACTGGTTAGTTTATCATAGGATCTCCACATTGATGACTCTCCTCTCCCCCGACTTCCAATTTCTTTTTTTTTTTTTGATTTGCTGATTTCCTTCATTGGAATGTAAGCATCTTGAGGGCAAGGACTGGTTTTTTTTGTATCTGTATCCTTGGCATTTAGCACAGGGCCAGGCACATAGTAAGCACTTAATAAACGCCTTTTGCCCAAGTGACCATATAAATGGATAGCAGGAAAAAGAAATGACAAATCATGTGGAAGTAGAGTATGTAAACTTGGCAGTTGGTTGAATGTGATGAAAGTCTGGGAAATAGCTTGAGAATGGCTCAAAAGTCCCACAGTTGAGTGACTGGAAGGGTGCCTGTATTCTAGAAAGTGATAAGAATGTAGGGGAAAGAAGTGAGTTGAATATATTATCACAGTATATCAGAGGTTAACAGGACCTCCTCCATTACCTAGTCCTAGCCCCTTAGAGAGAAGGGGTAACCTGCTTAGGGTCACAATTTAATAAATAAAAGAGCACAGACTCAAACCCACATCTCCACCACACCACAGCTGTTTTATACCATATGAAGTATATTTACCTATTCATAATCTATACCCTTCAAATGCTTTTGTCAGATGTTCTCTCTTATGTGTAATTTCATAAACTCCATGTGCAATTCTAACATTTTACCCACCACTCACTCTCATCAAAAGACTTGAAATTGATATACCCAATCTGGAACCCAGCACACACTAGACCTTCAGTCAATGTTATTGATTCGGATGAGCAGAGTGCAGAGATATGTAGGTCTGCAGCTCTAATGGAAATGGAAATGGAAAGCCGGTGCTCAACACCAGGATTCACATTTTGCCAAGCTCTTCACTGCCCTTTAAGGTGGATTCCAAAAACAGGGGCCAGTACTTATTGGAGCAACTGTGCCTAGGCCTTCACTGCTGACTCCCATAATCCTTGAGAAGTCCTACCACTGCCTGTTTCATGGTCAATGGGGCAGTGTGGAATAATGGAGGAATCATGAGATGTGGATGTGAACTCTCTCCATCAGAAAACCTCATATTGTCTGTGTTAATCATCCCTGAGACATGCTGCCCCTTCTCTAGATACCCCACTCTCCTTGCTGAACCTCTATTTTCTGGGATCTCCTATTCCTGAAAAATTCTATTCCCTATGAAATTGAAGTAATTGGTGACTTCCTAGCTGTGACATCAGAAGTGAGAAATCAAGCAGATCTTCCTGAATGGTAAACTGGCCCCATCATCCCTATAGAACAATTAGCTATCATATTGTGAGCACAAACAAGGTGGGATTTTTGTTGTTTTTCTTTTGGAGTTAAGATTCCCAGGCTTATGCTAAATTGTAAACATCTGAAAGATTAATCTCCTTTGAAGCCTGGTAATCCACAGCTATAACACATTACTTGCTGAGACAGGAGGTCTTTCATGCCTTTGGGCACTAAGCCAATCAGGTGCCCAGTCTCTGCACTATACACGTGGGCTCTCTGTGCTGAGCCAATCAGGTACTCTACATGTGGGTTCTCATGCCTTTGCACACGTTGGCTCTAGCCAATCAGGTTGCAAAGTACAACTGTATAAATCGAGAACATTGGAAAGATGAGAGAAGCAGAAGAAGCAGAAGCAGAAAAAAAGAAGAAAAACGAGCATGAAGAAGAAAAATGAGCATGAAGAGAGAAAATGAAGAAGAAAATAAGCATTGAGCTTTGGGAGCTGGTAGCAGAGAGGGGATCTCTGATAGCAGGGAAGGAGACCTCCCATAGATTAAGAGTGAACCTATGCTAGCAGCCCTCCTGTCAGCAGGTCTGAACAGACCAAAGGAGAGTATGGTGTTTAGTGAGACTGGGATAGTTGTACCTTGTTTCCCAGTCGTCATAGTGTCACTTTTGGTAGCTAAAGCTCCTATAGAGATAACAAAGGAGCTGGAGAGAAGTTTCTTTTAAACTTTTCAAAGCCAAGGCTATGGCCAGAGGCAGACCTTAAGTGGAGCTGTCGTGTCGTCATCCACCCCCCCCCCCCGCCACACACACACACACACACACACACACACACACACACACACACACACACACACCCTGCCCCAAGGTGAGAATGGAGAGCAGCCTGCATCAGGATCCAGGCAGAAGCCAAAGCGGTTGGCCTTCAGACCTGCAGCCATGGGGCTTGGAATTAAGCACCAGGTCAAGATGAAAACTTTGTCACCCAGTAACCCCTTAGGACTTGGAAGGGGGTGGGGAGGCTGGAGCACTATTGGGACTTGGACTCTTTGGCTCAATCAAGCATGCGTGGATCTGAGAGTGCCAGGTAGGAGCCTGAAACCATAGCTTGTTAGAAAGGACACATCCCCAAGAGGACTTTACTTGTACACTGCTTTTGGATTGAGGAGAACCTACCCGGATTGTATAAATAAGTATTTTGGGACAGCATGTTATATATCAAATGATATATATTTTGTTTAAGGCCATGTGACCACCCTGGTAATAAGTTGTCATGTTGTTGTGAATGCTTTAGCTTATTGAATAAGGTTTAGTTTTGAGTAAATAGAGTTTATTATACTGTGTGATTCAACCCTAAATAAATATATTCACAGCAGCAGCCCTCAAGTGTGCTGTGTTGATTGGCATTATGCATATGCATCAGAGAACTGTCGTCATTCAGTCACTTCAATCATGGCTAACTCTTTGGGAGCCCATTTGGGGTTTTCTTGGCAAAGATGCTGCAGTGGTTTGTAGTTTCCTTCTCCATCTCCTTTTAAAGATGAGGAAACTGAGACAAACAGAGTTAAGTGACTTGCCCAGGGTCATACAGCTAGCAAGTGCCTGAGGACAGATTTGAATGGAGGAAGATAAGTCTTCCTGACTTCAAGCTCAGCACTGTACCTGCCCAGTCTAAGAATTGCTCTGTCCATAAAATCTTAAATGAGTGAAAGGATCACAGAGTTTGAGCTGAAAGGATCTTAGAAGTTTTCTGGTACAACTTTTTTCTTTTCATGGGGAAAAACAAACAAAACAAACAAACAAAAAATGAAACTTGAGACTCCAGGATGTAGATGACTTACCTAAGATCACACAGTGTCAGAATTGTGATCCAACTCCACTGATGCTAAATTCAATGCTCTTTCCACCAATTTAAGCCATGGCCCATATGTCTCTGCATCCTCCTAAGAATGACAAAAACTTCATTTCTAACCTGCCAAACAAGTCCAGAGGGGCCTCTGTCAGGATTGTCTAACCCATCCCTCTTCCTGTGCTATGCTGAAAATGAACTTCCTTGAGATCTAAACATGATTCTTTTGCTCTTGCCATGGTTGTGTCCTGTTCTCCCTTGAAATGGGTTCCATTCCTATCCCTCTGCAGACCTTTGTCTTGACTTCTCTGGTCTCCCTCAAGATTCGGTTCAAATCCCATCTTCTGTAATAGGCCTTGCCTAGTCCTCCTAGGTTCTAGTGCCCTCTCCTCCCAGATTACTCTCCAATATACAACTGTATATATCTTGCGTGTAACAGGGTTGTGCCCTCCAGTCTCCTTCATCTGAAATGAGAGAATAAATAGAGAGTCACAGGACCACAGATAGTTAGCTACAAGAGACCTTAGAGATTAACAAGTGTTAAAAATGAAGAAATGAGGGTCTGAGGCTTATGGAGGTAAAATGTGAACGTTTTCTCCCCTAATAGAATGAGATTCTCCTTAGTGACAGAAATCGTGTTTGCCTTTCTTTGTAACTTCATTGGTTAGTGCAGTGTCTGGTTCATAGTGTATGTTTAATAAATGCTTATTGACCGATTGACTAAAATACAACAAAGAATTACTAGTAGCTGTAACTAGTTGTAGTTTGCTAAGCTATGATCAATAGAACCTTTTGAATCGGCCACACTTCCATCCGCAGCATGGGGGACATGCATAAAGCAGTAGTTAAGCAGAGCCTCAGTCTTCCTCTTGGTCTGCGCTTCCCTGGCAAGTGAATAAAGAAAAATGATATAAAGGGAGAAGCCTTGGACCTGGTTATATGGTCTTCTGTTTGGGGCTTTACCATTTCTTCTTTCATTTGAGTTGAAAGAGTTTCAAAACAACAACCTTTGCAGGTTTCAAAAGGTCAGGAAAGTTGGCCACTGGGAGATCCCAGAATGGAGTCTGTGTCCGGTTGGCCGTGAGATGATCCAGTTTCCAGGTCATTAGAAATGACAAGCGATCTTCTTGACCATCTGAGGGTTAATGGAAACATGGGCTTGTCTAGAAGTTTTACCACATTTGGATTTGAACTTTGTGAGACCAGCATTGTGATCTCTAAACTTTGTTATACACCAAAGTGTAGAAACTTTGCACATTTTTGGTTAGGTGGTATATTGGCAATTAAGTTGGGACTTTCTTACTATTTTAGAATGATGAATTAATTAATCTCTTTGATTGAGTCTTACTAGGTGCTAAACCTCAGACCCAAATCCCTATCTACTAGGTGCTAAGCCTATGTGGGTGTGAAGCCCTCAGGGTCCTAAGGGGAGTTGCTAAGACCAGAGCCAATAGTAGGAGCCTAAGTTCTGGTCACTCAGATAATATTTGATGACAGCTAATGAGCGTATAAAAGAAGAGAACAGAGCTATTTGCGGGGGCTCAGAGCCACAGGAGGAGTGGTACATGACTCTGGGCCTGCTGTTGTTATGAGCTCCCCGACTCCAAACTCAGATTTTGTTCCTTGGTAACTATGAATTGCATTTGGTCTGTTTATAAATTTATGTCTGTAATTTGTTTGTATTTGCTCTGAAGTTCAAGGTGCTGGCTTTTTCCCCTGAACTAAGTGAACGATATATGTACATGTTGGATTAAAGTAAGATTGTTAACCCCCTAACACTACTTTCCTTAGTAAAGCAGGTCAAAGAACCTATGCTGGCAAGGTTCTTGTTGTTGGGCTTGTGTTGCTCTTTCACCCCCACAGCAGCTGCTAGCCAAATTGTTCTAACAGGTGGGTACGGAGAAGAGTGATCCCCTGAAGTGTTGCAGGGAGAGGATGTTTGTACTGATAGCATCAATGTAAATAACTCTTTGTAATAGATAGTCGAGATCAATTTGTTAAATGAAAGGGAGGTGCCAGTTACTGGTGGCAAACTTTTTAGTTGACATTACTGAAATGGTGGTTCAAGCTGATAGAGTTAGAGAAAAAAGCTCTCAATTTCTCAGGGGTAATCCTCGCATGCTGAAGGGCCGTGGAGCTGGCCTTGCTTGGGGAAAATGAGGCTATAGCACTTACCATATAAATATATATATGGAATAATTACAAAGTGTCTTAGGGAGAGAAGGCACAGGTAGTTGAGAGATCAGGAAAGACTGCCCATAAAAGATGATGATGCCTGAGCAAAATCTTAAAGAAAGGGAATAACTCTAGGAAGCAGAGGTGAGCGATTGCACATTCTAATCATGGGAGTAAGCCGGCACCAAGCCATCTAGATGCAAGACTGAGTGATGTGCATGAGAAATAGAAAGGAATCCTGCATGGCTGGAAGGAACCATACAAGAAAAGGAGTTATGTCTAATAATCGTGTGAATATATGCCAGGGACAGGTTGGGGCTTTAAAATCTAAACAAAAGAGATTCTCTTTTACCCAGTAATTTAGTAGTTGTGTGACCTTGAGCACATTCGCTTCTCTACAGCTTAGATTCTACCTCTGCCAAATAAGGAGAATAATTTTCACGCTAACTCTCGCTGAATTGCCAATAGAACATCGCTCTGTAAACCTTTCAATGATTTATAAATGCATTGAAATCATTTTCCTCCTAGCTACTTTCATGATGACCCTCCTAGAAAGTTTGTTTCATAATAAGGTAAGAAAGTTAAAAGTGTAGTCCAATGAGACACCAAGTCAGTTTCCTGTGTCAGGTGTTTGCCATTTCTGTCAGTAAAATTGCTCCTGCAGCTATTTTTACTACCGGGGAAACATCTGTGTGAAGGAGAGCCAGATGTGAAATGGCCTAGGGCACTGATTGCTAAGAGGTGCTTTGCTCCTTGGAGTGATGAGAGATGAGGCCAGGCTTCTCTGAGGTGCACACTAAGAGATGATGACAGTCTTCAGAAAGAATTACCAGGACATTTCTGGAGCATTTCTGAGTATCCTGGATTCCAAACCGGGCTCTTAGCCCCAAATCTGAATCTTCCCACTGCTTGTTTCTGCTAGTCCCTCCCATGGCCTGCCCTTCGAGATTACAAGCTCCTCGAAGACAGGGATTCATCATTTTATTTTTTGGTCTTTTTTTTTTTTCGCCTTTCGCAGACCTCCTCCACAGACTCATCAATCTGGCTTGCCTTGCCTTAGAGAGACTGAGGCCCGGTAGGTTCCACTTCTATTTCTAAGAAAACTGTGAAACTTTCAATGTCCACTTCCAGTGAATTAATTTCAGGAATTGTTTATACCTCTGAGAGTGGAAAAAAAAATAAGTTACTTGCCCAAGGTCACAAGGCCTATAGGAGTCTGAGAAAGGATTTGAACTCAGGTCTTCCTGATTCTATCTCTATGCCACCTAGTTATCTTATCAAAGTTGTCTTATCAAAGGTTTGTTTGCAAGCAACAGGGAGAAGGGGAGTACAGAAGGAGAGACTGAAGCCTAAAGAGCCAGCAGGTATGCGAGTGGGGCCAATGTGCTCGAGAAGATGGAAGGGTACAGGACCAAGGGTATATGCATATGCCTTGCCCCAGGAGAAAACTACCTGGTACTGAGACACTATGTGCATCTTTTGCTATGTGTGTCCAATTCTAGGCCAAAGTGGGGTAAGAGGGGATTAATGCAAGTGGGGAGGGATTAATTCGTGAGCCAAAAAGAAGTACTAGGAATCACCAGGGTCTCTTTATCATAGGATTTCATCACGAAGATCTTTAGGGAATTCAAGTAAGACCAGTTTAAAAAACAAAGAATCACTTTGAAGACTGACCATGGTGCTAGCCTTGAAATCAGGAAGACCCGAGTTCAAACCTTCACACAAGATATTGTCTCCTGGCAGCCACGTGATACAGTGGATGGAGTACGAGGCCTAGATTCAGGAGTGCCTGAGTTCAAATGTGACATCAGATAGTTGCTAGCTTTGTGATCCTGGGCAATTCACTTAATCTCTCTTTGCCTTAGTCTCTTCAACTGTGAAATGGGAATATTGATAGCACGTACACTGAAGAGTTGCTGCGTGAATTAAATGAGATAACATTTATTTAAAGAAAGTAAGTGCTTAGCACAGTGCCTGGCACATAGTAGGCACTGTGTAAATACTTATCCCTTCCTTCAGTTTCCCCATCTGTAAAGCTTAGAGAAGAATTATACTAACCTTACAACTTGGAGGAAATGATTTATTAGAAAGATTTCCAGACCTTTGAGTGCTATGTAAATCTGGGTTATTAGAGGAGCATCTGGACTGAATCTGAATTTTTTTGGGAAACGGAGCTCTCAGGTAAGGATGCAAGTCTGCAACTAGTCTGCTGCTCACAGCCTTGTAGCACTTCAAGGTTCAGGGACTTCCTTGGGCATCACATCGATCTTGGGTTGGAGTCTTCTCAGCTATGAGGATGACTCATTATTAATAATACTAATAATATGTGTTAATAGTTAACCTTCGCAACTGAAAGGCCAACAAATACATGCATTCCAATAGGCACTACTATTTGCCTTCTACTTTCTGAACTTTCATTCCCTGTCTAAGGCTCCCAGTGACTTATAAAGAAGCACCTCACGGCAATGTCAGTTGTGGAGAGTTCGAGGCCACAGGGATTCAGTCTAGGCTATGAATGCAACTGTGGGAGAGATTTTTAATCTTGCAAATGTGGAGTCAAACGAGAGTCTCCCTAAGGCTCACTTTAATGAAAGCCAGTGGAGGGTGACTTCTTGCGGAAAAGACACAGCTGAAGCCATTTCAGAGAGGATCTCTAATAAATCCACAGCTGGTTGAAAATAGCAGTGAGTGAGCGGGAGACGGTGGTATTTGCATTAAGCCACACAGCACTCTTACCTTTCATGGTTCTTCCTCATCTTCCATGTCCTTTCCATGGCCCTAGTCTGTGCCACCCTGTTCCCTTGCCAGAAGGCTGGGCAAAGCAGCTGGTCATTTTCTTCCCAATAATTTCCTCCTTTATTTTGAGGGTTATTGGTACATGGAGCATAGATTGTTATAGATCAAAGAATCTCCATTTCCCACCTGGCTGCACTCCTCTCAACTTCTCTAACATGCCCAGGTATCAGGACCTTCCTTTGCCCCTTTTCTATGTTGTCTTCTCCTGTTCACTTGTATACTCCTCGTGGGAAGGGACTGTGGTTCTTTTTTGGATTATATCCCCAGTCCTTAGCGCATTTTGTTCAGTCGTTTTTCAGTTATGTCTGACTCTTCATGACCGCATTTGGGGTTTTCTTGGCAAAGATAGTAGAGTGGTTTGCCATTTCCTTCTCCAGCTCATCTTACAAATGAAGAAAGTGAGGCAAACAGGCTTACGTGACTTGCCCAAGGTCACACAGCTAGCAAGTGTCTGAGGCCAGGTTTAAACTCATTAAAATGAGTCTTCCTGACTTCAGGCCCAGCACTCTATCTACTATAGCACCTAGCTGCATATATAGATGCTTATTAAATGGTTATTGACTGACTGACCTTAGGGCAGGTAACAAAGACTATGGGAACTGAGAGAGATCTTAGAATATAAAATGTAACAACTAGAAGGGACGTTAGGACGTAGAACAAAGAATGCCAGAGCTGGAAAGGTCGGAAAATAGATTACAAAATGCCAGAGTTTGAAGCAGGTGTTAAGATACATGGACATTTTTTTTAAATTTCAATAAATGAATTATAATTTTTTTATAATTTTATAATTTTAAAATTATTTTATAATTACAATTTTACAATAAAGTTTCCTTTGCCGTTCTGTGTATTTTATTTTATGCACTTAAAAACATTCTGAGAAAGCTTTACCAAACTGCCAAAGGGATCCATGACACATGAAAAAGTAAAGACCTTCCTCTTGGAGAGGCCCTTAGAACGCTAAATGTCACAGATTGGAGAAATGTTACAACACAGAACACACAATGTCAGAGCTGGGAGGCATTAAACAGGGAATCACCATCCACTGGTACTCCTTTTCCTCAATGCCCTCTGACCATTATTGAATAACCTTCTGTTAGTGCCACCTGGGCTTTTTCTTTTAAGAACCTTCAGAAGACATCCCACTTCCTCGATGCTTCTCTACTGCACAGCCTGACACTTTATCACCTCCCTGATATGATGGGCCTCGTGACCTCATTCCTGGAGACCTCCAATATCCTTCCAGTCCCTTGCTCCAGGCTTTGTCATCTCCAATTCAATCCCTCCACTAAAGTATAGCCCTCAGCATGTCACTCCCTTCTCACAAAACTGCAATGGCACCTTCATTCTTTTAGGAGAGAATAACAAATTTCTCTTGTTGACATTTACAGCTTCTTTCAACCTGTGTTGAGACTATTTTTTTCTACTCTTGCTGTTACTTATCTTCCTTGACAAACCATATGTTCTAGCTAAACTGTCTTGCTTGTTTGATATTCTAGCTCAGAATGAAGGTTAGCATTAGATTTATTTCTATCAAATGGGATCATATTTGCAAAGCCCTGAGGAGAGTGTCTGGCACACAGTAGGTGATGTATAAATGTTTATTCCTTTTCCTTTCCCTCCCTCTTCCCATCTCTGTGCCTTAATACAGGTTCTCCCCTCATCCCTAGTACACATTCCCTTCCCTCATGCTACCTCAGACACTTTCAAAAGCTCAGCTCAAATGCCCTCTTACTACAAGAAGTTGATTCTGATCTTTCTGATTGTTAGGGTCATCCTCCCAGAAATTCCTTCGTGTATTTATGTATTATGTATTAGTATTTAATGAGATGTGCATTTTGAATTAATATGATGAAAGCTTCCTTAGAGTAGAGATTGTTTCATTTTTTTTGTTTCCCCAGCATCTAGCATAATGCCAAGCAAATAGTCTATCCTTGACTAAAGTACGTTGAATTGAATTAAGGGTGTGTAAAATGGGAAAAAAATCTTGGCAACTGAAACTCACAGTACCCTGACAGGGGATGTCTGTGATGACAGTACCTTCGCTTTATTTTTTTACTTTTTCCTCTCAACAATTAGAAATGTTTGAAGACAGGTGAAAAGTGACTATCAATGTTTCCCACATCATCCCCTCTCCATGGCATTCATTAGAGCTTGCCTGGCGGAGCATCTCTGTTATACGGGGGAGACTCCCAGGTTGTCATCAGCAATCTGCAGACAACTGTGGGTGGTGACAGAGATTCGGTTTCAAAAAACCAGACCTCATTTACAATGATACACCTATGACAGCAGGGTCTCTGAAGGGAATGAGAGTCCTACACTTCTTGCAGCGGGGAAAGCCAAAGCAAAAAATGGCTCACAAGCTTGAAGGAGTTAGAATGGAGTCTTAGCAGTTTCCATCTTTATGAATTTACTTGACTCAGATGCTAATGAAACTTGTGATGAGTTCACCCTTGGGGTGCTCTTCACTCACAATGGCAGTGGCTTTCTTTTATCTGAGCTCTAAGGCCAACAGTCCTGGGGAGGCATCAGGACTTGCTGCAGAAATATCTATCACTTGGATCAATTCTCAAAAAGAACTGGTTAAATTAAAAGAGAAATAAAGGCATTCCAAAGCTGATTACAGATGTTCTGGGACTGATGAGTAAACAGGTTACCTTCCAGATTGTCCAAAAAGGAAGGCAACCAGGTTAAAAACCAATTGCCCATGATCAGAGCATCTGGGGTAGGATCTGTCTGGCCTTTGAAAGAAGTTAGGGAAGCATTGTTTTTGTTGTTCAGTCATCTCAGCCATGTCTGACTCTTCATTTCCCCATTTGGTATTATCTTGACAAAAATGCTTGAGTGGTTTGCTATTTCCCTCTCCAGCATTATTAGAATGACTAGGATGGCAAGAGATTTTGTTAGTAGTGGCTCTGTCATTAACTAGTGCTGTGACCTTGTGTTGGTAAGCAAAATGGGCTCCTTAGCTCTTAGTTCAACAAGTGCCCTTGAAGAGTTTGGCTTTTGTTTTTGTTGTGTAATTCAGTGTATTTCATTGAGTCTTACTAGGTGCTAAGCCCCAGGCCCAAACCTCTATTAGGTGTAAAACCTATGTGGGTGTGGATTGGCAACTAAGGTGGGGCCCAAGGTGGGGCTAACTCCAGGGC
>CM053625.1:321871777-321895039 GCA_028646595.1 Phalanger gymnotis | reverse complement strand
CAAAAAAATAAGATGGCGTAAATCATATTCACCACTCGAACTCCTGGGTCCACACAGGGGTCGGCTCTACTTCGGATTTTTTCCGGCTATAGTTTTGTCGCTTCTCCTCGCAGCCAAGCCTCTGGTGTTCTCAAGTCAACGACTAGAGACCAGAGTCCAGAGACCCATTGCTTCCCGAATTGGCCCCTTTTAAGTCTTTAATCTACGCCCACAGGGGTTTCACACCTGATAGGGCTTTGGGCCTGGGGCTTAGCGTTTAACGGGTGAAAGTACTTTCACCATAAACAAAAGCCAAACTCCTTAAGCACACCCGTTAAACTAAGCCCATTTTGCCTTACTGGCACAAAAGCCTTATCAGGTAGCCCTTTTTCTTTCTTATTCTTTTTCTTTGGGATGCTTTTTGTCGCTGCTCCTTGTTGCAACCTCTGTCCATAGTTCTTCAGGCACTCTATCTACCAGACTAATCACTTAAATCTACTTATTACGTCCATTTCATAATCATAAGGGATGTATTGAGATCATAGCTATGTGGTCAGAAAAAGCCTCAGTTGGTCATTGTTCAGGTTTTGTTGGATCAGAGTGAATGTAAATAGCAATTCAGTTCTGTTCTAGGCAAAAACCCTGAGAGTCTTCACCTCCCAGAATGATGTGTTTCCTATTTTTTGAGTAGGTAAAAGAGGCCATTTTTGTCTCATTTCTTACCTAGCTTTAATCACTGAATGGGTATTGACTCAGATAAACGGAGATCTGGGAAAGGTCTTAGTTTAAAAAGGCCAAGGTCTCCCACTGCATCCTGAGGCATCTCCAGTCGTCCTGATCTATGTCTTGACACTAGACACGTGTGGCTCTGGAGGAGAGAGATTTGTGACTTTGCACAGCCCTGCCTCACTTAAATCCAATTCACTTGCAACGGAGCAACTAGGTGGCACAGTGAATAGATCACCAGTCCTGGAGTCAGGAGGACGTGAGTTCAAATGCAGCCTCAGACACTTGACACGCTTATTAGCTGTGTGATCTTGGGCAAGTCACTTAACCCCAAATTGCCCTGCCTTCCCTCCTCAAAAAAAAAAATCACTTGCAAGTCAAAACATCACCTTCCTAATGTCATTGGTCTTTTTCAAGAACAAAAGACAAACAACATGTATATGATATGATTATTTTCCCTACTTTCTCCAATTTAAGTCTGAATTTTGCCGTAAGAAGCTTATGATCTGATCCTCAGTCAGTTCCAGATCTTGTTTTTGACTGTATAGAGCTTCTTCCCTTTTGGCTGCAAAGTATATAATCAATCTGATTTCTATATTGACCCTCTGGTGATGTCCGTGTGTAGAGACACCTCTCAGGTTGTTGAAAAAAGGCGTTTGTTATGACCAGTGAGTTATGTTTACTCTATTGGTCTCTGCCCTGCTTCATTTTGTGCTCCTAGGCTTTCAAACTTGACTGTTATTCCAATTATCTTTGATTTTGTCCTTTAGCATTCCAGTCCTTACGACGACGTCTTTTTTGGTGTTATTTCTTAAAGATGCCGTATGTCTTCATAGACCTCATCAACTTTGGCCTCTTTAGTGTCAGTGGTAGGAGCCTAGGCTTGTATTACTGTGACGTTGAACAGTTTGCCTTGGATTTGAAGAACTATCATTTGGTCAGTTTTACATTTGTGCCCTGGTATGGTACCCTTTTATTTGCTGTGAGGTCTACTCCATTTCTTCTAAGGGATTCTTTCTAACAGTGGAATATATAGTCATCATCTGAATTCAATTCACCCATTCCTATCCATTCAAGTTCACTGACACCCAAGATGTCGATGTTTAATCTTTACAACTCCTATTTAACCACATCCAGCTTACCTTGGTTCGTAGCTCTCACATTCCAGCTTCCTATGCAATGTTGATCTTTTACAGCATTGGACTTTTATCACCAGATGCATCCGTAGCTGAGTTTTCCTTTCAGCTTTGGCCCAGCCATTTCATTGGTATTGGAGCTACTTATAGTTGTCCTTCATTCTTCCCTCGTAGCATATTGGACACCTTCAGACCTCAGGAGGATTATCTTCCAATTTCATCTCTTTTATAGAATCGTCAATGGTGTTTTCTTGGTAAATGTACTGGAGCGGTTTACCCTTCTCTTCTCCAGTGGATCACCTTTTGTCAGAACTCTCCACTATGACCTGTCCATCCTGGGTAACTCTACACAGCATAGATCATACTTTTATAAAGCTATGAAAGCCTCTCCTCCATGACAAGGCAATGAAAAATGACTTCTCGCCCTCACTCCTGCAAACACATAAAAAGGTCTCGGGGAGAATTTCAAGAGTATAATGCTCCTACGCTTCAGGGAGGAATGAGCAGAAAGGATCAAGTGCCATCTGTCCAACTCTGCCTTCTAAAGCAGCACCCACAGGCATAAAACTATAGGTGCAGAGAAGATGCAAACCTCCATTGCTAGACAGAGATTCATCATGTGTGAGTTGCCTTTGCCAACTAAATCACAGTAAATCAGTCGCTAGCCCTAGGACTAGACTGAGTGAGGACATGCTCGCTGTCTTCAAAGACTCGAATTCAAGTGAGTTCCTTCCCTGTAAGATTTCAATGAAGGTTCCAAAGGATAACTTATTGGCTACAATATAACAAAGAGATATTTGTTCAGATAGTCTCTGGATTAGCTGGTCCCGCAGGATGCTTTTAAATCTGAAGTTCTCTGATTCTCTAATTCTGTGATCCTATTAAATGTTTGACATGAAGGCTTAGAAATTGAGATTACGTAAAAGTCGTTTTGTTTTCATTTTTAAATTTTTCTTTCTCAAATTAAAGGTGCTGTGTATAGATGAGACAAGTAAAATTGAAATTGAATATGAATTGTTGGAAATTGGATTAAATTTAGTTGAATCATTATGTTGTCAAGGATTTATTAAAATGATAGCAAATTCTCAATTATCCAGAAACTGATCATCCATTCTGAAGAATTTCTCAATTCTCTGCTTCAGTATTTTCTCTTCCTAGCTGATGTTCACTTTATTATTAGCTCTCTTGTCAGAAAGAATGCTGGTCTTGGAGTCTGGATATCTAGGTTAACAGCTAATTTTGTTCATTTATTGGCCTCGTGACCTTGAAGAGGTCTTTCTACCTACTTGGGCTCCATTTTCTTTATCTACAAAAGGATATTATTAACAACATCAGTGCCATCCTCACTGGGTTGCAGTGAGGGCAATATAACACCACAAATTAGGCAGAAATATGGGCAACTAGTATTTTTGAAACACTTAATATGTACCAGACATCATGCTAAGAGCTGGAGATATAAAGACAGCAAAAAGTCAATCCTTCCTCTCAAGGAGCTTAGATTCTAATAAGGGAAGTCAACCCAGCATGTAAAAGGAGCTTAAAAGAAGGGGCTGGACAGCCAAGAAGGTACAATCCAGGTATTAAAGTCCAGAGAATCAGAAACAAAACTGGGTTGGGAATGAAGAGTAGTGACCTCAGGAGGTCCCTAAAATGGACTTCCCAAGAAGGAATACACCAATGGATGAAGTATTGATGAAATTTACTTTTAACTCCATTTAAAAGTAAATAGGATTGAACCTCAACAACAACAAATTTTAATTAATTAATTTGATTTGATTTTAACTTTTCTTCTTAAACTTTTGTCTTCCTAGAACGGGCACAGAATGGTCACTTATCTTGACTTAGGCCTTGATGTCGCATTTTGTTAAATTCAGATTTTGGAAAGATCATAATTCCCTCTTTTCTTTTTTCGCCCTCAATGGTAAGCTTCAAAAAAACATGACTTGGGCAAGTAGTGGGGAAAAAAAAGTCCCCGAATCATTTTAAGACAAATTCAGGTGGGTGGATAAACTAGAGATGGATAGCCTATGCACTTGCTGGCCCCTCCACAGCTGGCATCAGGAAGTGTACCTGGATTATGGTAAATTGTGGGATGGAGCCCATGGTACCTGTTACCTAACTAAGTAATCATCATCTTATTAACAAGAAAGGAAGTATGGTGTAACGAATAGAGGATTGGACTTGGAGTCAAGAACACCTGAGGAAATTCAAATTATTCTGTATCATTTAATAATTAATTCTATTCTGTAATTGACTCGATTCTGTATTAGTGCCCCATTTTTGTCAAGCTACATTTCTGGTTTTGACTAAAACTCGGGAAGGTAGTTTTCTCTCCACATTAATTTAAAGGTATGGTTGAAAGGGGAAGTTGTTGTCATTCATGCCATTAGCCCCTAGGGTATCCACTTGTAATCCCCAAGCCCCTTAACCTGGTCCCATCCCCCAAGGATATTCTTCATCCTTGTCTGTCTTTGTGTAGTTAGAGGATATTTGTTCTTCTCCAAGTGGACAGCAAGGGCAATAGTACTGATCCCCTAACAAAGATTACAAGAGACGAATGAGTCCCGTGAAAGACTTAACATTCCTTAATTGTCAGAGAGGGGTTTGATTAGACACACCTGAATGCCAACTCACTTTTCCCAGTATAGACAATTGTAAGCTTCCCCAACTACCCAGACC
Organism: Phalanger gymnotis; assembly: GCA_028646595.1. Taxonomy (NCBI): domain Eukaryota; kingdom Metazoa; phylum Chordata; class Mammalia; order Diprotodontia; family Phalangeridae; genus Phalanger; species Phalanger gymnotis. Next base: position 321,890,519 of record CM053625.1, on the reverse strand, counting down.
CCCTCCTTTCTTGCATGTCAAAGAGGTTCCTCCCATTCTGTCCTTACTGAGGTGTCCGATCTGGCCCACTTTGTTATCAGTTATTTGTTATACATGTTCTGTTGATTAACTGTTCCCACTCAAGATCTGTACCTCAGTCTATCTTTTACTCACAATGTTTGGGAATTTAGGTCTTGCCTATGACACATGTAGGTTGTGTGACCATGACCAAGTGACCCAAAATATTCTCTAATACCACAAATTATAGATGATGTAGACGTTATCTATTAGTATCGGTGGAGGGCGTTTCCATGCTGAGAGTTCCCCACGCCTTTTCAAATTAGTGGTCTGAAACAATATAAAAACTATTGCTAATTAAGTTCAATGGTTTCTCCATGGCTGAAGGAATGAAAGTCTTGCCAGCACCCTCTAAATTCAAGAAGTCTGTTGCCTTGCTCTAAACAAATCTCTGGTTATTGACCTGGCTGTCACTGTAGGGTGACTCGATCTTTTCAGCTGAATAGAAAGCTATGTTCTTAGTGCCTCTGGTGTCTGCCCAAATGACTCTCCTACCGTGAGGACCGCATGCAATACTCTAGTGACTTCGCCAACCAAACTTCACTAACCCCAACCTTTTGAACAACTCCCCTATGCATGGTGTTTTCCCTAAAAGAATCTGAACAAGGTAAGAACAGGGACTGTCTTGCTTTTGCATTTATATCTCTAGTGATTAGCACAGTTACTTGCACACAGTTTTAAGTGCTTATTAAATGTTAATGAGCCATTCTTTCATTCATCTCTCTGCTACCATCATTATAGGAATAGAAAGGGGCTTCAAACGACTAAGTATTATTTGGTCAGTTCCATTAATTGCTCTGAGAAGCACTAAGCCTCTTTATCTGGGGGGCTAACCTGTCATGAGAAGGCCTGTCTACACTTAATTCCATTGCTGAAGCTTTACCAGCCTGGCATCACCCGCCCTGACCCAACCTCCCCTCCTGGCTATGAAGCATCAGAGTGACATCTAGTTATTGTCTCATTTAATGTTTCTGTAGATATTTTAGGTTTCAAATCTCCTTCAGATATAGTAAATGATTTGAGTCTCATGACAACCCTGAGCAGTCCACACCACACACACTCAATTTTTCAGATGAAGAAACTGAGATGTAGAAAGAGGAAGCAATTTAAGTCACCCCAAGAGTTAGCTGTGACTTACACTGATGTTTGAACCCAGGTCGCTTGACTCTGTGTCTTGTTCTTGTACTAATAAATTAGATTCAAATCACCTAAGGACCACCCTCCATGCATTTGTGAATCAATATCAGGTGATATGAAAGAGTCGCCTTGCAGGTGGAAAAGTCCCTGATCAACATATGTATCTGGTGGTCATTTAGGCAAAGAGGAGGGGTCTGATAGCAGCAGCAGCAGCAGCAGCAGCAGCAGCCCTGTGGCTACATTCAGAGAGACAAAGGGTCTAGGAATAGGGAGTTGAATCATCTTACTGCTCTGTGCCTATTCAGACTCCACCTAGAGGGTTGCATTCAGTTCTAGATGATAAATACTTAAAGAAGGACTCTGGTGAGCTGGAATCATCAAGAGTTGAGCCACCAGGTTAGTGAAGAGCCTTCAGGTTATTTCATATAAGGATCCAGTGAAAGCACTGGAGAAGAAGAGACTTGGAGTTGGTGGGGGGAGAAGATGATTGCTGTCCTGAAGTGCTTGAAGGGTTTTCATTTGAAAGGAGGAATAGATCTGTCCTTCTTTGTCCCTGAGGAATATTGAGGAATGCTGGGTTGATATTACAAAATGCCTAGTTCAAGCTTGATTTCAGTAAATCCTTAAAAGTTAGGCAACAAGCATTTATTAAGTGCTTACTTTGGGCCAGGCACTGTGAAAGCCTGGAGCATGCAAAGAAAGGCAAATGGATAAGAGATGCCCCAAAGAGGGATGGGCCAGGAGAGGAATTGAAGGTCATCAAGTCTAAGATGGATGACCATGTGTCTGGTGCTGTAGAGGGGATCCTGGGCCAGTTCAGCGCTGGCCTAGAAAGCTTATGAAATCCCCTACAGCATGCAGTCACACCCCTGCTCTATGATGGAGATCACCTAAGGGTTACAAGGGAAGCGTTTTCAGATTCACACAAAACAACATGGCAGAAGCTGGTTGGATTTCCTAAAGATAGTGCAAAACACCTGAAAATCTCATGAGTTCAGAGCTGGGAGGGGCCTTGTTGGTCCTGTAGACCAGTCACTAACTAGGCAAGAATATCTGCCACAGTCCTCCTTGGGAGGATGATGGCAGTCTAGGCCTGCTTCAGTAGTGAAGGAGATAGAGTCTGGTTTCTCTTGGGTGCCCCTCCACCACCTCATCTCGTGTCAGGGGGGGTAGTGGCTGGACCAGGCTGGCTCAGAGAGCCCTCCAAGAACCAGCTTCTCTTTTGCCTCTGTTTACCAATAAGCAGCTGTAATTTAAATAACATTGGGATTCATTTCCTAGGCATTTTATTAGCTTTTGTGAAATGATTAATGCTTCATAAATTCTGCTTTAGGAAAGGAAAAATAAGAGGCTAAATATGATTTTTTTTTAACTTCACAAATTGAGAGCACAGTGCCATCTCCTGGGGAAAACATGCTACTTTCTATACAAGGTCCAAACAGCCTCACTGGAAATATCAAGCTCCAGAGAATTGCCAAATTAGTTTATTAATAATAGTTCTGATTTTCCCCAAGGGATATTTAATTCCCATTTTGTGCTCAGTACGGTATAAACTGCAGAGGCAAACCAAGGGAGACAAAGAAGAAAATCACTTGGGAAACCAACAAGAATTAAATGTTTCTAACCTTTGTCTCAGTGATCAGTCCCACTCCCTGGCCTATAGCTTGCAGAGGTCAAAGACAAAGGGAAAGGCTGAATGTATGCCAATGTGTCCATGCCAATGCTTTTCTTTTGATATTATATCTTACAAGGAAGCATGTAGAAGAGAAAAAATTGCTCCCAAAAATAAAGGATTGGTTTTTATTTTATTTTTAATTTATGGGATGAAACAAGCATATCCACAACACAGTAGAATAAAAAAATGATTGTACATGGAAGTTCAAATCTACTAGGTACAACTTGCTATTCCTTTCAAATATACAACAAAACAATCACATAAATTTATTTTCTTTTTTATTTCCTCCTTCATCCTATAGATGGCTACCAGAAGACAAAAAAAAGGTATATACACATACATATATATCTGTGTGTGTAAAATTATTCTATACATGCATGTATATCCATATGTGCATGTATATGTATACATATGTGGATACGTATGCGTTCATATGTACATGTGTGTGTGTGTGTTTTTAGTCTCGACCATTTGCAAACCCTTCCCACTCTCTGGGTCTTGATGTTTTTATCTATAAAATAGGACTAGCAATATTGACCCTTCCTTTCTCACTGGGCTTGCTGGAAGGCTCAAATGATGGGATTCCCAATGTCAGAAGAGGACAAAGTGTGCTCTCATCTCTATCTCGCCTTTGAAGCCCCAGGCCCAAAGTGCTGTCAGCAGAGTCCCATTTCCTGTGGGCCCTCTAAGGAGGAAAGGGGGATCATAGGCAATCAATCAATGACAGGCATTTTCCTAAGTCCCTGCTCCACGCCAGAGGCTCCTCAGAGAGCTTTATCCAGTGCGGGCTGGCACCTGGTGAGGTTTTTTATATTTTTTCCCCAGTGATAGAAAATATAGAAGATTTAGAATATACATTGGTGAATGGATCATCCATGCAGAAAGAATTACACATTCTTGAAGGATTCTTTATGGAGCACTATTTTCCAAGATAAACTATCATAACCTAACTGATTCTCATAATGCATGTTACTTTTTAATCAACATATAAGGCAGACAAGTATGATAATAATGATAATCACAATAACTACAATTTATATAGTGCTTTCTTTGGGCCAGGCCTTGTGCTAAGCACTTTACACAAACCAGATTGGAGATGATGAGAGACTAAGGAAAAGGTGCCTCAACTTTGGAGGCCTGGATCCTTGGATCCATGTTTGTTCTGACCAACTAGATTCTACTTAAGTAACCAGGCAGGCAAGGCAATGGAGGAAGTTCAGGATCTGAGTTCAAATCTAATCTTAGACACTTAATAGCTGGCCAACTCATCTAGCCAAATTACTTAAACTTTAATCACCTCAATAACTGTTTCTTACATAAGACAAAGGTAATCATAGCACCTCTATCCCTCGGGTGTTTTGAGGAGCAAAGGAAATATCTGTAAAGACTTTACAAATCTTAAAGCACCTTATAAATGCTGGCTATTATTGTTGTTAGCTGTTGTTTATCTTTATCAGAATCACACACATTGAGAGTTAGAAGAGACCTTGGTGACCATACATAAAAATAATCTTTGCTGTAACATATACAACATTAGATGTCAAATTTAGCTAATACACATTTGTTAAACACCTACTATTTACCAGGCACCCTGCAATAAGGAATAAGAATGAAGGCAGACAAAGTCCCTGATCTCAAGGAGCTCACAGTCTAATGGAGGAGACAACAGGACAAATATATATATGTGTGTGTGTGTTTATCCATGTATGTATATATGTGTATGCATGTATATGTGCATGTGTGTGTATGTATGTGTATGTCTATGTGCATAAATATGTGTGTGTATACATGTGTGTACATAAATCTATGTATGTATATGTATCTATGTATGTATATGTGAATAAGTACAAACAAGAAATACACGGGATGACAATGAGCGATCATCCAGCCTCTTCCTGAAGACCTCCAAGGATGCAGAAACCACCACATATCATAGCAGTCTATTCTACTTTTGGACAGTTCTGAACATTCAGAAGTTTTGTTGATAAAGAGACCTACTATGTGCCTGGCCCTGTGATAAGCACTTTACATATATTTTCTCATTTGATTCTCACAACAGCCCTGGAAGGTAGGTGTTAGTATTATACCCATTGTACAGATGAGGAAACTGAGATTTAAAGACTTAAAGAAAGTGAGACTTGAAGAAGCTGTATGCTTTCCTCAGGGTCATGCAGCTACTAAGTGTCTGAGACTGGGTTTGAACTTTGATTGCTCTGCCCCTGGCTCCAGTGCCCCATCCACCAAGCCACTTTGCTGGCCAGAACCGTGTCTAGTACTCTAGCTCATGTCTAATAAGGGCGGAGTACAGTGAGATGGCCACCTCTCTATTCCTGGTAACTCTGCCCCTCTTAATGCAGCCCCAAATTGCTTCCCCTTCACACTAATCTCATTGAATTTGCCATTCACCGAACTCCCTACATCTCTCTCCGGACGGCTGCTGCCTCTCGATGCCGTCCCCATCTTGTGCTGGTGAACGTGACTTTCTTTTATTCAATTCTTTTCAGAATGATTTGCTTTGCCAGATCTGACGAGCAGGGTTACACAACAACTGTGTGGTCTTTCCCTGTCTTTTAAATCCATCTTAATGATTGTGCCAAATAGTCCCTGCCAAGCCCTCTGCCCGTGTTGTGTGAAGAGGAGGAACAATGAGGAATGTCAGCATTTCTTCAAAACCTTTTATTTCGGAAACACGAACAACATTGTTGCCAACTTCATGTCATAGAAATGATGAACGTTTTCTGGAGAGATGAAGTGTAGGAAAAAATGGAACAAAAAAGAAAAGAAACGTGAGGACTGCTGGTAGTTTTCCACGGGCCTTACTCCTCTCAAAGCATCGAGAGCTTGAGCTCAGAATGGGTGTTCAGAGAGAACAGAATCTAAAAATTCCGTACATTCAGCAATAGAAAAGGCCTAAGTGGCCACCTAACCCCCCTCCCCCAAGCAGCAAATCCTTTCTAGAATATCCCTGCCAAATGGTCCTCCCGACTCCCTGGGAAGACATCCAAGGATGATCAGTCTACAGGACTAGGCCTTCTTTCAACACTTTTCAATATTTTCTGTTGGTTTTTGTCTTATTTTAAACATTGTGAGTCCCACTGGATGCTTAGTTAAGATGAGGCATCATGATACAGGGACTAGGAAAGGAAATGACTAACCTTCAGAAAGATCAATCCCTGTGTCTAATAAGGACACACTTGAGATTGGTCATTTGGTTTAGCTGTTTTTTCTGTCCCTGAAGAGTTTTCTGCAGCTGGGCAGAAATCATAATCACAACCAATAATGCTTCATATATGTATATATATATATATATGTGCACATATATATACATTTCTTTAAGGTTGGCAAAGCAAGTTGCATATTAACTCATTTGATCTTCACACCAACCCTGGGAGGAAGATGTTATCATGGGGAAACTGAGACACAGACAAATGGCCCCTGGCCAGGGCCCCACGATGAGTCTCTGCAGAGGGTTCTGTATTTGCTTTATACCAACCACCATCCTTCATAAAGTGCAAGCATCTTTCCTATTGGATTGTTGCCTTTATAGCTTCACCATCTAGAACAGCACCTGGGAAACTGCAGAGGCTTTGGGAGTATGTGTTGAATGAGAGAAGGAACATGTACAAGGCCTCTAATGAGAGGGACACAGAATGATTGACCTAAAAGGAACCTTAAAACAAAGCATGCTAGAGACAAGAGGAACTTTGGAGCATAGAACATAGAATGTCAGAGACTGAAAGGGCCTCAGATCATATAATATGGAATTTCAGAACTAGGAGGGACCTTAGAACATAGAATGTCAGAGACTGAAAAGGCCTCAGATCATATAATATGGAACCTCAGAACTTGGAGGGACCTTAGAACATAGAAGATCAGAGCTGGGCAGAACCTTAGAACAGAGAACATTTCATGTCAGAAATGAAAAGAATCTTGGAACTTCTAATGGAAGAAATGTAAGAACCTAAGAATATACAATAATGTCAGAGCTAGAAAGGGACTTGGTTGTTGAGTTGTTTGTGACTCCGTGGACCATACATCTAGGATATTTTCTTGGCAAAGGTACTTCAGTGGTTTCCCATTTACTTCTCTAGCAGATTAAGGCAAACAGAAATTAAGTGACTTGTTCAGAATCACACAGCTAGTAAGTATATATGGCAGGGTTTGAGCTCAGGTCTTCCTGACTCCAGGCCCAGGGCTCTGACCATTGAGCCATTTCTCTGTCTTCTATGGAATTTAGAGAATATGACTATTTGTAGGTAAGAAAGTTAAGACTCCCAGAGAGGAATTAATTAATTAAGGTTATATGGCTAGTCATGGGCAAATATAAACTGACTGTGTAGGTCTCCTTTCCCTCAATACCTTTTCTCCTTATACTCCTGCTCCCTCCCACTATGCAAACACCACCCCAACTGGGCTTTTATAGCTTCCCCATCTCAGTCATGTCTTTTCATCAGCTCTATCTCAAGGGGCAGAAATCCATGTCTATTATTGAGGTCATATAGTCTGGTCTGTAAGTAAGCATTAATTAAGCACTTAATATATGCTACTTGCTGTGCTAAATGCTGGGGGCAGAAAGAAAGAGGGAGAAGATAATACCTTCCTTGGAATTCACAACATGAAGGAGGAGACATCATACAGATAGCTACGTGCAAATGTGCTACATGCAGTACAAACAGGAAATAATCACCAGAGGGAAGGGGCTAGCATTAAGAGGGGTTGGAGAGGCTTCCTATAGAAAATGGGATTTTAGTTGGGACTCTAAAAAGAGCCAGGGAAGCCAGTAGGCAGAGATGAGGAGGAAGAGCATACTAGGCATGGAGGATATCTACTGAAAAAGCCTGGAGTCAGGCGATAGAGTGTCTTTGATATATAGCAGAGAAAGTCAGTGTCACCGGATCAAGGGAGATGTAAGAAGAATGGAAAGGCAGAGGGTGGGCTAGGTTCTGAAGGCTAGCTTGAATGCCTTGGATTTTTATTTGATCCTAGAAGAGATAGTTTTCCACTAGAATTTATTGAAGGAGGCAGTGGGAAGTGATAGGATCTATGTTTAAAGAAAATTACTTTGGCTACTGAATGGAGAATGGATTGGAATGGAGAGAGACTCGAGACAAGTAGGCTCACCAGTAGGCCATCTCAATTGTCCAAGTATCACATGATGAGGATTTGTACCAGACTGGCTACTGTTTCAGAGGAGGAAAAGGGGTATCTTTGAAAGAGTTTTTAAGGATGGAACCCACAAGCCTTTACAACAGATTGGATGTGAGGGCGGTGTGGAGAGTGAGGACTCACTGTAGATCACAAAAGAGTAATAAAATCCAAATAGTCATAGCCATAAGGAAACAGCTACACACTGTGTCCCCATGTCCCAGAGCTCTGAAAGGGCAAGACTGCGATGATGGTGATGACGATGATGATGATGATGACGATGGTGATGATGATGATGATGGTGATGGTGATGATGATGGTGGTGATGATGATGATGGTGATGGTGATGATGATGATGATGGTGATGATGGTGATGATGGTGATGACGATGATGATGGTGATGATGATGATGATGGTGATGGTGGTGATCATAATGATCATGACAATGATAATGATGACAACAGTGACAATAAAAGTGACAACAAAGATGATGGGTAGCATTGATGTAGCACTTTAAAGTTTGAAATGCACTTAATATACATTAGTCCTAACAACAAACATTTGAGGCAGGAGCCATCAATATCTCCATTTTAGAGATGAATGAACGGAGGCTAGGGGGTTAATTGACTTAGCCCTAGTAAATGTTTGAGGTAGGATTCAAACTCTGGTTTCCTTGGTGCCAGTTCCAACATGCTATCCATCATTCCAGCCAGATGCCTCTAAGTAGATTTCCCTTTGACTTTGTAGTTCTGTGACTTGTGTTGAGTATGGCAGCAAACATGGCCTTCACTTTCCATAGATAGTGGCTGTAGCACAAAGGATGTTTGATGAAAGCCACTGGAGATGTTTGGCATTGATCAGAACCATATTTGTGTGCCACACCCAAACCACTGGATCAGAAGATTACCAGCTCCAGAGAACCTAGTTCACCCCCTTCGTTTCACAATGAGGGAAACTGAGGCACAGACAGGTGATATGTCTTTACAAAATCACATAAGGGTGAAGGAGCAGATGCAAGACTTGTGTTCTTGCCCTCTGATTCTAAATGCAATGCAAGATTCTGAAGCATTTGTGTCTTGTTAGCACTTGCCCAGAGGGAGATAGGTGCCAGAAGTCTGTCTGTGTGGATGGACAGAGGCCCTGGAGAGAAGGAACCTGAAAGAGAAAGAGCAAGATTGCTGTGGCTGGCACTCTGCTCACTGTTTGCATGTCTGCAAATACAAGTAATCATTACATTGCAAAGCCATTTCCTTGGGTGCACAGTGCCCTCTTCTGGGATGAACGGGAATAGCAGTTTCCTCAGGGTGGTCTTGCTTGGTCTAAAATGAAGGCCTTAAATCCACTAGGTTTCAGTGGGGTCCTTCTGTGTCTAAGGTCCTTCTATATGTTCAGTATCTTAAATTCCCTTACGGCTCTAATATTTCCACAGCATAAGGTACAACTGTCTTTGATACTCCATGTTGTATGTTCCACAGTCCTCTCAGCGCTAACATTCTCTGTTGCATGATAACAATAAATATAGAATGTTAGGCATCATGAAAGCAATAATTATTTTCTCTTTTGTGGAGAGGGAAGCACCCCCAATTCTCCCTCTGGTGTAGTTTTGATCATCTATTTTGGGAGTGGATCTTTAAAAAAATTGAGTTACATTTTAATGTCTAAACTCTCTCCCTCCTTTTCTCCTCAATCTTCCCTAGAGAAGGCCAGCATATCTCTGTCTCTCTTTCTTTCTTTCTCTCTCTCTCTCTCTCTCTCTCTCTCCTCTCTGTCTCTGTATGTCTCTCTGTCTGTTTCTATCTCTCCTCTCTCTGTCTCTGCCTGTCTCTGTCTCTCTATCTCTCTGTCTCTGTCTCTCTCTCACACACACACAGGCACACATACACTCATATACACGTAAAACCATCCTCTTTTTTCTCAGTTTATACTTCTCTCCCTCTATTTTTGCCCTATCTCTCTTCATACAGATTTACTTCTGACCACTTTCTCCCTAACCCTCCCTGCCCACTTCTAAAGTCCCTCCTTTATCCTATCCCCTTGCCTTCCTATTTCTCTGTAAGTTAAAAAGGTTTACATACCCTTCTAGATGTATGTGCTATTCCCTCTTTAACCCAGTTCTGATGAGAATAAGGTTCTGGCACTACCATCCCTCCATGCTCTTCTGCCTCACCTGCAATGGTTCTCTCATTCACACCTTGTTTGTATGAGATACTTGCTCCATTTTGTCTCTCCCTACCCAAATGTATTTTAGGATCATCCCATCACACTGAACTCAACCCCAATCTTTCCATTTACGTATGCTCTTTCAAACTACCCAAGTAATGACAACATTCTTAAGATTTACAGATAAGATTTTTCCATATAAGAAATAAAGAGTTTTATATTATTAAATCCTTATAATTGTTATTTCATGTTTATCTTCTTATGTTTTTGTTTTGTTCGCTGATTCTTGTAGGTCAAATTTTCCATTCAGTTCTGGTCTTTTCCTTTTGACTGCATGAAATTTTTTTCATTAAATGCCCCATTTTTCCTCCGATTCAATATTACACCCACCTCCTTTGCTCTTCAGAATACCATGTTCCATGCCCATTGGTCTCGGAATGTAGAAGCTGATAAACCGTATGTTATCCTGACTGTAGCTCCACGGTACTTAAATTATTTCTTTCTTTTTGCTTATGGTATTTTCTCCTCGAACTGGGAACTTCAAAAATTGCCTGCAATGTTCCTGTGAGTTTTTATCTTAGGATCTCTTTCAGGTGATGATTAGTGGATTTTTAAAAATTTCTATTTTATCTGCTAGTTCTAAAACTTCAGGGTAATTTTCCTTAATAATCATGTCTAAGCTATTTTGAATCATAATTTTCAGGTAATCTAGAAATTCTTGTATATTCTCTCCTTAATCTGTTATATAAATCAATTGTTTTTCTAAAGAGATGTTTCACATTCTCTTTTACTTTTTTATACTTTTGATTTTGTTTTATTATTTCTTGGTGTCTTATGAAGTCATTAACTTCCCTTTGATAAATTCTAATTGTTAAAGAGTTATTGTCTTCCATAAGTTTTTGAATCTCCTTTTCCAATTGGTTGAATTTCTTTTCGTAATTTTCTTTATTTTCTTGTATTACTGTGTTGGGGATCAAGATGGGCTCTTAGCTCTTATTCAACCAAGTGCCTTTGAAGAGTTTGGCCTTTGTTTCCTTGATTAATTTAGGAGTCCTTGGTGAGCTCCTTGCCTCAAGGGAAAGCCTAGTTTACACGGGTTTGAATGACACGTTTATGACATCAGAGGCTTTTAGACCACGTGGGTTTAAGTTGCATTTTTGTGACGATTTTAGGTCACGTGGGTGAGTCACATGTGTGACTCACCTTTGACCTTGAACAAGATATATAAAACCAGAGGTTGGCTTTCTTTTTTCGGAGTTCTGAGCCACAGCAGGAGTGGCATGTGATTCTGAGGCAGCCATTGTCGATCTTCTGGGCCGAACTCAGATGTTGATGGTTCCTTGATGTAATCTCAGAAGTTGATGGTAACTATGAATTGTATTTGATCTGTTCATAAATGTATGTTTGTAATTTGTTTGTATTTGCTCTGAAGTTCAGGGTGCTGGCTTTTCCCCCTGAGCTGAGTGAATGATATTTGTATGTTGGATTAAAGTAAGATTGTTAACCCCTTAATGTTGCTTTCCTTAGTAAAGCAGACCAAAAGAACCTGTGTTGGCAGCTTTCTGTGTGCTGGTTGTTGGTGGGTCTTACACCTGCAGCTGCTAGTGAATTGTTGAAAAAATTCTCTTTTTTTTCCTAATTTTTTTTCCTTAAGCTGTTTTATTTGATTTTAAAGTCTTTTTAAGCTCTTCCAGGAATTCTTTTGGGGCTTGTGAACATTTTACATCTTAGTTTGAGCTAGAAGTAACTCTTTTGAGTTGACTGTCTTCCTTTGAGTTTCAACCCAGATCTTTTCTCTCACCATAGTAGTTATCTATGGTCTGTTATTTTTTTTCTCTTTTGTTTACTCATTTTTTTAAACTTCAAAACATTTTTTATACCTTCATGTTATATACTTTTACCTGATTTCTCTTATACTAGTTTAACCTTCTTACTTTTCTAAAATAGTAGTAACAATCATTGCTCCCCCAGTTTCAGACACTTAACTGAAAGTGGAAGACAGATCATTATTAACTTACTAAACACATGAATACAGCATTGTAATAGATTCTATATAGACATAGTTCTACCACTGATTTGCTGTAACCTTAGTTGAGCCTTATAAAAAGGGAGCGTAGAAAGGCATTAGCCTGACCAGCATTGCTGGGAGGATCAAGACTTAGTGGTTATATAATTTAGACATCCTTGGCTGACACAAACTACAAAGTCTAATTTTTATATCGATAAAGCCTGTTTCTACCAAGATCCTACTTTTGTCATTTATAACTACAAAACAGGCACATGCTTAGAGCGCAAAAACTTTACCCCAATGGGTTTCTTAAAAGGGCCGCTTAAGAAGCAGAATATGATATTTTTCCCTTTTAATGTATATTTATCCCTCTAAAAATGTGACACGTGAGAATAATTTCCACCAACTATTTTTATTACTCAGTTCAGAAACTTTCACAAGGTGGTAAAAGCAAAAACAAAAACCAAAAAAACAAATAAAAACAAAAAACATGAAAACCTCACAAAACTTTACAACCATTTCCAATGTAGCTTTTTTCCACTGTTCCCACTCAGCTCCAAACCCATTGTGTGCAAAGCCTATTGACCATGCATCTAAATGATAGATACAGCCTATGAAATTCTTTATTCTATTTGTAGCAGCTTATGCAAGTGCAGCCAAATACAAAGCCTGAGGACAAAGTGTACACAAACTTTACAATATAGGAGTTGAATTTAAAATAGGAAGCAAAATCTATACAAATATAAAAATCAAGCAGGGATACCAGTACTGAAACTTAAAACCCATGTGAAAGGGAATCTTTTCCTTTCACATACTTTATTCTGCTACAGAATAGTCAAAATGAAGATGTAAAGCTTTGTGGTTAGTTTAAATTAAATACTTTCTGTAGATACTATTTAAAAGTTATACAGTAATAGATGTCCATCAGTTCACCCAAATTGCTTAGACAACCCAGCTAGATCGATGAAAACAAATCAGGCAAAACTGGAAATTATTTCCTCTTGTGCAACTTTTCTTTTTCTCGTTTTTTAAAGCAATATTTACTGGTGGGCATATGTCATCTGTATTAGCTCCTTCCCTCATTGGAGCTGCCGTTATAAGCCTCCCTCATCTGACCATCTGCAGAGCCTTGAATGCTATCAAAGTCCTGAAGATCTACCTCTTCTGTATTACCAATCACACTAGAAACTTCAGGTCCAGTTGGAAGAAGGTCTCCAAGTTCAGAAAGTTTCTCTGGGCTAATCCAGTTGTTTTCAGGAAACTGTACATCAGATTTACGTAAAGATCACCTTTTTCAAAGGGATTACAATTCCGTGGCATTCCTTCTCCTCGAACTACATGGACACAACCTGTTCAAAATCTTTGCCAGGTGATATTTCACCACAATTTGACAGGCATCTAGGTGCCGAAATGTGAACTGAAATTCACATAGTGCTTCAACAAGTCCTATCTTGCATGTCGTATGTAAATCATTCCCATCTCTCTGGAGCATCTCATGCTCTTTCTCTTGTAGCCAAAGAACAATGTCTCCTGGTTCTACTCCTGGGGCCTGGTCTGCTTCTCCAGTAAATGTGATTCCCTGTCCATGTTTCGTGCCTTTATCTACATAGACTTTAAGAATCTTCACTTCTTTTATCACCTTCTTTCCTTCACATTTTTACAAGGATCTTTTTTATTAATTACTTCTCCTCCATTACAATTGGAGATTGGAGTACACAGACTGCATTGCTGTATCATCCCAGGAACCAGCTGTCCTATCATCATTTGCACACCTTGACCCCAACATGCACTACATTTCTGAACAGTGCCCATCTTGTCACCTTGGTCCCTGCATGCACTGCAAAGAACATTTTTGATAAATTGTAGTATGATGGTCTTGCAATTATAAAGATCTTCCAAAGATACCTTGAGTGGATGCATCATGTCCTTGCCTCTTCTTCTACCATTCCGACTTCTATTTGGATTATCCATAAAACTGAACAATCCTCCACCAAAAATGTTAGAAAAAAATCATCGAGGCCATTGCCTCTACCACTACATTCTCCACGGTCTTGCTCTCCATATTGATCACGTAACTCCCATTTCTCAGGGTTTGATAAAACTTCATATGCAAACCTTATTTCTTTGAATTTGTCCCTTGCGATCGGATTCTTATCAGGGTGGTATTCCTTAGCCAACTTTCTATAAGCCTTCTTCAGCTCACTCTCACTGGTGCCTGGAGGGACCCTGAGGATGTCATAGAGTTTTGGATTAGCCACATTCTCTATCACAGGACAGAGGGTGGGAGACAGCAGAAAGTGGCAGTGAACCCAAGCCTCCAAGAGGGGGCAGTAGCTGAGGAAAAGGAGAAGCAAGAGGAGAAGGGAAGAAGAGTAGCTACTCCTTTGTTTTTGAACAATTTATTTCTTATCTATTAACTTTGTGTTAGAATAGGGCTCTAGTCTTGAAGTGGAGGTGTTGGGTGGGGTGGGGATAATATCTTAGGCTTCAGGTTTTTCAGTGTTGTTTTCTGACATCTATCTAGGAGTCAGACATCAGTTATACCTCTCTGCCCTCTGAGCCATAACCACAGCCACCAGTAATGCTGTCATCACGAACACCCTTAATCCCTGTGGTCCTTCCAATGACTGCAAGCTTCAGCTCACCCCTCTGCCCCGGAACCCAAACCAGGGACTCTGCAAACCTGTCAGTGAGCACAGCCAGCAGGGCCTCCACTCCACTGAGATGGCACTCACAGGTGTGTGCTTACTCCTCTCCCACAGCCACAGCCCAGGACAAGAAGTTAGTCAGTGCCCCTGGGCCCCACATCCATTGCCAGCCAACAGAGAGCCCCGAAATCTTCCCCTGACTAGACCCCTGCGCAGTCTATGGGTCGGAAATTCCAGAAGCTGAGGCTGATGAAACCCAGCTGCTCCCAGAGCTTGTTTGTTGATTCAGCAGCATCTGCCCTGGGGTATCTGCACTTCAATCAAGTCAGATCACCACCCCAGGAGGTCAGGTCTTTCCTAATTTCCTCCCAAGGTGTCTTAGGCTACATGACTGCTTTACCTTGACTTTTAATCACCTCTGCCTCATTAAATTTCTCTTTGAGGCATTATTTTACCTTGTTTCTGGGGGGATTTGGAAGAGCCAAGTAATTTAGTGCCTTATTCTGCCTTCTTCCCAGCATCCTTCTCCATCTATTTTTAAGGTCTGTTCTGATCCTATTGATAGTTCAAATCAAACAAAGATTGATTTTTCCCTCAATAGTTTCCCAGACCCCTAATAACAAGATAATGATATTGAAAACATCAGCTCTTTCCCACTTTCCTCAGCATATTAGTAAGTCATGTCATTTCATTATGATAATATGTTTATCTTCCTCCTACCGATGTAACTTTTGTGCAACTTTTCACTACTGGGTAATTTAATCAAGTGTCAGGGGATTGACACAAGTCTTGGGAGAGTTCAATAGAGAGCTTTTATGTTGAATTGGCAGGTCTTTCATCATTTCTCATATCCCCTTGTTGATGTACTTTTGTCTGCGTTTTGTGAAAGGCTGATAATAAATGCACTAGCAGAAACCCAGAAGGACGAAGGCATAACACATTGGCTTCTGACTGAATTTTTCAGGGGCTCCACAACCTGGGTCACATGAGAAAAAAATATGGAGGGAAGAAGGAAAGCAGACCAGGCTGCCTCAGGCAAGTTTCTTCAGCCTTCCCAGCGCCTTTCCTTCACTGTTCTCTCCTCCCATCTCCAGTTATGGCACCATGAATTTCACGAAGAGTGGGCCACTGTGATGGCTGCACACCAGCAGTGAATTCATCATGCTCTAAAGCCGAATGTCTCATCTCTGATGGAGTCACTCAATCCATTTGAGCCTCAAACATGAAACAGAAAGATCAAGCGTGCCCTATGAGAGGTATGTTTTATTGGTACTCAAAAAAATGCTCTCTAACTGTTAGAGAACTGTGAAATAGAATGATAGTCATAATGGTGATGATGACATGATGATCATGACAATGATAATGATGACAATGACAATGACTATTATTGTTCTAAGTATCTATGTGTATCCAATTGGATTATAAGTTCCAGCATTCAGGACATAGATATTTGAGAAATATTTACCCACCTTTACTCTCCATTCCTATAACTACAAACCTATTTTTTGCACTTCCATGCTTCCTAATTAACCTGGACCTGGAAAGTTTTAGCCATCTAATATGCAAAATTGCAAGTGGGCCTGCATGCCATCCTCCTTTGTCCACTTAGCATTCATCTTCCACCCACGGTACAGCAATATCGCAAGAGTTTTAGACAATATTAAAGCTTTGCAACAATCTCCTTTCCCCACCCCACCACCCCATGAATGGTTTCCATTTTCCCCAAATCATTTGGAGGCTCTGAAATGCAGATGAAAATGTATGGTAGTATTGGAATTCAGGAAAGAGAGTAAGGAAAGATGTTGAGGAAGTAGCCTTCTCATATTAGGAGTTTAGCAGTGAGAAAGAGGAGAGATGTGGAACAATAGCTTGAGGGAGTGCCAGGGAGAAAGGAGTTCTTTTGCTAAAGATGGGAATAACTTGGATATATTTGTAGATAACTTGATTGTAGCCAGGAGTTAAAAAGAAATAGAAGATTGAACAGAAAAACAAATCATAATGGGATATGCTACCAAAAGAGAAAAGGGAAAATAAGATCAAGGAGAGAAAGAGAGTGAGAGAGAGAGAGAAAGAGAGAGAGAGAGAGAGAGAGAGAGAAAGAGAGAGAGAAAGAGAGAGAGAGAGAGAGAGGGAAAGAGAGAGACTTGGGCTCCAGACTGCTGCAGAACATATTCATTGTTTCAATTTCATGCCTAGCTTGGCTCTAGATGACCCATATCAGAATGCTTATGGCTTTGTCTCAGAGCTGAGCCAGAAGGGAAATCAGATGCCTGGGGGCTGGTGTGAAGAATATTGACCCTGCTGAGATCCCTTTGGGAATAAGTGAAAAGGGGAGAGAGGGAGTATGGTTCTTAATGCCTAAATGATCTGTTAATTACATTTTTTCATGTTTTCCATCTGGCATATTTTTGAATTACATTCACATAACAAACAAGTATTAAGCATTTGTTATGCGCAAAGTAGAGAGGAAGCTTGGCAAAGGGCATGGGTGTCTGCCGCAGAATCAAGAAAACGCAGACTTAAGTGCCAGTTCTGACATATACTGACCGTGGGACCTTGGCTGAATGACTTGATCTGTCAGTGCTGGAGAAAACCAGGCTCAGATAGCTGAGAAGGTGCCAGTCTACACTGGTAGAAGGAATTCCCTATTACAAGGGGAATCATAGGTGTAGTCCTCACCTACGTGCCTGCATGTGCCTGTGCACGTGTGCACGTTTGTGAATGACCGTCTATACTTGTGTCAGTGGATAGAGTGATGGGCTCAGAATCAGGAAGACTTGAGTTCAAATCCCACTTCTGACATCTATTTAGCTATGTCACCCTGGGCAGGCACTCCTTTAAAAAAAAAATTACTATCTGATCTTTATTGGTAAAAGAATTTTCCACAAGATCTCTCCTCACTGATGAAATCATAGGTTTGGAGACCCCTTCAATACACACACACATACACACACACACACACACACGTGCGTGTACATTTGTGTATATATATGATAGTTATGATATAATGTGATAGGATACAACAGCGTATTATATACCTTATTACGTAGCATGTATATCACATCACATGGTGTATTTGTTTTATGTTATGTCATACAATGTCATGCCATGTCATATTATACTATATGCACATGTAACACAATATAGGGAGGAACTGTCCCAGCTGTTATAAATATAAAGATAAAAAACCAGTGGTTCTTGCCCTCATTGATGCTACATTCTAGTAAGAAAAGACTCAGACAAGTATAATAGAAAACCTTGAAAGACAAGATCAAGTGTGAGGAAGAGCATACAGTCAGAGCATCTGGATTCGAATCCTGACTCTTCTCCTTAATACTCCTGTGACCATAGGCCCAACATTTCCTTTCCACATCTGTGAAATAGGCAGGCTACCGTTAGTCACACCTAAGAACCCATGCAGCACAAAATGTGGAGCATAATACCTTGAGGAAACTGGAGTAGGAAAGGGAAAAAGGAAGAGGTACATGGAACAAGTCACAATCTAATTGGGCCTCAGTTCCTTCCAGTCTAAAATGGTGTTAATGCTAGATAACATCTAAGGTCTCCTAAAATCTATTATCTCATTTTCCCCCTCCTGTATTTCCTTGAGGAGAATAACATAATAGCATGAATTGTTACTACAATTTAAAAATAAACCTGGGCCCCTGGACTAGAAGGAAAGGTGCTCAGCTATGCCAGTAAGAAGTAATCAAGGGGGCGGAGCCAAGATGGCAGCTGGGAAGCAGTGACTGGCGTGAGCTCCCCACCAAGTCCCTCCAAAAACCTATAAAACAATGGCTCTGAACCAATTCTAGAGCTGCAGAACCCACAAAGTGGCAGAGGGAAGCAGGGCTCCAGCCCAGGACAGCCTGGATGGTCTCTGGGTAAGGTCTGTCCCACACGGAGCTCCCA
>CM053625.1:321832593-321871277 GCA_028646595.1 Phalanger gymnotis | reverse complement strand
ACAAAAAAATAAGATGGCGTAAATCATATTCACCACTCGAACTCCTGGGTCCACACAGGGGTCGGCTCTGCTTCGGATTTTTTCCGGCTATAATTTTGTCACCTCTCCTCGCAGCCAAGCCTCTGGCGTTCTCAAGTCAACGACTAGAGACCAGAGTCCAGAGACCCATTGCTTCCCGAATTGGCCCCTTTTAAGTCTTTAATCTACGCCCACAGGGGTTTCACACCTGATAGGGATTTGGGCCTGGGGCTTAGCGTTTAACAGGTGAAAGTACTTTCACCATAAGCAAAAGCCAAACTCCTCAAGGGCACCCGTTAAACTAAGCCCATTTTGCCTTACTGGCACAATCATTCACTTCTTAACTCCCTCCACCTCTGGCATTTTCCTTGGAGCCTGTATCTCAAGGGGTCCCAGCCTCTTCCCATACTGGACAATTCATCTAGGTCTATACTCCATTGACTTCTGAGAAGTCTTGATGGCCCCAACTGGATGCTGTTTTCTTTTGCTAAGGCTCAGTAGAGTGTTACACACCTATCTACATGCACAGTGTCACATACTGGTTGGTGACTGGTCCCCCTCCCACTGCTCCTTGGTTCTCTGGCACAGCACTGGCAGCTCAGAACCTTATAGAGCTGGTGCTTCTTTCTCAGTTGCATTCTCCATCAGGCTTTTGCTTCTGAAGTGCTGTAGCCAAGTACACTGTCAAGGCCTGAGCAAACTTCTGGTCTGGAGCCAGGGTCTCTACAGAACTGAAAAGAGGGAGGGAGGATGGAGGGGTGTTTTGTCCTTGGTTCTGCTACTGCAGGCGTAGAGTGGGAGGCGGAGGAGGGGTGCCGAGTGAGCTCAGGGTCAGGGGTATTAGTTCTTGGGTTTAAGGAGATTTTTGTTTTTTACCTTTTGTTGGATTTTGGGTGTCCTGGACCACAGAGACACAAAGTTGCTTTGTCTTCAGTGCCTAATTTCTGTTTTGGAGAAGTCTGAAAGGTCATGAATATTGGAAAAAATGTCTAGTCCACCATGTTGTTGTTATTGTGACCACTTTCAAGCACCCTTGATGAAATAAAAAGAGCTTAATAGATACTTTAAAAAGCAAACATATAACAACATAAACCTTTAAAAATACATTTGTGTACATGGAGGGGTTTAAGTTATAATGAAGTAGATATATTCTAATTGAGAATGAAGAAAGAGAACTCTAATCTCTTCAAGGGTCAGAGCCCTTGTTTGCCTTAAGTAAGGTAAACTCTGGGCCTAGGAGAAACTTAATTCTGCTTTTATTAGAATCTTAATATTTGATTTATTTTAAGAATCAAATCTGGCTATATTATTCCTAAGATAAGAAGGATTTTTTTTAAAAGGAATCATTTTTAGTTGTATTTGACTATTTGTGACCCCATTTGGGGTTTTCTTAGCAAAGATACTGGAGTAGTTTGCCACTTCATTCTCTGCTTATTTTACAAAGGAGGAAACTGAGGCAAACAGGGTAAAGCGACTTGCCCAGGGTCACACAGCTAGTAAGTATCTAAGTTCAGATTTGAACTCAGGTCTTCTTGACTCTAAGTCTGATACTCTATCCACTTGAACCACTTAGCCGCCATTAAACAGAAATAAAGATGGGGAAAAAGAACATACTGGGAAAGAAATTAGGAAGGAGGAGATGAAACATACATGTTCTCGTGATTGGTTTGTGTGAGAAGAAAAATATCCAGTCATGGAGGAAGACATGTAAGGTGAGACTTTCATAGCAACTTCAGTCTTATCCTAACCGGATAAAAGAATATCGAATATACACATCCACAAGTATAGTAGCACTTAAATCAACAGAGATAGTCAGGGATGGGACAAGGCAGAGGGTCCATTAGTGGTGTATATATATTGTTGTTTTGAAATACATATATGTATAAATTATATATATATACATATGTATATATATGATACATAAAGAAAACATCCAGTCAATATCCAAGATCCAAATACACTCTCAATATGCAAGGGATTGAGAAACAAAGCAGAGAAAGAAAATTCCATACCAATATGTCTGATGAATGTCTATTCAGAAAAGTTAGAGAGGGAGCAGTCACAAGGAAAACAAAACTCAACTTGAAAAGTGGTTTATTAAAAGAGAATTGAAAGAAAAGAGAATCTAAGAAGTAGGGGTCAAGGTCTGTGACAGGTGATATTGCTGAACCAGTCAATTTCAATTATGGAAAACCTTTAAATCACCTTCCTTCCCCTTCACCATATTCTTCTTTGTGATGAGAGGATAGATGGGGGTGGGGAGAGGGGAGGAGAAGAAAAGATAAAAAAAGATAATTTGGAGGGAAATGCAAAAATAATAATCCTAGCCATGAATGTGAATGTAATGATATAAACTCTGAAATAGAAGAGGACAGCAGACTGGATTATGAAGCAGAATTCAACAAGATGTTGCTTACAAGAAGTAATTTAATCATAAAGATTCACATAAATTTAAAATGATGAGCCAGAGCAGAATTTGCTGTACTTTGGGCCAACAAAAAGACAGGGGTAGCAGTCGTGATAGCAGAGAAGGCAATAGCAAAAAACAAATATATCTAAATAATAAACCAGTAACTATGGTTTGCTTAAGGGAAATGCTATGAATACTTCATTGTGTGTAAACAATGACATAGCATTGGAAGACTTAAAGCAAACTATCAAATTGCTAGGAGAAATAAATAGCAAAGCTTGGGGACCCCAGCTTAACCCTATCAGACCTAGATATATCTGACTAAAAGACAAACAAGAAAGAAGCTAAGAGTGTCAATAGAATTTAAGGTAAATTTAAGTACAATAGATCTCTTGTCATCATTGAATGGGAAAAAGAAGGAATAAGCATATTTTTCAGCTGTACTTGGAGGCTTTACAAGAATTGACTATGGGCTGGAGCATAAAAAGTTTATTAAAAATGCACAAAGGCAACTATATTAAGCATATATTTGGGTAGCTACACACAAATTACAATAGAGATTATTGAAAAAAGATGTAAATTTAAGTGTAAACCAAAACAATTTAATGCTAAAGAATTTAAGTGTAAACTAAAACAACTAGTCCTAAAGAAATGGTGGTATGAGGAATAAAAACATAAACCAATAGATAGTTTCCTGAGAGAGAGAGGGAGAGAGACAGAGGCAGAGACAAAAACTAGATGACAATATAAAAAGGTTTTTTTCAAAGTATCCGCAACAAAGGGGAAAGAAACAAAGGATATGATTAGGAACTGTTTTGCTCAAATACATAAAAATTATCATATTGTTAATATTTAAGTAAAATGATACTTATTTTAAAAATAAAAAATAATGTGCTCAGATTAAAAAAATAAATTGAGAAATTAAACAGTCTAAACTCATTACAAAAAAAAAATTGAATAAGTCTCAAATAAACTTCGAAGCAAAAAGATTCCATAGTCAGATGTATAAAAGTTCATTCTTTCAAACAATAAATAATATAGTGTTTAATCAATGACTCTCTAACATCTAAATACGGTTTTAATACTTAAACCATTAATTGACAAAGCAGAGAAAAATGTTATACCGATACACCTAATGAATATGCAGACATTTTTAATAAAAGCACAATAGCAAAGGGACTCTAGCAGTATATTTAAAATCTTGCACACTGACCAGGTCAAATTTACACCAGGAATTCATGATTAGCTTCCTACTAGTAAAGCTATAGTCATAGGGGCAGCTAGCTGGAGCAGTGAGTAGACCGCTGGCCCTGGACTCAGGAGGACCTGAATTCAAATCCGACCTCAGACACTTGACACATTTAATAGCTGTGTGTCCTTGGGCAAATCACTTAACCCCAATTGCCCTGCCTTCCCTCTTCAAAAAGAAGGATAAAAAAACCCCTACAATCATAATAAATCTTATTTGTAATAAAAACAATATAAAAAAGCCACAATTAGGTCAAAAGGGAGAGAAAAAAAGCTTTTGACACAATACAGCATGCATTTCTATACACAAATTTCAAGGGTAAAATGAGGATGTCCATTATAATCTCATTTGCTAGAGTTCTAGAAATACTACCTATAGAGAAACCGAGATAATAAGCTAAGATAAAGGCAGAAAAAGTTTTGTTTTGGTTTTGTCCCAAATGCCTTCCACCTGAAGAGTGGGGTGGGTACTTGACAGTATTTTCTGCATTTCATTTTTGTCAGAGATAGAATTATCAAAGGAAAACAATTTAATTCACTAAAGAATGAATTCCAGATAAGGTCCAATCCAGTGCTATTATGAATGCTTCTTGGTGAATACAACTTGGTGAATACAAATACAAGAGAGAGTCTATAAAATAATTTTTGGCAGTTTGATATGGCACTGAATATGTAAATAGCAACATGAGAAGAAAAAGAAACAGAAGGAATCAGAGTAGGGAATGAGGTAATAAAACTATGTCTTTTTGTAGACAAGATGATGATATTCTTGGAGGAAAGGGCTCAGCCATGGGTTGGGGAGCTCAAGGGTTGGACAGGGTGGTGCTCTTGGGACTAGGAGGACCCTCCCAAGGTTGGGCTGCTGGGAAGCAGAAAGTCTTTGTGCTAAGTCTGTTTAGATTCCCTTTTTTTTTTCCAAAGAGTCAAAGAAAAAGTTTGTGGAAAAAATTAATAAGTTTAGCAAAGTAGCAGGATATAAAATAAACACAAATAAATCATCAGTATGCCTGTAGATATCCAAAAAATCTCTGCTAGAGGAGATAGTAAAAAATACTCCATTTAAAGTAACTCTAAACAGTGTTAAGTACCTGTGAGCGTACCTGCCAAAACAAAATTCTTTAAAAAAAATTATACAAATAAAATCAGATTTAAATAACTGCAGAAAGAGAAAGTGTTCATGAGTAGGCAGGGCCAATATAATAACAATGACAACTCTACCCAAACTAATTCATATATTCAACCTTATATTACCAAGAAAAATTTATCAAATCAGAAAAAAAATAACAAAATTCATTTGGAAAAACACAAAGTTAAGAATATAAAAAAATAATGAGAATAGCAAAAGAGGGCCAACCATCACACTTATTAAGGGAGAACACTGGGACAAACTCAGGCCCAGCTTTAAAAATGATATATAGCATCCCAATTTTCCCAAGAGCCATTTGCTACCAGCTCCTCAAACTACAGGATCCATCATTGTAAGCTAGTCTCTTGCTGCAGTTTTATCAAGGCAGTGTTTCTTCTCAGAAGGAGGAGGGGGTGAGTCTGGGAGGGAGAGAGGTGGGGGAGGCCCCAAGGAGAAAGAGCTCTCAGAGATGACCTGCCTGGAGGGTGGTGTCCCAAGTGGAGTTGGAGCACTGAGGTGGAGTTTGGAAGCCTGGGAGGAGTTTAGGGGGAAGAAAGGATCATTACAGGGGAGAAGGCTTTCCATATGATGGAGGGGTGCTCTTGGGGAGGAGAAGCAGCCAGGGTCCTTGGTCCTGGCCCTGGATATAATTTGAGGAAAGGGCTCAGCCATGGGTTGGGGGGCTCAGGGGTTGGACAGGATGGTGCTCTTGGGACTAGGAGGAACCTCCCAAGGGTGGGCTGCTGGGAAGCAGAAAGTCTTTGGGCTAAGTCTGCTCAGATTCTCTCTCTTTTTTTTTTTCCTTTTACTTCAGCTCTCCCTGCCTTGCCTGCAGCTGTGATCTCTCTATCTTCCCTTGGACCTCAGATTTCTCTTCCTTCCTTGGGACCTGAGCTCTTTTAGTCTTCCCTTTGACCTGAGATCACTCTGCCTTCTGGAAGCCCTCTCTGTGCATGTGGATCCCAGGTAGGTTTGAGCCAAGGCCCTCACATAAATCCTGGCTTTTGCTGGCTGACCGTACCATTGGATCTCATTCTCCAGGTCTGCCAGAAGCATGGCCTGGCTTCTGGACTAGCTCTCTGCCCCTAAAACTTTTCCAGACTCCCAATCACTTCCTAAACATCCTGGCTGACCCTCCTGAGATTTCCCATTGGGTCACACTTTCCCAAACTACAGGCTTTGCACATAGAGATCAGGTGTCCTGCTTTCAGCCTTCTCATCAGGATCCAGGTGTCCTTTCTTCCTCCCCCACCTCCTGGTTAGAGATTCAGTTGTCCTGCCTTCAGACCCAGCCCCCTTTAAGGAGCCCCAAGTCCTACCTTCCTGCCTCCATACCCCACCTAAGGGTGTTTCCTGATCCACCTTTATCTGAATCCTTGGCTCTTGGGCTCCTTCTCCATCTGATCCCAGGCACTTGGCTCCCTTGAGGGATTCAAAGTGTAGAGATTAAAATTTTCCAACCTACAATAAGAGAGACTGAGACAGTGCACTGAGCCAGTGGCACTTTATTAAAGGATCCATGGTCCCCTCTAATGAAGGGGGCCTCAGTTCTTCCTCACAGTCTGAGATACCCTCTCCTTCCAGGGCTCAGTTGTTAAGGGCTGAGTATCTAGACATCCTGGAGTGGCTATACCAAATACAGAACAATTCTATTGGTTGATGTATGGTGCATAGGCTAAAATAAGCAAACCAATATATAAGCAAGGTACCAGGTTGGGGAAAGCAGGAAATATTTCCACTGACCCTGTGGTCACAATCTAGAGGGGCTTCTCCTTAGCTTAGGCAGGAGCTATACATACTCTCCCAGAACATATGGGGAAGGAAGGACTTTCCATAACATGCCACCTCCTAGGCTTGGTTTGGTTATGAAATTGGAGCAAAGCAGGATAGAGATATCTTTGTCAGCATTCTTGTGCTTGTACATGTGAGTGGTAAGGAAGTAATTGTTACCTTAGAGTTTGAGACTTATTATAGGACCCTTCTATTTGAACCTATATTCCTATGTGACTTTTACAAGAAATGGATTAACATATGGTTTATTCTGACCCAACTATGCCAAAGAGGAGTGGCAAAATACAGAATCTCATTGGTTAACAGATCTTGCTCTTGAGAGACAAAAATGACATATTAGCAGGGGAGAGGGGTTATCACAGGTTGGATGAAGCTTGGGGCACCTCCACTGGCCAAGTGGTCAGAAGATGGTCACCTGCTCCTGTGGAACAAGAGACAATGGCCCAGAGGCACAAAAATAAGTTGGTGGATTTTCCATGTAATTGAGTCACCTCCACCACACTGGACTGGTCACCATGACAAGGAAAAACAAGGGTGGAGGGTCACTAGTTAACTTCTTACTATTAAGCAAATGAATTTACCATGTGTAGCTCACAGCTGTAGGGCCAAATACTAAGAATTACCTGTATAGAATTACATCAGATTGATTGACAATGATGGCAAAGAGTAGAGATCCTCAGTGAATCAACTGCTTCATAAGCCTAAGCTGCACCAGAGGGTCCAGGCATCCTCCACAGATCCTAGTTATTCCTCAGGACAGACCCTATGTGTGCTCCCCTTCCCTTGGCCTCCTGCTTCCCTGCCCCCACTTCTTTCAGAGCTCTCAGATCTCCTACCAAGGGACTGAATCCCAGGCTGGGTTTTGTCTCCCAGTCTCAGGCTTCCCTGGTCATTCCCTGGTGCCTTCATTCCAGATCCCTCCCTATCCTGTAGCTTCCCTAGCTTTCCCCCCTCCTAGATCTGGCAGTCAGTCTATTGTTTAGATAATGCATGTGTTAATTGGAGAGAGAGGATGCAGGGAGGGCAGAGGACCAGATGGAGGGGGAGTTCTGTCTTAGAGGTCACTGAGACTCTGACTGCTTTCATTTTATTTGGGATCCCAAGCCCCCTATGCCTCTTGGGGCTCTGTAGGAGGATGGGGAGGGGAGGAGGACAGAAGAGGAGGAAGACAGGGAGAGAAGTAGTCTTCCTGTTCAGATCCTCTTTCTTTCCAAGCCTGACCCTCCCTGCTGCCTCCCACCCTTTATAGGTTGGAGTCTTTCCCCTGTGGGCAGGGCCTGGACCTCTATAAATCCCAGTTGGGCAGCCTAGTGCCCAGGAGGAGAGGGGAAAGACCTCTCCCAGTCTGGGATCCTTCTCGCTCCCCAGCTCAGTCTGCAGACAACCAAGCAGGTATTGCATCAAATCCAGACACCAAAGTTGGAAGGAAATTAGAAGATTTATTATACGGTACAACAAATAGCAATCGCCCAGAATATGAGCACCAAGGCAAGCAGCCTGGGATTAAGGTTACGAGTGAGCCAGATGGGCTTTTCTGTGCAGAGGTAAAGAAGGGAAGGGCTTTCCAGGAGGCTCCAGGCTGTCTCATGGTTATCAGAAAGGCTTAGAATTAGGACATTCCGTGATTAGGTGGGACATCTGTGAGGAAGAGCTTTGGCTGCCGCTCCATCTGTGCGGACATAACAGGTGGGGGAGCAGGTCCCTGAGGTAGACAATGTTCAGGGATAAGATGGAGAAACTTTACAAAATGGAATCACTTTGGTTCCTTTTCTACCTACAGAGGGAGCCTGGATTCAGAGAAAATGGCCCCTTGGAGCAGCCAAGCCCCAGCCCAGGTGAGTACAATCCATCCACAGGCTTGAGTCATATCAGCAATCCAGCCATTTCCATAGACATAGAGGATGGTCTGTGAAGCTGGTGATACCTGCCTTATGGATCATTTCTTTACAAAAATAGGAATGACAATGAATAGAGTAGTAACAACACTGCCCTGCTCCCATCTTCTTCATTTTAAGCTGATTCATTGGCACCCTGATGTTTTGAGCATTGCCCTTCCCTCCCCCATGCTGCCCTCCCAGGTTGTTTGTTTTTGTGAGATGATCAGGGATAAGTGACTGGCCCAGGGTCACACAGATAGTAAGTCTCAAGTGCCTGAGGCCAGATTTAAACTCAGGTCCTGCTGATTCCAGGGTTGGTTCTCTATCTACTGCTCTACTTACTGCCTCCCATTTGTTTTTAACTTCCCCTTCCTGGCTGAGAAGGATGACTCCTTGATTCCTTATTCTCTATTAACCAGGGATCATGTCTTTGCTCTCTTAATGCCTGCCAGCACCCCCTCCCCCTATACACAGCTCCTCCCACTCCTCTCTCTTTCTTGCAGCCAAGCTCCACCTTATAGTGACTGAAGGCCCAGGAAATCCCTTCACCCTGAGTCTTGTCTGGGCAGACCTGGAGCAGAGCCCTGGAAGTTCCCCCAGCTCTTGTCCTTTGCTGTGCTGTCATCAGAGCAGAAATTGTGCTTCTGGTGCTGCTCATGTCCTGCCTCAGCTCACACAGGCCTTCCCAGGTCCTTTTGAAGCCATCTGCTTTACTAGTTCTCAGGTCAAGTCAACGAGCATTTAGAAAGACCAAGACAAGCCCAAGATTTCTTGTACAGACTGCTCTGGGGCCATCTTGCTGCTCCTGTGTTTCTAAGACCTACCCTGGCACAGTGATTGAATGATGGACAGCTTCTAGTCTGTTTAAAAGAGGCTCCTGGGATTCTCAGTCTTGCCTTTGTTGGTCCTGAGCACCAGGACTAGCTTCACCACATACCATATTACTGTACAGATTGGCTTCCTAGTGAGATAAATTGGTCTCCCTGAGCAGTGTGCCAGGCACTGGCAGAGACCATGAGAGCAACAAGGAGAAAAGGAAGGTTTGACAGAGTCAAGTTAGTGTGTCAAGGTACCTCAGACAGCTTCTTGGAAAGTCTGAGCCTCCCGTAGGCTGGAGCAGGTCCTAGATTGACCTGGGAAGGGTTTAGTGGATGGAACTGACTCAAGCCAATACTCAGTTTAGATGTTAAGCAAAAACAACACTCCTAGGTCATTCAACAAGCAAAAGGAGCTTTATTTAAGTATAGCATAAAAAGGACATTCAGTATGGATATGAGAGAATTTAGCTTGAGTAGACAAGGCTGCCCTCACCTCCATGTGGGAGCCCATCTGATGAGCAGAGTAGGGTGTGGCAGTGTGCCTTTAGGGGAAATCTTTCATATTCGAAGGATCCTCATTTCACAAGAATAGACTTTTATGCCTTTAGATTGCCAGCCAGCCACACTAATTTGTCCAGAGACTCTTAGAATACTGCTTGAAGGGAGGCACATGGAGTCTTTGCCCACTATGTAAGTCAGGTCCTGGGGACAACTTTGTTTTCTTTCAGGGGGAAAAATAACAAACTGGCCTAACCACATGACAGGGGAAGGACAGAACTTCAGGAGATAGCGGCCCTTTCACACATGGGGAGGGGGCTACGTATGACAGCCATAAGGTGAGTGGTCAGTCTAATTTCTACACTGGCTGAAGGAAGAACACCAACATTTATGATTAACCACCTACTAAGTGCCAGGCACTGAGTTAAGCACCTTACCAATATCTCACTTGACCTTCAAAACTAGCCCTGCAAATGGGTGTCATTATCTACATCTTATTTTTACTTATATAGTTAGGAATATTTGGGGGGAAATTTTTTTTACTTTATTTTTCAAATTGAAAAAATTTATACAGCAGAAATTAGCCATCTCTCCCTTTCCTTTCTGTCACCACCACCCCACTTTGAGAAAGCAAGAAAAAATAGCCCCTATTATAAGAATGTACGTAGTCAAGTTAAACGAAATTTCTTATTGGTTATATCTAAAGAAAATTATATCTACCAGGACTATGAGTATCACCTCTCTATCAAAAGATAAGCAACATGGCATCATGAGTCCTCAGGAATTGCTGGATCATTACCTTGATCAGAGTTCCAATGTGTGTGTGTGTGTGTATACATATATATATGTATATCATATATATATATATATATATGTGCTCAACTTTTTCAATACATTGATGAATTTTGCTGAATTTTTAAAAAAAATCATTCTTTGTTATAAAAGATGGCTCTCTGAGAGGGAAAGGCGTATATTGGGAAATAAGAGGATATAAAAACAAAAGACATCAATAAAATTATATTTCCAAAAAGAAATGTAGGAACCACCCACATAAATCAGTAGCATTTCTATATATTACCAACAAAGCCCAGCAAAAATCGATAGAAAGAGAAATTCCCTTATTTTACTATAGACAAATGTGATGCCAATCCACATAAAGATCTTTCCTGCCCATTCAATAGGCCTCGGATGGGGCTAGTTAAGGGAGGTTTAATTAGAAGCAGGCCTACACCCCTGTGATGCCAGTCAGCGATTAAAGATCTTTCCTACCCATTCAGTAGTCCTCAGGTGGGGCTAAGGGAGACTAGTTAGAGGCAGGCCTACACCTTTTACTTACTAAGTGCTAAGCCATAGGTCTATGCCCTTTTGCTGACTGGGCATGAGGCCCTTGGGACCTAAGAAGAGTGTATATACCCAGAAGGTAGCCATTAAGGTCAGAATTCAGCCCAAGGAGGAGAACTCAGAGAAGAAGTAAGAACTCCAAGATGACAGAGCTACAGAGAGAGTACAGAGCAGAGAGTGGAGATCAGAGAGATGTGGAGACCAGAGAACTGAGGGGGAGGAGAATGCCGGCAAGCAGACAGTTGGGATTGGTGAGTGTTTACGGGAAAACAGGATGACTCGGTTCTTTGCTGTAATACGGTGTTATAATTTCCTTGTTGTTACACTGAGGTGGACTTACTGGCTTTAGGATATAACTGTTTCTGTGTTGGGTTGGAGTTATTGGTTTGGTGTCTAAATAAATGTTATACTTCCCCCACCTTCTACCTAGAGAATCTCTTATACTTTGCGATTCCGAACTGTACAGGCATATTCATGGTTATCTTCGAGGTCATAAATCTTGCCTTACTGATACAACAATATAAAATATTTGGGAGTCTGCCTGCCAAGACAAACCCAGAAACTATATGAACACAAGAACAAAACACATTTTATACAAATAAAGTCACATATAAAAAATTGAAAAATATTAATTGCTCATGGGCAGGCCAGGGCAATATGATAAAAATAACAACTCTACCTAAATTACATATTCGGTGCCATATCAAATTGTCAAAAAATATTTTCTAGGCTTTCTGTTGATGAGTTGTAGTCACCAAGAAGCATTCATAATAGAAACGGATTGAACTTTATTTGGAACTCATTCTTTAGTGAATTAAATCGTTTTCCTTTGATAATTGTACCTCTGACGAAAATGCAAATGGAGAAAACACTGTCAAGCACCCACCCCATTCTTTAGCTGGAAGTCATTTGGGACAAGAAAGTGCTAGATATAAGTTTTGGGGAAGAACTTACAACTGATGTGTTTATGGGTTTTAAAGCACTTTCACAACAACTGTAACAACGTTTAGACAATGAGAGTTTCCCATCTCCCTTCAAGATGAGGAAGGTCCATAAAGCTAAAGCTCAAATTATTCATGCATCATCTGTCTGCAAGAGGTTGTTTATGACAATGTGAATGGCGACTATCCCCATTACTCAAATTCTGAATTATTTAAAAATGAAGGACTGCCTATGTGTTTATCATTATCGTTAAACGAGATAATGCATGTTAAATGCTGAGCACAAGGTCTGACACTTAGTAGGTTGAAACATTTGTTTGCTTCCTCTCTCTTCTCTCCTTCGCTCCTCTCTCTTTCCTTTCTTCCTTCCTTCCCTCCCTTGCTTTCTTCCTTCTCAGTTATTTCAGAAGCACACGTGCAGGTGTTTATAACCATTACATGTTAGATGAATCCTTTTCAAAGTTTTAACTTGTATGGAGCCTTCAGTCAAACAAAACCCCTGGATAATTTTCTGATGAGCAGCTCTCTAGCAATGTCCCCAAACCCCATCTTATCTTTCTTTGGATGCTTTAAAAAACAAACACAAAAACAAACCAAAACCAAAAAACAAATTTAAGACTTTAATGTTATCCTCAGCAAAACTTGTTTCTATAATTAGCTAATCTATGATGCTGACCAAGGTAAACAAAGGTAGTCTATATGTATCAGTGATAACTATGACCTCTTAGAATAGGGGTCCGTCATCTTCTTTCCATGAATCACGGGTCACTGCCCTGGTCTTGTGAAGGCTATGGAGTGATTTTGAGGATAATGTTTTTAAAGGCATCAAAAATAGGCTTACAAATGAAACAATCATATTGAATATATAATTACTCATTTTTTTTAAGGTTTCTGGATCCCAGGTTAAGAACTCCTATCTTAGAAGCATCACAGCCAGTAGAAAAGCCAGTAGATTGGAGGCTGGAGAATAATAGCATTTTGGATTGTGGTTCTGTAACTAAAATACAGAGAACCAGTGCATTATCATATCCATCAGTCTCTCTATGCCTCTGTTTCATCATCTGTGAAGGGAGGATTCGAGATTAGATGACAAATAAAGAAATTTCCAACTCTAGATTCAACACTCCAGGAGTTATTGTTGTTTAGTCATTTTGAGTTGTTTCCAACCCTTCGTGAACTGTTTTGGGATTTTCTTGGCAAAGAGACTGAAGTGGTTTGCCATTTCCTTCTCCACCCATTTGACAGATGAGGAAACTGAGGCAAACCGGATTGAGTGACTTGTCCAGGTTCACATAGCTAATAAGTATCTGAGGCTGGATTTCAACTTAGGTCTTCCTAAGTCCAGGCCCAGAACCCACTGCACCACTTACTAACCCAATACTCCTGGAGTCCTTAGAGCAAAAGAAAATGTGTTAACAAAAACATTTTATTCTAACCCATCTGTGTTATTCCAGATGAAATTCCCAAAGAATGTCTTTCAATACTTTCTCCATGTGGATGTCTCATGGGCCCCTGGAACACAACACGTTCACAACCAAACACCTCACCTAGCCCTCTAATCCTTTACCTATCACTAGTACCTTATTTCTGTTTGTGGAAACATTGTCTTCTCCATCACTCAGACTGGAAAGATGAAAGGCATCTTTGACTGTCTCTTCTGTATTACATAATCTCCAGGAAGGGAATCATGAGCTCCATTGATCAGATAGGAAGGGTCATTAGCAGACATCTTGCTTAAGGACAGTGATACAATAGCGACAACAGATGGGGTCCTATTGTGAGCAGAGGAAATTTGTTCATAATTATAAATTACCAGAGTAAACAGAGATTCCTTGCACTGTCACAGTATTTTAAATCTATTAATATCAGCACTGGATAATGTTGGTCATTTAAATATAAAGGCATTTCAAAGAGCCCGTAAGCAGTGGGAGAAGTAGCTAGAGAAGTATTGAAAGTCAGTTTTCCATTCATGAAACTATATTATCCGAGTGGGGGAAGGTGTTAAAGTGTGATCTGTGTGTTGAAAAAGAATTCTTCCACGGCTAGCAGCACAGAAGAGTGAGAAGAATGATGCACTGGGAGTCAGAGCATCTATCTCCAAACCCACCTCTGTCGTGGACCGTCTCTGTGAACTTGATGCACAGCACATTTTCTTTTCTGGGCCTCAGTTTCCAAGTCTGATGAATAGGGGTACAGGTCTAGGCTATCCCTTAGGTCTGCTCTGCTCTCATTTTTATGATCTCTACTAGGGAGGCATTCTTGCAATGCTTAGAAAGAAGAAATGAATGGTTTAGCAATTATGTTATGGTCTCACTGAATCAAAAAATGAGATGTTAGGGCTTATGATTTTAAACACATGCATATGTGCACGTGTGCATGTGTATGTGCTCATGTGCACACACACACACACACACACACACACACACACACACTCACACGTATGCATCTATAGCCAAAACTCAAAATTGGAGCCAGTCTTCCCAAAATCTGTCAGTGAGCCACTGTTGCCTATAGACTTCTGAGTCCTTTTGTAACATCCAAAGACCTCCACTATTTTCACAGTGCTAGGGCAAACCTAGAAGTAATGGGTAGATATTACAAAAAAGCAAATTTAGCCTTGATTTCAAGGGGGAAACCATAAAAAATCTTTTGCGTTTGGTTATTTGTTAACAACAGATGCACAAAAGTGAACTGGGCTGCTTCAGGTGGTGATGGCTTCTTCACTGGTGTGCAATGTCTTCAACCAGGTGCTAGAGGTCCATTTAATGGGAATGTTTTATGGGGAATTCTTGTCCGAGGAAGGAATTGGCCAAGATGTCTGTGACGTTCCTCCCTTCTCTGAGAAGCTGTGATTTTGTGATTATTTGAAATGAATGGATGTTGGCATTGAAAGCAGATGGAAGTGGAGAGATTTTTTCTGATTCTTACAATCTGTGGATTAAATTAATCTGGGTATAGAAACCAACTATCAGCCAGAAGTAGATTGATTTGGTAGTTTGAATTCATTTGGTTGTGTGGATGAATTTTTCCCTTTGTAATGGTACCCATGAGTGGTCTTTTTTTTTCTAATTATTTAAATTTCTTCTTCACTTTTTGAGCAGTGGCATGGCATACTGCATCTGAAGCTGGCATTGGAGCAAGGAAGATCTGAATTTGAGCCCTGGGATAGATATATCCTACCTGAGAGATCCTGGACAAGTCATTTAATCTCTCAGTGATCTAAGCCAGCATTGACAAATCCAAGCAGAAAGGATCCCTGCAGGCCACATATTGACTTAGAAAACCACAAATTGACATTATCTATGTTGTATTGTATTTTTATTCATTTTGTTAAATATTTCCCTCCGTGTAGAAAATATCACACAGAGGTTATTTTGGCTAAAAAAAAAAGTAGTGAATTTTATTCGGATGCTTCTATGGTGTTTCTGACCCATCTTCACTCTTTTCCAGCAGTGTTGCCTTAGGCAAGATATGAGACAGAAATAATTGTTTCTTCATTTGATTTTTCATTCATCTGTTCTTTCGTTTATTCATTCATTCAACAAACACTTATTCAGCACTCAGTGGCCTCAGAGCACTCTAATAGAATATTTGTAAGAGACAAAATTTAGATAAGGAGATGAGAAGGGAATAAACATTTATAGAGTGCCTACTGTGTGCCAAGCACCGTGCTAAACCCTTGTGGATGTTATCTCATTTGATCCTCACAACAATCCTGTGATGTAGGTGCTGTTAATATTCCTATTTTACAGGTGAGGAAACTGAGGCAAACAGGGGTTAAGTGACTTGTTCAGGGTCACATGGCTAGTATTTGAAGTCATATTAGAACTGAGGTCTTCTTGACTCCAGGCCTTCCACTGCACCCCCCAGCTGCCCCTCGTGACAATTAACAAACACAGATTACACTAATATAAAATTAAAATCAAGTACAGTTTAAATATGTATAAAGAAAATATATATTTATATACACACATACATGTATGTATGTGTGTATATATACATATACATACATATAACACACATACATATATGCATATATACACACACAAAGACATACATATATACATCATGTGCAATGTCAATCCAGGAGGGAAAGATATATCACTGATTTAACATTTTTTTAAGGTTCTCGTAATTATTTGACTTAATCCAAACTCTTCCCCTCTCCCCCTCCTCTTGTCTCCTCTCCTGTCCTCCTCTCCTCCACACCTTCCTACTTATGGCTGCTTTCTTATAAATAAATAAGTTTGATGAGAATAATCAACTTGCTCAAAGGATGAGATAATTAGGAGGAACACACTACCCCAGGTGATATTCTGTAGTATCGTTGTTTGGTCATGTCTGACTCTTCATGACCCCATTTGAGGTTTTCTTGGCAAAGACACTGAAGTAGTTTCAATTTCCTTCTCCAGATCATTTTCCAGATGAGAAAACTGAGGCAAAGAGGGTAAAGTGACTTTCCCGGAGTCACACAGCTAGTAAGTGTCTGAGGCCAGATTTGAACTCAAGAAAATGAGTTTTCCTGACTCCAGAGCTGGTGCTCCATCCACTGCGCCATCCAACTGCCCCATTCTGTAGTACATCTCCTCTTTACTAATACACAATAGAATGATAGGTATAGAGGATATGAGATGCCACAGAAATCATTGTTTACTCAGCAGTAAAGCAGCAGTTGATTCAATAAAGCAAATAATCTGACTCCTAAGCACATATAAAATTCATTCAAGATTTCTTGAAAGATGTAACCACAGAGACAACTTTATTTGATGACCATCTGATTATTATTATCAGAAGCAGCAAAAACTAGGGAGACATATGTTCACCAAAAGTACTTCCCGTTGTCACGGATGAAGCCCAGTGCATGGATGGTGAGATTCTCCCAGATGCTTCCGCTCTCAAAAAGCATCATGCTGATTGAGTTAAGCCCCAGACCATCGCGGAGCCTCCGAAATGAGATATATGATCACTCAAAGGAGTTTGGTCTGAAGATCTATACAACCACAGTCAGCTGGGGGGTGGGAGGGCATAGATTATACAGGAGAATGGGCTGGATTCCCTTCGGTCTTTTCATAACCCCAAGCTTCTCACTGAAAATAAAGATGTTCATCAAAGATCAATAGTCTTCCTTTGAATTACATGGCTCTGAGTAATTGAAAACTATATTTTCCAATGATGCGGCATTGAGAACCACTCACAGAGTGACGGGAAGGCACATGCTAGGCGGGCATCTATTACATGCGATGTGGCACGTTGCACCACAAATGCAGGCTGCGCCACATTACAAATGAGGAAGTACATAATAGAAATAATGTAAACGAGATCATCAAAGAAACATGTAACAGGAAAAAGGGGAGCGGAGCTTTGATCTCCATCATTCAAGGCAATGCCCACATTGACATGATTACTCATCAGTTAGAATAGGAGAGTATTCCCTATAATTTGGTATTTAGAGTTTTAATCCCAAGGCATCCTCTTCCCTCCATGATCCTTTTGTGTCTCAATTTATCTCTACATCTATGGTCTTTGAGGCCTAGGGCTTTGGCTTGTGAAGAGCACACACTGCTGCCATTTTTGCTGGATTCTGACAAATACTGCAATACTCTAAATCTGAGTTCCAAATGTGCCGTTTTTCTTCTTCAAGACCTCCACTGTTTTTGGAGAGATTCTCTATCCCATGGCCTAAATTTTCTACTCTTTTTTCTGTCTTTTTGAATTTGTCTTTGGGAGTTCTGATTTTTCCCCTTAAATCCTTCAGTAATTTCCCTTCTTTCTCTTTTTAATTACATTATTTCTTTTCTGAAGCATTACAAAATTTCTCATTGTTCCCTTATTCCTGTAGGCCCTATAAAAGTTATTCTTTTCTTTTTTTCTTCCATCATTTTTAAAGATATTATCATTCATTGTATTATATCCTTTCTTGATTGCTTGCTCATTTTCCCTACTTCTTCATGAGTCTCATTCCTGGTTTGCATGAGTGAAAGCTGGACTTATGACAAAGTTTAGGTTTTCTCTGGTCCTCCCACTTATGTCCCACACAAGTATTGTATCAGAACACTGTTGGCTCCATCCCTCATCTATTACCACCTGCTTTCTCCAACCCAATCCAATGAACTTTTGTAACATGTGCAAGGCATGGTGCTAAATACTAGGTGAGGATTCAAAGAAAAGTGTGGAAAATGTCTCTTCAAGTTCCTTACATTCTTCTGGGTGGGGGGAGGGATGCTGAAGTATGTAAATAAATAATTTGAAGAATATGCAATAGCTACTATGGGATTCAGGAAAGGTTTTTGTTTGTTTGTTTCTTAATTCAAAATGGCAATTGGGCTGAGTCTTGAAGGAAACCATCGATTCTTAGAGTTAAGGTGAGGGGGCATTTATTCCAGGCATGGAAGATAACTCATACAAATATGTGGAGTTGGAATATGAGTTGCTGGCTTCAGTGAGAGGCTGGAATGAAGAGTGTGTCAATGGCAATATTGTGCAAATATTGGAGTGATAAGCTGGTATCAGATATTTTTAAACAGCAAACTGAGGAAACTACATGTTGACCTAAAAAATCTAGGAAGCCAATAATTTTTTTTAATCAAGGTGGTGGCAAGTTTCCCCTTGTGCTTCAGGGGAATTGTTGCAATTATCTAAAGGGTGAATTGAGGCAGCTAGGTGGCACGGTAGATAAAGGGCCAGGCCTTAAATCAGGAAGACTCATCTTCCTTAGTTCTAATCTGGTCTCCTATATTTGTTATGTAACTCTGGGCAAGTCACTTAAGACTTTTTTTCCTCAGTTTCCTCATTTGTAAAATGAGCTGGAGAAGGAAATACCATTCTGGTATCTCTGCCAAAAAAAAAAAAGGAGGGGTGTCATAAGAGTCGACACAACTAAAATGGCTGAAAAAAAAAGGATAAATTGGAATGGGAAGGGATGAGAATCCAGGAGGTCAATTAAGATATTATTTTAACATTCCAGTTCAGAAGTGATGTGGCATTGAACGATAATGATGGTCTATCCGGGTAAGAGGTAAAGAAAGTTGTCCAGGTAGAATCCATGATTTAGCAACTGATTAGAAAAGGGATATGAAGAAGAGGGAAGAGTCAAGAATGATTCCAAAATAGTGAACCTGAGCATAAAGGTGTGTTCTCAGTGGAAAGAGTTTGAAGGAGAGATGGCTGTGCTGGTAGGGGAGATCCAAATTTGTATTTTGTATCTGTTGGTTTTATATGCCTATTATGGAAAACGTCAGTGGGTAGTGTTTCCAAAAGGCAGCTGGTGGATCCACAGCCTGAAGGAGACTGGATATATAGATCTGGTTATCGTTTAGATAAGATGACAATCAAACCAATAGGATGAGGTCATCAGAGGAGCAGGACTGGGAGAGGTTACAAAAAGTGGCCCTGGATGGAGCTTCGAAGCCTACTCAAGTTTAAAAGGCAGCACATGGATGATGGTCCAACAAAGAAAGATAAGAAGGGAAGATTGAGGAACAGGAGGGAAGCCAGGAGTGATAACTGTCACAAAAATCCTGGGCTGGGAGAATTTCCAAGAGGAGAGAGTGGTCAACATTACCTAAACAGCCAGGGTTGGGAGGCTGTTTTAATAATTAGGGTAGGACTTTTTTTTGTTTCCTCTTTTAGAATGCTAAGGTAATCAAATACCTTTGATGAGTCTTGTCTTTCAAATGTAATGGCAAGCAAAGTGAACTTTTTGTTGTCTTTTGTTTATTTGATTAAATCAAGAGTCTTTGACCTACTTAAGAAACAGGAAAGCCTAGTTCATATAGGTTTCAGCCTCATTGTTGTGATGCCTTTTGACCCTGAGAAATATATATATAAACTCAGAGGTTAATGTGTTGCTTTGGGGGCACATTCATTGAAAGAATGTTGGTGATGAGGCTCTGGGTAAGACATTGAAGCAGGCCCTCCTCCCACCCCCCGCCACTGGCTTTGAAAAACCCAGATGTTGGTGCTTCTCTCTGGTAACTATGTATTGTACTTTGGTCTGTTTATATTGTCTCTATTTGTAATTTCTGTTTGTATTTGCTCTGGAGTTCAGGTACTGGTTTTTCCCCCTCAACTAAATGAATGGTATATGTATGTTTAATTAAAGTAAGATTGTTAAACTCTTAAAGTTGCTTTCTTTAGAAAAGCAAGTCAAAGGACCTGTGCTAGCAGCCCTCCTGTGTGCTTTGTGTTGTTCGTCTTACACAGCCACGGTAGTGGCAAGCAGCATTGTTGTTACAGAGGCTCCCACTAACTCAAGCTTGAGACAACTCTGTTTCATGAACACTCCATAATGAAACTCACAACACTGGATTGATATTCTTCCTTTTCCCTTGGTTTGAAAATGCCTTCCACCATAACCAGCTTTGCATCTGAGATGCGATATTGCTTCAGGAATAGAGTGTGGTCTTGTCATCAGAGCTGGAGTCACATTCTTCCTACGTCCTCTCCCATGGGAGCCCCCATTGTAAGTGATCTGGGGAATGCAGGAAAGCTCTGTCATACTCAGAAGTAAATTCAAGGAGAAAAGAGAGAAGATAATACTACAATTTGAAATGCAGGGCTGCTAAAATGGCAATTTAATTTATGAGCAGTTTTTTTTTTTTTGGTGTTTTCTTCAAAAGATAGAATTAGGAGAGGTGTTTCCTTTCTTTCCCTTTTTTTCTTATTGTAATTCTGAATGCTTCATTTAACTTAAGGAGGCATAGGACCCCTGGAGGCCCTGGGCATGTCATTTACTAAGCTGTGGCCCAAACAAGGTAAGACAACAAGCTTTTATTAAGGATTTACTATGTGTGAGGCACTGTGCTAAATGCTGGAGATACAAATACAAATAAAAACCAAGATACCCCTTTTCTCAAAGTGGAGGACAATATGAAAAGCTTGGACTGGGAAAGAAGAAGGCATCTTGTCTCAGGCTGGAGAAGAGCTAGTAAAATAATGAAAGGGTGGATAGCCTGGACCCTTTCTCAAAATTTAGGTTCCCAGAAGAATTCACCAATAACAGAAAGGGGACGGCAAGGTAGAAAGATGTTCCAGAGTGAAGAGACTCCAGACATTGAGGGAAGCTCCAAAGAGAAGGCAGCTGAGTTGTGGTGGCTCTCTGGAGTGGCAGAGGCACAGCTGGGAAGGAGAACTCACTGAGGCTGTAAGGGACAGAATAAGGTAGCAGGCCACTGCATTGGCCGACAAAGTCTCCTCACCTGAGTGTTTCCTATAAAAAGCGAAATCAGACGTCCAGTCGATAGCCTTTGTTTGGCTCCTTTCTTCTTGTTACAAAGTGTGGAGGGTCAGAATTAGCTTGAGACATGACCTTGTGCTCTGGTATTTTGTGGGGAGTATCTTTCAGTGTGTGTATTAAAGTAAAACGGTATTAGGCTTTTTATTATTTTTGTTGCTGAGTTGTTTCAGTCTCCTCTTGACCCCATTTGGGGTTTTCTTTGCAGAGATACTGGAGTGGTTTTCCATTTCCTTCCCTAGTTCATTTTACAGAGGAGGAAACTGAAGCAAACCAAATAGTTAGGTGACTTGCCCAGGGTCACACAGCTAGGAAGTTTCTGAGGTTAGGTTTGAACTCAGGTCTTTTTGACTTCAGGTATGGTTCTCCGATCACTGCACCACCTAGCTGCCTTATTATCATTATTATTATTATTTATTAGAATTACTCCTAACCATATGACCATTTAGTTATTTCCAATTCCTAGATATTGTTTGTTTGTTTGAAATCCTGTTGATTCAGTAAGGTTAGGGTACGGGCTATAGAAAAGGCTTGTCAGTCATTGAAATGTTAAAAATAGATATTTTAACAGAATTCGAAATCTCACAAAGCTCCTCAAGGGCTCTCTCCCCTCTGCCCTAGTGAGGTCAGTCACACAAAGGTCATGCGATTGTGCTTTCTTAGCTAGAAGGACCTTGAAATCGTCTCTTTCAACTGTTCATTTATCATTAAAGAAACTGGGACCCACAGAAATGACTTGCCCAATGTCACACATTTGAATCAAAGACTTGATTTTGAACTCAGGCCTTCTAACTGCTTCTGTGCTATGCTATACTTAATCTGCATATTAATTTCATTTTATCCAAACAGAGGCTTCAGGATATTAGGTTTAAGCTTCTGGAACCTGTTCCTATACCTCAGAAGATACTGATCCTAAGTTTGATAGCAAGAAACTACTTTTTAAAAATTTTTAATGGGGCAGGTAGTGGTGCCATAGTGTACAGAGCATGGGACTTGGAGTCAGGATAGACCTGGATTCAAACCCAGCCTCAGGCACTCACGTGCTGAGCACTTCTCTTAACTTCAGCTTCCTCACCTATAAAATGGGGATCAGACCAGCCCCGACCTCCCAGGCTTGTTGTGAGGTTCAAATGAGATGACAATGATAAAGCACTTAGCACAGTGCTTGGCCCACATCATGTTTTATGTAGAAGTTATTATCATTTGTCCTGTTTTTTATGGGTATATTTTATTTTTACAATCCTTTTTTTTTTAATCTACTCCTCCTTCTCCCTTAATACACAGGGAGCCACCACTTGTAACAAAGAATAAAATTGAATTTTGAAAAGCAGCTCAGCCATACCAACCTATCCATGCGTAAACCTCATTTTCCTCTTCTTTAAAATGGGCTGACATATTTCATGTCAGCCCATTTTAAAGAAGAGGAAAATGAGGTTTACAGATTTCCCAGTAACTCGCTCTTTGGCAAACAATTAGAAAAAGCTAATGGCAGGAGTGAAACCCAGATTTTGGGACTTGCAGCCCCAAACTTCATCTGCCAGATCTTCTATACCCTTCCTTTACTCCACCTACTCCCCCAAGAGGGGATAAAAATGGGTCTGGAGTCAGAAGGACTGGGTTGAAATCCCACCCCAGATGCTCAGAACCTGGGTGGTCTTGGGTTTCAGTCCACCTCATTTTCCTTATTCTTTAAAATGGCGGCAAGTGTTGTGAGTGACCAGTGAGTGTCCTTCCAGTGCTAGATGCACAATCCTATGGCGTGCCAAGAACAGGGAGAAAACTTTGGCCAGTTACCACTAGATGGCAGCAGAGCCCATGCTATAGGAGAGATGGAGGGTCCAGCCAGGGCTAAATATACAGTTTCTAGAATTGTAGGTTTCCATCAAAAGGCACAGAATTAGCACGTGGGATCTTGTCCTCTCCTTCATCCTGGGTCACATTGCATTTGCTTTCTATTTTTCTATTGCTAATACCCTGGGGCAGCAATGTGGCAGAGTGGATAGAATCAGGACTGGAGTTAGAAAGACTCATCACTGTGAATTCAAATCAGCCTCAGACACTTGCTAGCTGTGTGACCCTGGGCAAGTCACTTCACCCTGTTTGCCTCAGTTTCCTAATTTGTAAAATGAGCTGGAGAAGGAAATGGCAAATCACTCCAGTGTCTTGGCAGAGAAAACTTCAAATGGGGTCACAAAGAGATGGACCCAACTGAACAATATGTTAATTAATATCCCCCAATTTTCTCCATTTTAGGTCAGCAAATCATGGCTCTCTTGGACCAACGAAGGCAGTATGCCAGGCAGCTAACACAGAGAGTGAATTCTAAATAAGAGTCCCTCATTGTAAATGTTAAACTGGAGAATGGGGAGAACTTAGGCCCATATAAACCAAGTTAGAAGGAACCTCCCAGACCATCCAGAACAACCTGGAGACAAGAGCAGCCTTTTGCCAAGACTCCCAACAAGTGATCATCGTAGAGGGAGATCAGGGACTAGATCTGATTTCTTTGTTATGGGAAACTCTCAGATGAGGAAATCCCCTCAAAGGAAGGACCCAATACAGGGTCCCAGGGAATCTTTTGATGCACTGAGATGCTAAATGAATTTCCCAGAGTCGTGCAGCCAAAATGTGTCAGAGGCAGAATTGGAATCCAGTGCTTCCTGGCTTCTGGCACAACTCTCTAGCTAATCTACCACTCTGCCTATCAGGAATCTAAGCTTTGCTGGAATAACTCCAGTAAGAGAAACCCACCAGCTCCCAAGGTAGTCTATCCCTATTGGACAGCTTTCTGTTTTTCCTTTTAACAATCCTGTCCATAAGCCTTCTTTACCTGTGGTTCTGTCTTCTGGGACCACATAGAACAATTCTGATCTTCCTTTCATATCACAGTCCTTCAAATACTGAGTCTAATGTGAATTATCTAGTTAATGTTGACCTTGATTTTAGACTTGTACTAATCATAATGTTACTTAATTCTGTTTCTAATGCTTACATTATTACTATTTCTTACGTGGAATTTTCATACTTCATATGCTATTAATAACTAAGACAACCTAATATTTGTATAGTACTTAAATGTTTGCAAAGTGCTTCCTGTACATCCTCTCATTTGCTCCTCTTTTTATATTTCTTTTTTTGTTATTAATACATCAACATATTAAAATAATTGATTATTAAAATTAAAATTTTAATCTGGTTCAGCTGTACTTGAGACTGTTGTGGGCCACATACCGTCTGCATGTTTGACATCTCTGGTGTGGGATACAAAGTCAAAACCAAACAAACCATTTCTGGCCCTCAAAGAGTTTATGTTTTACTGGAAGAGGGGCCTTCCTTGCCCCCTTACCTCTTCTCCGAGCTGAATATTCCCAGCTACTTCCAACAAGGCTCTCCTCTGGACCCCCCCTTCAGCTTGTCATTGCCCTTTCCAAATGATGAAGCATAGGAGCAATACTGCTATTCTACTGTGACCTGAGCAGGGTAGATTACAGATGCAGGGTTATCTCTTCCCGTGCCTGGGACACTAGTATTCCCTTAATGCAGCCTGAGATTGCATTAGCATTTCTGGCTGCCATGTTTGCCCGTTGACTCATACTCAGCTTGCAGTCTACTAAATCTATTCTGACAAATTACTATTGTCACCTCTCCCCTTATGCCCTTGCAAAATTAATTATTTGAATCCAAATATAAGACTTTATATTTGTCCCTACAAAATTTCATCTTCTCAGATCCAGCCTGACGTCTTAGCTCATCAAGATGTTAGGGGAGTTTGATTGACATTCCATGTACTCCATGGTTCTCAGATTTGTATCATCTGCAAATGTGATGAGCATGTCATCTACACCCATTCTAAGTCATTGACATATTCCAAGACTTCAGTGTACTAATGTGGGTGTAGCCACTAATGTGAATCACAGCCAATGCCCACCCTCTCATCCTCTGGGATTTTTGTCAGGGTCCTTATACAACTACTTCAGTGAAGATCTGCCTCATGGCACTGAAGCTTTGTTCTATGGCTTCTGACCTTCTGGTCATTGTGACCTATGAGCAGGGGATGGAGCTGGGTATCGGTCCAGTCTCACCTTCTTGGACCCTGTATTTCCTCTATAAAAAAGTGCTATTTCTTGTGTGAAAGAAGACACCATTGGTAATGTCACAGACTAGTCATACCCACCATATGTCTCTCTAGAC
This sequence comes from Phalanger gymnotis, assembly GCA_028646595.1. Taxonomy (NCBI): domain Eukaryota; kingdom Metazoa; phylum Chordata; class Mammalia; order Diprotodontia; family Phalangeridae; genus Phalanger; species Phalanger gymnotis. The sequence continues at coordinate 321,845,786 of CM053625.1, read as the reverse complement.
TTCTCCTACTATATGTCAGGCTGGTTTTCCTCATCCCTAGCATAAATTCTTAGACAGAGTGGTAATTGCCCTTCTATGTTCCCATCACTCTTAGCTCAGTAAATGGCTCCTTCTTTCTGGTTAGAAATCCAAGAATTGAGAGAAATGACCTCAGAGATCAGATCCCTAGTCAATCAGTCAAAAACACCATTAAGCACCTACGATGTGCCAAACATTGTGGTAACCACTGGGGTTATGAAAACAATGAGTGAGACGTTGTGCTTCACACTGGGCATAAGCATTCTATTAGGTGAGACAATGTGTATGCTCGTCGGTCAAGAACAAATATCAGGTTATCGAGAGGAACTGATCTATAAATTTGTTAGGATAAGAAAGTTCCAGAAGAAGAAAGACCGTCTAGCAATGAACGTTATCTATTTCTTTGCAATGTAGAGTCTGAGAGAATTGCCTGAAAGACCAAAAGGCTCATCCCTTTGCCAGTCACACAACCAATATGTGTCAGAGGTGGATTTGAACCCAGGTCTTCCTGTCTCCATTGCCAGATCTTGCCAATCTGATGATTAATTTCAATATGAAATATGTACTTTAAAAAAATATATATTTTTAGGAGGTACCAGCAACTAGCAGGAATAGCAGCAGTAGTGGGGAAAGGTTTGACATAGAAGACCACATTTGAGCCATGTTATGCAGAAAACAATGAGGAAATCCCCTCAAGAGGGGCTGAGGAGGTTGGGTGGCATTCCAAGCAATGAAGATGACTAATGGGAAGGTCAGAGCTGAGGCCTACTGCATCTTTAATAACAGCAGATACTTCTCCAGCATTTTGTTTTCCAAGTCCTTTCCCCTGCATTCAGTCATTGGCCAGTCCCCTGAGGTCGACACTTTGAATATTATCATCCTCATTTTCCAGATGAGGAAACTGAGGTCACAAAAGTTTTTGCTACTTTCCTGAAGCTCCTAGTTGCTAAGTGTCAGAGGCTGACCCCAAACCCAGAGGTCCAGTGCTCTCTTCATTGTAACACAAGTCTTACGTCCAGCCCGGTCCCACCTCTAGCACTTTCCTTCTGTTAATTACTTCCTGTTTATCCTGTCTATAGTTTTTTGGTACATACATGTTGGCTTGTTGTCTCCCTCATTATACCACAAGCTCCTTGAGGACAAGGACTGTATTTTTATATTCTCCGTGCCTAGCATAGTTTCTGGCACATAGTAGGTGCTAAATAAATATTGATTGATTGATTGACTGATTAGATGGGACAGCAAAGCCCATTTTTCTGATACCAAATTCAATGTCTCTTCCACTATACCATGTTTCATCATGATTTTGGCACATCTACACAATGAGAGATTAAGCTTCAGCGGGGTTTTAGAAGTCCTCAGCCAATTATATATAATCTCTTCCATTGTCACCCAAGTACAGTATTAATCCCTGGATCAATTCAGCAAGAATTTATCAATCGCCTTCTAAGTGAAGGAATCTTATTATGTGCTGAAATACAAGACAAAAAGAAACACGCAAAAAGAAAGATTGCCTATTCTCAAACACTCAAAGAGTTTACATAATAAAACGTCACTACAATTGACTCTTCTATAGAGCTTTATAGTTTGCAAAGTCCTTTTTGTCTATGATTTCATATGATTCTCTCAACAACCCTGTGAGGTAAGGCTATAGTTATCATCATGCTTATTCTACAAACACGGAAAGTGAGGCAAGAAATTGTCTTGCCTGGGATCACACAGTGTGTCTCCATGTTGGAGTTCTAACCCAATTCTTCTTCAATCAGCCATAATAAGGCCTCACTGTTATGAGCTCTGTGCTGAGTGCAGTAAATACAAATACAACCAGAAAGAAAAATTTCGTTTCCCTTCAAGAACTTGAATTCTGTGGGAGAAGACCAGAAATAAACAGAAGCTGAAAAGCCGAGGTTGGGGGGAGATTCACCCTGCAGGGGAACAATGGGGGTGTCCAGATGGCATTCTGGTGAAAAATGACCTGGTGTCCTCCCCAAATGGAAGTTGTTCACCTTAACAGAAAAGGTAGGAAGCTGTCGGTGCTGCGGAATCTTGTGGGCTTTGCTTTGGCACAAATTTCATGGAATTGAATTTTGGGAAGCCATCCAACTTGACCAGTACTTGCAGGACCAAACTATTGAGAGTGAATTTGGAGCAAAGGTTTTCAGGGTGCTCAGAGCGACCTAGCAAACAAAGGAGCGAGGCAGCAATGTGCCTATTAGTGAAATATTTTAGAGGATCTGGAGGCACTTCCTTCCCTGATCACTTAGTCACTAATGCCTCTGGCTTTGCAAGTTCACATGCATTTCTTGTCAGTCAGCTTAGCTGACATTCCAGAATGTTTCTGTAATGGCGATCACTAAATTGTGCCACCTGTACTGACATACCCACTGAGTGAGATGCCATAATTTTTCTAATCATGCATATGACTATTCAATTCAATAAACATTTATTGAGCATTTAAAAAAAAAAATTTCTAGACCTACTCCATCGTCCAGTTGAATTTCTCCACTGAAGATTAACTTAGTACCCACCTCAAGCCTCTCCCGCCTTTGCTGCCCAGACTTGACTCATTCCATTACTGGATAGCCCTATTTGTAGTCTGTTCTTCCTTTTTTAAAGCTGAAATCTAAATATAAAATAAAATATCTTCTATCTCCACTAATGAGGATGAGTTCAGCTCTAAGATGTTCAACACCATGGAAAGCTTGGTAATATCAGGGGAAGATTTTTTCTGGGAGCCATCAGGCATTGATGGAAATCTAAATAATTTCAACCTTAGACTAGAAATTCTATTTATTTCCTTGGGTTGATGACTAAGATTGATCATCTTTGCCAAGTTAATCAAAACAAATGAAACTGTTGACCTGGCAATTTCAATTAGTGACTGACATTAATGAGAGTTTTGTCGTTATTAAAAAGGCCAACTGAGAGTGTCAATTAACCGACTCATTTTTAAAATGAAAAACCAGCATCCACCCACTCTCTCCCATATGAAGCGGACACATTTGTGCTGCATGGATTGGTGAAAATTACCCCTTGGAAACACTATGGAAGAGAGAGCTGGACCTAGAAGTGAGGGAAGATTGAGAAAAATAAAATTTCTGAGCTAAGAGGGCACTTACATTATAGAAATTCAACTCAATTCTATTCAAATATTTCCCAGGTGATCACTTTTTACCAGATACCATATGAAGCAATGTTGATTCAAAGACTTAAAAGAAAGCTATCGCTGCCCTCAAGGAACTTCCATTCTCCTGGTAAGAATACAACATGGACACACATAAGTACTTATGATATGTAGAAAGAATACAGACAAATTAATGTACAGAGGGCATTAGAAACTTCATGAACTAGCCTTTTGGAGGAGGTAGTAATTGACCCGGGCTTTGAAAAGAGGTAGGCGTTTTTAGCTGTCTGAACCAGGAGGGGCCTTAAAACAGCAGCGAATTTCGAAGCTGGGAGAAGTCTCAGAACATACAACAGATACTTTCAGAGTCCCGAGGAACCAACCCTATAGACCATCTAATCCAACTTCTTACTTGTTAAAGAAATTGACTTTTTGAAAAGTAAACTCTTTATGTACAGACTGCCCACCATTCCTGGGAGGATTTTCTTCCAAACCTCTTCTCCTTAGACCCCTTGATTTCTTTCAAAATCCAACCAAAGCATCTTATTCAGCATGCAACCTTTCCTGAAAGATTCTTGACCCCTTCCCCACGTACTGGTGCCCTCATTCATGAAACTATCTCTTGTTCCTTTTGTATATATTAGGCATAACCTTCTATGCATACATATTATTGCACCAATTAGAATTAAAGGTGATCAAGGAATGATTTCATTTTTGTATTTATTCCTATTAGCACAACGAATGGAAAAAAGATTAGGGGCTTAATGAATGCTATTAATCGATTGGGAAGAATCCTTGACTTGAATCAGAGGTGGGCCAGATCAACATTAGACATTGCAATCCTAAGATGTTAAGGCTAGCTAGAGGGACCTGAGAGACCATCTCCTATTCTGGATGAGGAACCAAAGGCTCAAAAGGTTCCAGGACTTACCCCTGCGGATCCAGGCAAGATCAACAATTCCCATGGATACAGGGATGTCTCATTTACAAACACCTTGCACCATTTTATTAGGTAAATAGTGGGAGCGTAATTACCTCTAACTCTCTCTTATACTCTCTCCAGTGCCTATTCCAGACCTCTTCTCTGCTCTGCCCAGACAGACTCCTCTCCTCAAACCCATAATCCCATTCATAGATCTCCCATTCACTTGTCCCTCTGATTATCTGTTCTCCCTCTAATCTTCAATTACTCTTCCCCACCCCCACACTGGTTCCTTCTCTGCTGCCTACAAATATGCAAACTCTGTTGGCTTCTGCCATCCATCAACTTATTCTCCTATACATTATGTTCCATTCTTTAGTAAATTAGTAGATAAGATGCTGGTTCATTGTTTCTACTTTACCTCTCTTTCATTTCTGGACTCCTCATAGTCTGGCTTCTGACCTCTTGAAGTACCTCCAAAATTAACAATAATTTCTTCATTTCTAGGTAGCTGGGTGGCACAGTGGATAGAGCACTGGGCTTGGAATCAGGAAGACTCAACTTCATGAGTTCAAATCTGACCTCAGACACTTACTGGCTATGTGACCCTGGGCAAGTCACTTACCCCTGTTTATCTCAGTTTCCTCATCTGTAAAATGAGCTAGCAAAGGAAATGTCAAACCATTCTAATATCTTCTTGCGAGGAAAACCCCAAATGGCATCACAAAGAGTCAGACATGACTGAAAAATGACTCTACTTCCTTCCTTAATCCAAGGGCCTTTTCTCATCCTTCATTAATTTATTCCAGTTTTATTTTTTTCACCAGATCAACCATCCCCTTTTCTTGGAAAAATCTCTCTTCCATAATGTGTCCACTTACCTGTTTGGTCTTTTTCCCCTACCTGTTTGAGTATTGCAGCATGGTGTAATGGACAGAGTATTGGGCTTGGAGTCAAGAAGGCAGAGGTTCAAATCCTTTCTCTGACACTTACTGACCCTGAGAAAACTGTCTAATTTTTCTGAGCCTCAGTTTCCTCCCATGCAAATGAGGAGGTAGAAAGAGAAAGAGAGAGGTAGAATGTAGTAAATCATGTCACATAAAAGAGGCAAGAAAGAGCTTTTACAATGGAGGGGGAAAGGGGGGAGGTAAGAGGGAATGAGTGAGCCTTATTCTCATCAGATTTGGCTTAAGGAGTCAAAAACATATACACTCAATTGGGTATGGAAATCTATCCTACCCTTTAGGAAAGAAGGGGGGAAGGAGATAAGAGAGGGGGGATAATAGAAGGTATAGCAGAGTGGGGGAAGGGGCAGTCAGAAGCAAACCCTTTTGTGGAGGAACAGGTCAGAGATAATAGAATAGAGGGACAGAATAGAAGGAAATGAAGTTAGTCTTTCACAACATGACTATTATGGAGGTGTTTTGCATGAATACACGTGTATGGCCTATATTAAATTGCTTGCCTTCTCAATGGGAGTGGATGGGGGTGGGGAGGAGAGAATGTGGAATTCAGGACTTTAAAAATGAGTTAGAAATTGTTTTTACATGCAACTGGGAAATAATCTATACAGGCAATGGGATATAGAAATCTAACTTGCCGTATAGGAACATAGAAGTGAAGAGTATAAGAGAAAGGAGGGGAAGGGTGGTGATAGAAGGGAGGGCAGATGGAGGGAAGGAGTAATCAGACTTCATGCTGTCCTAGGGTGGGAGTACGGGAGAGATGGGGAGAAAATTTGGAATTCAAGATCTTGTGGAAGTGAATGTTGAAAACTGAAAATAAATAAATTTATTTTAAAAAATGAGGAAGTCGTACCTGACAGCCTCAAAGTCCCCTCCAGTTTTAAAGTTATGATTCTGTGATCATTTTGTTTTGTTTTGTTTTCCCCCAACTCCTTTGCTAGATGGTCATCTACATCCCAGCCACTACGGACAGAGGTACACCAGAGTTTTGAGCCATGTTTTCTTCTCTGGTCTCCATGTTCTCAGTCACAGCCATCTCATCAAGTGTGCTGGATGCCATTATTTTCACTATGCAGATGTCGCCGAGCTCTGGTTCTAGCCCTCCTCTCTCTTCTGCACTCCAGTCACATATCTCCAACAGTGTGCTGGATATCTCCATCTGGACATCCCAGGGGCATCTCAAGCTCAACGCATTCCAAACTGATCTCATTCTATTGCCCCACAAATGTATCCTCCTTCTAGCTTCTTTATTTGTTCTGATGGCACCATTATTCATTCAGCCTCCTACATTTACATCTTGAAATCATCTATGTCTCTCCTCTCTTCCCTACATCATTTCTATGAACGACTGTAAACAAGTCTGGTCAATCTGGCCACTTTCACAATACTCTTCATGTCTTTTTCTCCACTTCTGTGGCCTCATCTTCTCCTAGTTCAGGAATGATCACCAGGCGTGATCACCTCATGTCTTGACTATTACAGTAGCTTTCTGACTGGTCTCCCTCTTTGCATTCTCTCTCAATACAATACAATTGTAAACTGTAAATTGTAATTGTAAATTGTAAACTGACATTTCTAAAGCAGAGGGCTGGCTATTTCATTCTTCTTCTCAAGAATCTTTACTGGCTCCCAGTAGCCTCTGGGGTAAAATCAAACTTTTCTGTCTAACATTTAAAGTCCTTCATATTCTATCTCAAGTCTAGCATTAGAGAGTGATTTCATATTAATCCACGCCCCGCCCCCCCTACATACTTACTTTGGTCCACTTGGTCCCACATGGTCCACTTACTGTTCCTTGTATGGGACATTGGGTTCCCTTCTTTATGCCTGGGCTATTCTCCAGTCTTAGCTCAGCTTTCTGCAATCCCAGCTTCCCCTCAAAGCCTGGTTTGGGTGGCATCTCTTACCAAAGGTTCATCTGTTAGTGCCTTCTCTCTACCCCATCCTCAACTCTTCTATATTTAATTTTTATATAACTTGTATTTGCTTCTCCCCAGTACCTTACAAGTTCCTTGATTGATTTGGGGTGGGGTGGGGAGAGGGCTTATTTTCAGTTTTACATTTATATCTCCATCAACAGAGACAATGACCGGCACATAGTAAACACTAGGTAAATACTTGATGAATTGATATACCCCCATTTCACAGGTCTCGAACTGAGGCCAAAGGACTCAGTACTAAGAGTCATTTACATAGGACTTCAAGGCCTGCAAGATACTATATATACATTGCCTCATTTGGTCATCGCAATATACCGAGAACAGTGGGATCTTAAACCCATTTTATATATAGTAGAACTAAGGCTTAGAGAGATTAAGTCTCTTATCCATTGTTATATAGCTAATAGTCAACATGTCTGAGGCAGGATTTGAATCTCGTTCTTCCTAAATACAAATCCTTATCTATTTCTCCCTCTGTCCCTCCAAGCTGACTGGAATATTTTTGGCCATTAAAGTGACAGATCCAGATTCCAAACCAAGAAGTAAATGGTAGATCAGTGGCTGGAATCCTGGTCTGTTGATTAGTAGAACATTCCAAGTCCAATGCTCTATCCCCACCCTACCTCTGAAATCCCTGCTCATTCCATGAGCCACACTCTCATTTCTGGGAGAAGTTGGCAAGACAGGAAAACAAGGATCTGAGTCATCCCAGGGGACAGATTGAAGAAATATGGTTGTTCCTTTAGCAAGTGTGCTGATTTGCCAGGATGCGTGTAGGCTGAGTTTTAGCGTAGGGAGGGAGAGCCTGGGTTGGGGTATTGATGGAGCCTCCAAATAATCCCATTGGGAGCCAGACCAATTATATTTAAAGTCTGGAAAATTCACAGGAAACTCAGGCTTGTTGCTGCAGGAGAGGCCTTGGCCCCCTGCCAGCTTTCTCTCTTCATAAGTTACCGCTTAGGAGAGTTAGAAATCCCCTAACCCTATATTGGAAAGCGTAAATTAGCTCAGAAACAAGTTTTCTATTCAAACCACTTGTTCAGTAGCTCGTATACTAAGATCCCCAATATACTTTTCTAAAGTAACCTATTCATGGTGGAGTGGAGGAAATGCCACTTTTATTAAGAAAATAAAGAAAGAACAAAAGAGAGAGAGAGAAAGAGAGAGAGAGAGAGAGAGAGAGAAAAGGAAGGAAGGAAGGAAGGAAGGAAGGAAGGAAGGAAGGAAGGAAGGAAGGAAGGAAGGAAGGAAGGAAGGAAGGAAGGAAGGAAAGGAGAGAGAAAAAAGAAAGAAAAAAGAGAGAGAAAGGAAGAAAGAAAAAGAGAGAGAAGGGAAGAAAGAAAAGAGAGAGAAAGAAAGAAAGGAAGAAAGAAAGAAAGAAAGAAAGAAAGAAAGAAAGAAAGAAAGAAAGAAAGAAAGAAAGGAAGGAAGGAAGGAAAAGAAAAAAAAGAGTTTCATTGAACAAGCATTTATTTAACACATGCTTTGTGTTCTTCTTGGTCCTAAGAACGCAGATACCAAAATGAAACTGGTGCTCACATCTGGAAGCTTGTATTCAACACTGATAGATTGTGATTAGAACATGTCAATATTGACGGAAATCTAAAGCATCCCATGGGCAGGTAGGTGGTATGGTGGAATGAGCACTGGCCCTAAAGTCAGGAAGACTATTCTTAATGAGTTCAAATCAGGTTTCTGACACTTAATAACTGTGTGACCCTGGGCAAGTCACTTAATCCTGTTTACCTCAGTTTCCTCACCTATCAAATGAGCAGGAGAAGAAAGTGGCAAAACACAAGAAAACCCCAAATGAGGTCATGAAGAGTCAAACATGACTGAAAAATGACCCAACAACAACATGCTAATAACCTACAATTTTCTCCATTTGAGATTGAGAGAACGTGGCTCTCTTGGACCAACAAAGGAAGTATCCCAGGTGGCTAACACAGAGAGTGAAATCCACGTGACAGTCCCACATTTTATGTTATTAAACTGGAGGATGGGGAGAATAGGGCAACTTAGGCTCACATAATCCAAGTTGGAAGTGACCTCCAAGGCCATCCAGAACAACCTAGAGGAAAAATAAGCCTTTTGCCCTGAAGTCAGGAAGATTCATATTCCTGAGTTCAAATGCAGCCTCAGACACTTACTGGCTGTGTGACCCTGGGCAAGTCACTTAACCTTGTTTGCCTCAGTTTCTCATCTGTAAAATGAGCTGGAGGAAGAAATGGTAAACCACAAAAAAAAAAAACCCAAATGGGGTCACAAAGAGACAGATATGACTGAACAACAATAAAGTATCCCCAGGGTTGCTAGGTGGTGGCACAGTGGATGCAGTGTCAGCCCTGGAGTCGAGAAGACTCATCTTCCTGAATTCAAATCTGGCTTCAGACACTTACTGGCTGTGTGACCTGGGCAAGTCACTTAACCCTGTTTGCTTCATTTTCTTTATTTGTAAAATAAGAAGGAAATGGCGAATCACTCCAGTATCTCTGTCAAGAAAACCCCATATAGAGTCATGAAGACTGAAGTCTGAAAAGACTGAACAACAAAAAATGCATCCCAGGAAGTGGCCACAGAAAAATAATGGTTTAAAGCTACAATCTAGTTAGAGCTTTAAGGTTTACAAAGTGCTCTCTCATTTAACTCTCACAACCCTGTGAAGAAGGTGTTTATTATCATCTACATTGGACAGAGGAGGAGAGTAAGGTTTAGAGTTTTAAGCAATTGATCCAGGGTCATAGAGCTAGTAAATATCCGAGGCAGAATTTGAACTCAGTCTTCCGGGATTCAAGGACATCTCTTCTTTTCTGGGCTGTCTTTACCCATTGCAATCCCTCCAGCACTTAGTGTAGTGCTTGACCCATGCCGAGGATAGAATAAAAATCTTTTGTTTTTTAACTGTCTAACTAACCAGGGCTCTGCTTTAGACCAGAAATGTCAGACTAGAGGTGGCACAGAACCAGATTAAAAACGAATTTGGAAAAGTTTAATAAAAGAAACAAAAATACGATACAATGTAAGTAATATTGATTTGTGGTTTTCTAAGTTGATAGCCAACCATAGGGATCTCTTTCTATTTGAGTTTGACTGCTGATTTTAGAGGCTCCATATTATAAAGTCCTTTCCAGCTCTTTCCTCTTTCTTTCTTTTCTTTTCTTTTTCCCAGGTATAATATTCTTTGTTCCCTGAAAGCCCCTCCACACATTGGCCTGTGTTCTAGAGCGCTTCTCACCTCCAATATTGTCTGAATGTTAGCACAGCCCTGCCCACCCCTAGTAACTCTAATGGTCCCTAGTTCAGGTCCTTTGGGCCCTGATCTTTTATGTTACATGCTCTGAGTTCTCTCCTAGCTTCTTTTAATGATCTCCACTATTATTTTAAGTTACTTTGGAGCTCTGACATTGTATTCTATTAATTGAGGAAGGGAAGAAGGAAGGAAGGAGAAGAAAAAAAAGGAGGAAAGGAGAAAGGGGAAGAGGGAAGGAATGAAGGGAGGAAAAGGACAAGGGATGAAAGATGGGAAGGGAGAAAAGGAAGAAGGGAAGATAGGAAGGAGAGAGGGAGGAAGGGAGAGAAAAGAGGAAGGACAGAAGGAAAGCAAGGAAAGAGAGAAGGAGAAAGAAAAATTCTTAAATGCTTTCTATATGCAAATCACTGTGTTATACACAGAGCATAGGAATACAAAAGCCAAGACAGGCCTCGAGCTCAAATTTTAATATGTCCATTTCGAGTTTGGAACTTTGGGTTCTAAGTGAGCTCCTCATTGTACTATTTGGTAGAGTGAAGAGTTAAGGATGACAAACTCAACCTGGGAAAGACCTTGATTTAAAAAGGCCAAGATCACCCACTGCATCCTGACTCTTGTGGTGACCTTTGTCCTGCCACTGGACTCAGATGACTCTGGAGTACAGAGCGATACAGAGTGAGGCTGATGACTTTGCACAGCCCTGCCTCCCTTCAACCCCATTCATTGGCAAGCCAAGGCATCACTCAGTGATGTCACTGGTCCTCTTCCAGAACGAAGCACACACAGCAACACCAGCAACAATAACACTCACGTTGTCACTTCTCTCCCTGATTTGACATTCTCTCTTCTAAGGTCCTTTGCGGATCCTACAATCTCTGTTCTATCTCTTCAGGCCCCTCTTAGCTCTGGAACTCTGTCGTAAGCAGCAATACCTCTCTGAGAACTCTGACATTCTCTGACCCTCTGGGTAGACATACTCTGTCCTCCTGGTCCTTCCCACTGGGAGAGAAGTGCCAGTCCTATCCTCAGGCTTAACTCCTACCTTGCTCAGAAAAATAAAAGTTAAGCCAGCAATTTTCTAGTTCAGTGGCATCCGCATGGTGGTGATAGATACAGAAAGTTGAAATGGAGATAAACTAGTATGAGCTACTGATAAATATTTAACAGATGTGGCCCTCAACTCGCTGCCAGCTGGAGGGGGAAGAGACATGATATTTCACAGTTCTGCTATAATTATTGGCCAAATCCCTGTAAGCAAAGATAGTGACATTGGCTCGCTCCCCAGGAAAAATCGCTTTCTTATCTTGGCACTAGGATTAACTTTTCTCCCACAGACTGCAGCGATCTACCCTTCGCTTGACCCAGTTTATTCATTTGAAGATACCTGGAGCCAAAACAGTGTATGAGAAGTAGGATTGGAAAAAGCAGCCTCAAGCTGTGTTTACACAGAGCCCAGGAATGACAGAAAAGCACATGTCCAACTGGTTGCTTAATGTGGAGGCCCCACAACTATTCATGCATCCTCCAGATTGGCCCCAGCAAGGGCTTCCTTGTATGAGAGACTTTGACCTCACCCCTCATACCTCAAATCCAGAATCTCAGAGATGGAAGTTCTAGTTCAAACTCTACCTGGACAAATGTCTCTCTACATCAGTTCACTATAATGCAATTTAATTCAGCAACTGTGTATGAATTGCCTACTCTGTGCAAGTCACAGTGAGAGGTATTGGGTATATTAAAAAATAACAAAACAGTTCTTTCTTTTATGGAACTTAAATTGGGGGTAAGAAAGGATGGAGCAGAGATCTATGTAAATGGCCAAGTCTCTAAAAAAAACAACACACAGTTATTAAAAGAAGGAAAGTGTGGTAAATAAAAGAGATCAAGAAAACGATCACATAGGAGGTCATACTTTTTAGATGCATTGAAGGAAGCCAAGCCTTCTCTAAGTTGCTGGTAGAGTAAGAATGTTTCAGAGGAAGGAAGACCCACTGAGACAAAGTCATGGAGGTCAGAAATGGAATCATGGGTGTGGAAAACAACTCCTAGGGCACTTTGCCAAGGGTGGAGAGTACAGGAAGGTGAGTGATATGAAGTAAACCTGGAAGAGGAGCTGTCAGGGCTTGGAAGCCAAAGACAGAAGTTTCCTTTATCCTTGGAACACTGAACATTTTGAGCAGAAGGTGAAAAGGTCAGACCTGTGTCTGAGGAATAATAAGCTGTGTGGAGGATGATTTGGAAAGCAAAGTCTGAAAGCTAGAGGCCAAATTGAAAGGTTATTGAACTAGTTCAGGTAAGAGGGGATTGAGGGCCTGAATCAGGATAGACTCTTTTTGCATGGAGAAAAGGGCCAGATGGCAGAGGGATTGTAGAGGAAGGATAAATAGGGTTTGGTAACTAATTGGATGTGAAGTTTGGGGGAGAGTAAAGAGACAAGGGCTATACTTAGATATCAAACCTACACAATTCAACATATGTTAGGGCCCTAAACATAAATAGAAAATTTGGAAGATGGCTAGAATTTGATGGAAATATTATTAGTTCCATTTTTGATGTTTTGAGTTTGAGATGCTTACAGGACATCCACATGAAGAAATCTAAGGGCACAGATGATGTGAGATTGAAATTTAAAAGAGATAATAAGGTTACGTATATATTGATTTGGAATAGATGAATAGGAGATAGGAAGATAGATAGATAGATACATCTATAGACACATGCAGACAGACAGATGGATAGATACATACATACATACATACATACATAGATGGATAGATGAATATATGGATTGGTGGATAGATAGATGGATGGATAGATGGATAGATGGGTTGATGGATAGATGATGGATGGATAGATAGATGGATAGATAGATGGATAAATGGATGGATTGACAGATGGATGGATAGATAGACACACAGACAGACACATAAATAAGATAGATTGATAGATAGACAGATACATACATACATACATA
>CM053625.1:321804894-321832093 GCA_028646595.1 Phalanger gymnotis | reverse complement strand
ATAAAGGGGGATAGGTTAGGAAGAAGCAAAATATAGTTAGTCTTTCACAACATGAGTATTGTTGAAGGGTTATACATAATGATATGCATGTGGCCCATGTTGAATTGCTTGACTTCTTAGGGAGGGTGGGTGGGAAGGGAAGAGGGGAGGGAATTTGGAACTCAAAGTTTTAAAAACAGATGTTCGAAAACAAACAAAAAAAAGTTTTTGCATGCAACTAGAAAATAAGATACACAGGCAATGGGGCATAGAAATTTATCTTGCCCTACAAGAAAGGAAGGGAAAAGGGGATGGGAGGGGAGTGGGATGACAGAAGGAAGGGCTGACTGGGGAACAAGGCAACCAGAATATATATCATCTTGGTGTGGGGGGGGGGGTGTAGAAATGGGGAGAAAAGTTGTAATTCAAACTCTTGTGAAAATCAATGCTGAAAACTAAGTACATTAAATAAAATTAAAAAAAAAAAAGAAAATTCCCAGAGGCTGATTAATAGATATTTTTATCCTTCAATTCAATGAACAGTCCAGGAAAAGTCTTCCTGCATGATTTATTGGTTGTTTTCTGAAAAGATATACTATAGCCAGTAAGAAAAGATTCCTGGGATAATAGAATTTGCTCATCCATTCAACACTGATCCAACATTGAGGGTCTCCAGTGTACAGAGAGAGCCCTATGTGGGCACTCGGGCCATCCCGTTCCTCATCCTTTGAATGGTACCTCCCTCTTCTTCTCTCCCTAGATCCAAGTAGTCACAAAGTCTTGTTGAGTCTGCCTCCACCACCTGCTGACATCTTCCCCCACTGTCTAGCTGTCCTAGGCCATGTCATCTACCATTTGTCATCAATACTGAATAGACTATTTGTTTTCCAACATCCATTTCTTCTCCAGTTCAAGCTCTACACCAGAACCAAAGGAAGATTCAGAAAACCAAAACCTGATGATGCCACACCATGCTCAGAAATCTTCAGGGCTTCTCTACTGCCTTTAAAATAAAATACAAATCCCTGACCTTTAAAATTCATTATATTTGGTGGGGTTTTGTTCTATTTTTTTTTTCTTTATGTCATGGCCCCCTTTCAAACCTATTGACCCATTCTCAGAATAACTTTCTTAAAAGGCATAAAATAGAATATATGAAGTTACAAAGGGAATTATATTAGAACTCTGGACTTGGAATCAGCAAAACCTAAATCAAAATCATGCCTCAGAAATTTACTAGCTTTGTGACCCTAAGCTCTTTCTGGGCCTTGATTTCTCCATCTCCACACCCTACCCCTAGGAAGATTGTCCTTCTGCTCTAAAATCATAGAATCTTCTCTTATAGTTTTAAATGAGAAGACAATGAAGAGGGTAGGACTGTTTAAGAGATGAGAAAGCCTTGAGTTGGGGTAGAAACAGGGATGTATGTTTGGATTGGTAATGTGTGCAATGGCCCAATAAAGAGTTTGGAGTCCGAGCCCGAACTCAGAAAAGGCATTTATTATTCTTTGTCATGAGAAAGGATGCCACCCAAACGGTAGAGGTTGGGGGCACTTTAATTATATTTAACATTTATTCAGTCTGAATAAATGGGTACCTCCCCTGAACAGAGTACAGGAGAGTACAAAGGACTCAGATGGATGCCAGTCCTTTTACAGACTCTTCAAATCTCCCACCAGGCTCTTCATGGGCCAGATACAACCCCCTGACTGCCTACGTCATGCCCTCCTCAAATGGCACGTTTAAGCTTGCGTACAAGCCTCTGACCTTTCACCCCACTGACCTGAGGCAGGGTTTCTGCTAGATCAGAGCTCTGATGGGAAGTTGTTTCGATCAGTCACCTGACTTACATTCTGCTAAAGCTGGGGGGAAGGGGGAGAAAGAGGAATACTTTGAACTCTGTGGAAACAAAATTGCTCCCCCATCTCTTACAGACAGTTGTTGCAGGTTCCATTGTGCTGGGCAGTAGCATTATAAACAATTTGGGAGGAGGATGTGGCTCCCTCTGGAAGGTCATTAGAACACAGATTTAGAGAAGGGACCCTTAGGGGATATCCAATGGCCCCATTTCAGAGATGGGGAAGCTGGGTCTTAAAATGGTTAAGTGACTTGGCTAGGGTCACTCAGCTGGGGAGTATCAGAGGCAGGATTTGGAACTAGGTCTTTCTGACTCTAAGGCCAGTGCTTTCTCTACAATACAACACCTTTCCCTGAGCATGAACAGTCTTGTGAACATTACATCGCCTCGTGGTGCGGGGGTTGGGTTCATGTCTTCACTCCCTCCCAGCCTTAAGTCTCAATGACTGTGCATCTACGGATTGAAAGAGATTTGTCACAGGCAAAGTAAAGCATTTCTGCATTTAGGATGACAGCTCTCAGAGAAGGGTGGATAGGAAGATGATTCTGCCTGGCAACTGCTGACAAATGGGACCTGTTGAGAACATTATTTGGAAGCTATATTAGTCCAATGTGCTTCATCAGCAAGCCAGAGCTCTGAGGAAGCTTAAGAACCGCGAGTAAACAGGACAGACAAGGGGAAAAAGGAAGCCAGGAACAAGCTTCTGATCTGGGCTTTGGAAATAGGTAACAAAGAATCCAACCTCAGCCTTGCCCCAGGATGTGGTTCAGTCAATAAGTCAATCAGTCGAGGAGCATGTCTTACTCACTCCCTGTGTGCCAGGTTAATGCGCTCTGTGTCTGATGACCTTACCAAGTCTGGGGAAGTTGGGGCCAGTTCTAGCTATGATTCTTCAGGCAAGGCAAAAACCTCTGAGAGCACATGCCTCCTCTATATGTTAGGGACAACATAACTCTCTCTTCCTCCCATCTTACAAGGCTGTTGTAAGGATCCACTGAGATAATGTGGGCAATATATTCTATATACAGAGATACATATATGCATCCATTCCTCCATGTATTGTGTGTATATGTATGTATGTGTATATATGTGTGTGTATATGTATACACATACACATATATATATATACACACATGTATATAGGCATTGTAATATGTATACGTGTACATTGGGACTCATAGGCTAAGTCAATAACATTAAGCATTCCTCATTTCCTATGATGTTTCTTATAATGTTTCCTACAGATGTTTCCCCCAAATGAGGGAGGTCACAGAGACAGGGAAAGTGCCATGTTCGTCTCAAGGCCATTCCAGTCAGCTCTTGGGAGCTTGTTCTTTGGACTTCTTTAAATCACATCTTAAACGAAGAGAAGAACTCGGAGACATAGATAAGGACAGAGTACTTTCCAGGGAAGGGATGTGGCCAGTACAAAGATGTGGGGAGGGAAGGTGGAGTGTTATGAGTGGAGAACAAAGAAAAGCCCCAGAAGATGAAGCCCACTAGGGTTAAGATTGCCCAATTTAATAAGATTGCCTAAGACTATCCAGTAATAAGTTTCAGCAACTCACCTAACTCACCCTGATCCAAGATGACTATTTGGCAATCAGCTGAAAAAAATAATTGTGACAATGTGTTTATTTTTCTGCTTAAAGTTAGTGAAGAACTTTACAAGCATTATGAGCTTTTGAACTTGACAACAACATGAGGCTGGTACTACAGATCTAGCTATCCCCATTTCCAAAAGGAGTCACTGAGACTAAAAAGACTTTAAGTGACTTGCCCATGGTTGTGTCAGCCAAAAAGTATTGGGGGAAAGGGGGACATTTGACCTTAAGCAGAGCTTTAAGGGGAGGAGGTTGAGGCTTTGTAGGGGTGGGGTAGTTTTTCATATCAATTACCATTTCAATATCTCACATCTCAGAGTCTTTCACTGCACTGGGTCCTACTGGATTTGGGGAGGAGTTGATTTAGGAAAGAGAAAGGGTGTGGAGGCACAGTTCCGGAATATGGGAGTAGTCTAGAAAAGATAGATCATCTATTCACACCTTGTGACCACGGCCAAGGTCAGCCTGTCTTCTGTACAAGTTGCCACCTTCCCCCAGGCTCCATCTCCTATGTTTCTGCTAGCCTTCCAAGTTAAAACTATTCTGGTTTTATCCCTCTATCAATAACCCCAAGTGCAGATCTCTCTGCATTCCCTATGCTGTCTCTGGGAATTTCATTAACTGAAATACTGTCCAACAGCCAGAGGGTACATCCCTGACATCTGATGTCTTTGCAAATATGTCTGGTAGAATGAATAATGCAATCGGCCCAGGGAACTGGAAGTGCTTTGAATCTACAAGCATGCTTGAAATCATACTAAATTTCTTAATCTGTCAGAAACATTAGTCAGAAGAGCTGAGTTCATATTCTGACTTTAACATGGGGTAGCTCTGTGATCTTCCAGACCCTCCAAATCTCTGAGTCTCAACCTTGTCATATGAAAATGGGGTTTTTAATATGTTTTAGAGTGCATAACATCCTAGGGTAATTGTGAGGAAAGCACATTGTAGACCTTCTATTCAATCCAACAGGTATCCATCGAGGGCTTACTGTGTGAGGCGTCAAGGAGAAATAAATCAGTGTCTATCCTCAAGCACTTATCCTCTACTAGGAAGGGAGATGGAGATGGAGAATGAATACAAGTTCTATATACACTGTTCTTTAGGAGAGATAGAAGCTCCTTGAGGGCATGGACTCATTCATCTTTGTACTCTGAGCACATAGTATAACGTCTAGTATATTGTAGGTGCTTAATAGATGCTTATTAATTGATTGATCAAGTCCTAGCTTATGAGGATTTGCCAGAATACTCCATTATAAAGCAGTGTTTATGAAGCACCTACTATGTGTCAGACACTATGTTGAGCGCTAGAGATACAATGAAAGACGAAAGGCAGTCTCTGTCCTCATGAAGCTCAGTCGAATGCTCAAGGTGCTTGCCACATATTCACCATGAGCATCAATGCCTGCCACTGCAAAGAAAAAGAATGTTTACTAATAATCTAAATATTGTTTCAAACTACCCCTAAGCTGTGGCACCCCACACACTGCATCATCTTTCTCTCTCTTTCTCTGTCTCTCTGTGTCTCTTTGTGTGTGTCTCTCATTGATGGGCTCGGCTTTGGTTTTTGTTTCTTGTTTCTTCTTCAACACTTTCATTCCCTTTCTTGAATCGAGTCCAATAAGCTCTTCACGGCATTGCTTTGATTGCAAATGTAGCAAGACAAACACAAGAAGCAAGATCAATGAGGGAAAACAAGCAGAATGTTTGTCTTCTTCCCCAAGTGTGCATTTCCTTGCCCCTGTTCTTAGAAGGTACCATGGCTTCCATATACTTCATGTTGTTTACCTGCCTTTCCTCAACGAGACATTCCATTTCAAAAGTCAGAAAGCATGGACACTGGGATCTGAGATGTGGAGTTGCTTTGAAAGGCCTTTGCAAGGCAAACTGAAAGAGAGGCAACCAGTAGGGTCTCCAGGAAGTCTGGGGGTGAGGTGGGGAGCCTCTTCTGCTGGCTTAGGACCAGAGATTTACAGCTCCAAGTGACCTCATAGGCCATTTGTCCCACTTTCTCATTTTACAGAGGAAGAAACCAAGGCCAGAGAAAGGGAACAGAGTGGGGATTCAAACTCAGGTCCACTAACATCAAAACCAGACCAAACCATAGGGCTCCTTTAAGGGAGGCATCATGACCATAGCATTCCACAGTTCCAAGGGTTTCAGAGGATAACAACAAAAGTAGTAATATTAACACTGTTTATATAGCCTTTTAAGGTTTGCTAACCACTTTAAAAATATTATCTCATCCAATCCTCACAACCTTGTGATATAGGCATTATAATCCTCTTTTGAAAGATAAGGAAACCGAGACAAATATAAATTAAATGACATCCTCACACCTAGTGAGTATCTAGGGCTGGATTTGAATTCAAGTTTTCCTCACTCCTGGACCAGCCCTCCATCCAATAGTCCACACCAGCTCCTATAACATCACTTAGGGACCCAATTCCACCCACCGATGGAAGAAGATCATTGGATCACCTCTAAGGTTCTTTACAACTCTCAATCCATGATCTTCTGGTCTCTACCACAACTGAACAGAAACATACAGAAGCGCCAGGCCTTCTTGATGCTTTTCTTCCTCTATGATCCATCATGAGCAAATGAACACTAAGCCATTTTTAAATCACATTTTTAATAGATTTCAAAGATTTACCAATCATTTTCTTGGCAAGATTTCTATGAGTTAAATCTTGGAAGCAGAATTTCCCTCCTTCTAAAGATAAGGACATTGAGTCACATAGTTAAAGGGACTTGCTTCAAGTCACAGTTACCAAGTGTCAGTCAGGATCCAGATTGGGGCTGCTTTTCCTCTGAGTGCAGGGTTTGGGGTGTGGAGTGGGGTGAGAGTGTTCATTCCACATCTTGCTGCTTCTTTCCAATGTCAGAAGACAAATACATTCATCAATGAACCATATCACACAGATTCCAAAAATCTCCAGAGTAGAAGGAACCTCAGATCACATTTAGTCCAAAGCTGGACTTGAATGAGAATTTCTTCCAAATAAAGGAGACCACCGTGAGCTGGAGACCTCTGAAGAGGGCTAGGCCACCACCTCCTGATTCCCATTCCGTTTGGGGACAGCTCTCATTGCCAGGAAGTGAAGGCATGGAGGTGGGGGTGAGGGAGGTAGGCATATGTGTGTGTGTTTATTTGAATTCTTATTCATTATAAAGGCATAAATGTGCTTGCTTATTTGTAACTCCCACTCACTGTTCTGAATTCTGCCCTTTGGGGCCAAGCAGGAAAAAAAGAAAAAGTCTAATTCCTCCTCCACTTGACATACCTTCAAATACTTGAAAACAGCTAATGTTCTCTCTGAGCCTTCTCTTTTCTAGGATAAAATCCCTCTACTTCCTTCAGGCAATCCTTCTATCACCTGGATTCAGTTCTTCCTTCATCCCAGCTGCCCTCCTTTGGCCACCATCAAGAGCATCCATTTGCTGCTTTCATGGTGCCCCTAGAACAACAGTATTGTATGGAGGCTAGAATTCTGGGTTGGCATTCATCAGTGCCGGGATTCCCTTTCTGCTATGGATGTTTCCTAGCTGTGCAGCTCTTGGGAAGACACTTATCTCAGGCACCCACCATTTTTTAATCTATAAAATGAGGATAGAAATGGCATCCATCATATCTTATCAACCTTACAATGTATCATAGATTCTGAGTGAAGTGCTGGACTTTCCAACTGAAAAATGCTGTGTCAGTTTCTGCCTCACACTTGATTAGCTTTGGGACCACAGGCACTTTGTAATTTCTCTTGTCCTTGGTCTTTATATGTATAAAATGAGCATAATTATATTGTACTGTATGGACACGATGCCATATGAAATTTCCTCACCTGTAGGGGAGAGAGACAGAGACAGACAGACAGACACAAGTACACACGTACACACATACACACACACACACACAGACAGAGGGAAAGACAGAGAGAGAGAAGAAAGGAAAAGAGCGGAAGAGTTTGTCACAGTATTAGTCAGTAATCATTTAATAAGTTGTTAATAAATGCCAAGCACTATGCTAATAACAGCATATAAAGGAATAATTTTAAAGTTTCTCTGACAGATCATATTTTAATTGAGGAGACACCAAGGACATTCAAAATATATATGGTGTAATTAGAAGGTAATCTCAAAGGTGAAAACACCTAGGGGATCAGCAAAGACTTCCTTGTGAAGGTGACAACTGAGCTTAATCTTGAAAGAAACCAGAAAAATCAAGTGACAAAGTTGAGGATCAAGTGCATTCCAGGGATGAAGCATAATCAGTGAAGGGCCATGGAGTGGCGAAATTAGATATAATTGAATCGTTGAGAATGATATTGAAGGTTTCAAGCTTGAATGACTGGGGGTGGTGGGGGTGAAGAGGTCAGGGAGCCATATGTTTTTAGGGGTGCCGAAGACCTCAAAATACCAATACGCCAGGTCCTGTTCAAATGAATTTGACTCAAGCCTTCTCACAGACAAAGAGAAACAAAATTTATTACAGATTCTCCATAATGGGTTGTCTTAAGAAATCTCACCCTTTGTGATGCTCGTTTTCACAAGCAGGCCAAATTCAATCTGAGGTAGATGGAATCTGAGCACCTTAATCATGGAGGCAAGCTGAAACTTATGTACAGAAAGATTGTGGAAGGGATCTAGGGTGTTCCTGGGGTGATGGGAGAAGGGGTTCAAGGAGGGTCTTGAGGAGGAGTCTAAGGAAGAGTTTGATGGGACTGGGATGAGGTCAGACTCCAGGAACCCAGAAAATGGGATTAAGGGTGGGAAGTAGCTGAAGGCTACCTGGACATAACAGGCAATGTAGGGATAGGCTTGTTTAAATGTGTATAAACACTTTGATAGGATCAAGGGTGGAAACTAGCCAGACAATGGAGGACTAGGCTAGGTTAAGAGTAACCTAGCTTAGAGATTTGGGCCTAGCAATAATGAAAGGCTTATGGCCTCAGGCAAATGCCTCAAATAGTGAGAAGATTCAAGGGGAGTTCAAGGGGGCTCCCACAATCTAAACCTCATCAGTGGGAGGGGACATGGGGGGGGATGCCATTGACAATAATTAGGAGGACCAGAAGAGGGGAGGATTTGAGGGGGAAAGTCAATGAGTTCTATTTAGACTCCTTGAGTTTGAGATGACTAGGGAAAATCCAATTCAAGATGTTTAAAATGAAATTGTTAGTATAAGAATGGAGCTCAGGAGAAAGATTGAAGCTAGATTTAGAGATATATAGATTATCTGCATAGAAATGCTAATTAAACCCATGCTTCCTTCACTTAAGGAGAACATCCAGGAGGATTAAAGGGGAAAAGAAGATGACTTACTATAGAACCTTAGGATGGGAGAGGAGACACCCATGGTAAGTTGTGTTTGTCCTTCCTTTTCCCAGAAGACTATGGCATCAAGGAAACGATGACATGACTTGCAGTTGATTTTGATTTTGAGTGAGGGATCTGGGAGGGAAGGAAGGAAGGAAGGAAGGAAGGAAGGAAGGAAGGAAGGAAGGAAGGAAGGAAGGAAGGAAGGAAGGAAGGAAGGAAGGAATCTAGCCAGTAAACCCCAAGTTAAGTGGACAGCTGGTCATCAAAATTTACCTTCCTTTGGAGAAGAGAAGGAGAAGGAGAGGGAGAGGGAGTGGAAGAGCTGAGTTACCTAACTAGCTGGGTCCCCATTCAGGCAACTCAGTCTACTCACAGACTGTGTTTGTCCTTTGTTTCTGAAGAGGACCATGGTATCAGGAAAATGATGACATGACACAGTTGACTTTGATTTGAGTCAAATAACATCCCCTCCCAGCTTGATTTTTTTTCTTTTTTTCTAATTAAAGGGGCCATCCCTTGACTCATTTGTTAAAGAGGCCTATTCATTGAATGGGCATTACCTCACTCTAGGTGAGCATAGGAAGAGCCCTTAGCCTGAAAGGGCCAGGTCTCCCATTGCATCCTGGGCCATTTCCTGTCATTCTGATGAATATATGGTCACTGGATCCAGATGGCGAGGAGAAAGTAAGGCTGGTGACCTTGCACAGCCTCCCCTTACTCAAATCAAGGTCAACTGCATGGTGAGTAGGCACAGAGGAATAGCCAGCAAAGAAGGTCAAGAAGGAGTGGTCAGACAGGTAGGAGGAGAACCAAAAGAGAAGTATCACCTAACCAAAAAAAATAAAGAAAGAAGAGAGACCATCCTTGAAGAGATGGTGATACAATATCAAAAGCTACAGAGAAATCTAGAAGGAAGAAGATTGAGGAAAGATCCACAGATTTGGAAATTTCTAGGTCATTATAGAGATCATTAGGAACTTTGGAGAGAGGAATTTCAATTAACTATAGATTCAAAACCCAAATTAGAGATGTTTAGAAGTGAGTATGTGAAGAAAGGAAATGGAGCCACCAAATGTAGACAGATTTCTCAAGGAGTTTACCTGAGAAGGAAGGAGAAATAAAAGACTATAGCAGACCAGGATTGTTGAAACCAATGAGGGTTTCTGTTTCTTTGGTTTTGCTTTTGTTTTTATAAGCTGGAGAGATGATCATATTCTTATGCAGCAGGGAAGGAGTTGATAAAAAGGGAAAGACTGAATATTAAGAGGAAATTAGGAGTGAGGAAGGGTAACAATGTACTGGAAAAGAAAGGAGGGGTTCTAGCTTTTCTACATTTCACTGAAGAAGTCAACTTGAAATTGAATGAGATCTTGTCCCCATTAGTAAACAGAAAACTCCTTTCTTGATCCATTGTACCTAACTCATTGGGGATAACATTCTGAAAAGAAGAGAAGACACTGTTAATCATAACTTAAAAAAAACAAAACCTCAATATAATCTGTTGTGATTGTTGTGGTTATTCCTCCTTCAGCCTTGAAAAGAACCAATGATATCAGGAGAGTGATGTCCTGTGAAGGTATGAATGAATGAATGAATGAATAAAAAAAGAATCTACCAATTGTCTACTACATTCTAGCAGACACTATGCTGTGATCTGGGGTTACAAAAATACAATCAAAGATGGCCCTTGCTCTCAAGGAGCTTAGTTTCATTCTATTAGGAAGGACTACACGTATGGGGGAATTGTTACCAGAGAAGGAGGTTTTGGTGTGAGAAGTCATAAGAATGGTGAATGGAATCATATGGTATTGAATTGACAAAGCCTTTCCAGGAATGGCATTGTCTAAGTATCATTTCCAGAACTATAAGTGAAAAAGAGGTGAAGGGGATCTATATAGTAGGAGGGTAGGAACGTAGCATAATTCCAGGACAATTCATCTAGGGTGGGGTAGAGATGGTGGGCTCAAACTAATCAGGAGAGAAGTGGAAGAAACTCCATTTATATGTGAAGGAATATTCAAAATGGAGAAGAGAGGGATGCAATGGAATCTCTCAAAGTACCAAAGATAATGAAACCTTGATATGGTAGTGATTAATGTCCTGGTTTGGAAGTCGGATTTGAGTGAGGGAGGCCTGTGCAAAGTCACAGAAAAATAGGTTTCAGAGAATATGGGGTCAGCTGTTCCCTCCCTATATGATGCCCGCCCCCGTTTCCCTTTCTGTTAAATGATGGCATTGCATTAAACTAGATAATCTCCAAGAACCCCCCAGTTCTATCTCTTGTAACCCTATGTCTCACGAAATTGCAAGTTGATGTGTGTGTGCATGTGTATGTGTGTGTGTGTGTGTGTGTGTGTGTGTGTGTGCGTGTGTGTGTGTGCGTTTTCTGACAATGGGATGGATACTTGCCTCAGACATTTAAGAACTGTGTGACCCTAGGGAAGTCACTGACTATGTCTGGGTCTCATTTTCCTCAATAAAATGGCCTCTAACATACCTTCTGCCTTGAAACCTGTGCATCCTATGTTCCTTCAAAAGAGTAGAAGAAGCTTCCAGGATTGAATAACAAGCTTGAGCGCTTTTAAAAACAAAATTTAAATGTTTGATAAAGATAATTTCACTTGCTGAATTTAATTTTCTTCTTTGTGTGTGTCTGAGTACAAGGAGTGTGTTCATTGCACATGGGGACACGTACACAGTTTCAGCTCAGCCTAAAGGCTGTTACTATTTTCAGATTGGAAGATTGTGCAACATTTTTGCTTGGCAAAAATAATTTCAACACGAGGCATTAGAATTTCAAGTTGATTTTTTTCAGCATTTTTTTCTAGAACATTTTAGCATTAAAAGAAATAATGTCCATTTCTCTTCTACTTTCAGGTTTATCAAACATTCGACTTATAATAACCCTGTGAGGTGGGCTGATGCCAGTATTATATGCCCATTTTAGAGATGAGGAAATTGGAGGTGAGAGAAAAAGAAATTGCCTAGTCACAAAGTTAATGGCAAATCAGAGACGGGAACTTGACTGAATCCAAATCCCAAAATAATTTAATAAGTACCTAGTATTTGCAAGGAGCTATTACTATGGGCCAGAGGCAGAGCCAAAATCAGGACAGGCCATACCCTGAAGGAGTTTACATTATAATGATTCCACTACATTCAGTGTTCCTTACATTGTGACCTGCTGCCTCCAGCTGGAATGATTCCAGTCAAACCAGATAAACTGAGATTTAATACTGTCTTTATCTATAACATCCAACTGGCTAAAGTGGAAAATCTGACTAGCCTTCTTGGGTCAGATTGCTTGTATTCTGATGGATAAATCTATCGGTTTAGAAGCATAAAGTTTTCTTGTTACTAGTTAGTTATGCTTTATGGTCCACTAAAACCCCTAGGACTTTATCAGAAGAGGTCTCGTCTAGCCTTATGACCTCACGTTCTGTAATTGGGTATTTGATTTTCTGAACTTATCAGTATTTTACATTAATTCCTGTTGAATTTCATTTTAGTAGATAAAATAAACATAAAAAAGTTAGGTTTTAAAACAGCATCATTGTAGCTGCCATAATCAGGCAATATATGCAAATGTCATTGCAAAACCCAAGGTGCCATTAAGCATCGAGGATGATTATGATGAAGTTTGGAGCACTGATTTCACTACTGTGGGGAAATCCTTATGGGAAAACACCCTTAACTAATGTAAATGAACACTTTCTCAGCAATTTATAATCTTAGACAGCTTCCCTGGGGCACTAATAGGTTGAGGGACTTTTCCAAGGTTAGACAGTTTAGTACATGTCCAAGGCAAGAATTTTACCCAGTGCTTCCCAACTTCCATACAGTCTCCCTATTCACAATGACACATTGTCCTTCAATAACTGGGTATGCAAAGAGATAAACGTAGATAGAAAGACAGACAGAAATACAGAGAGATGGGGAGAGAGAGACAGAGACAGGGACAGAGAGACAGAGAGGGAGAGAGAGAGAGAGACAGAGAGACAGAGAGAGACAGAGACAGGGACAGAGAGACACAGAGAGAAGGTTTTGTTTGTTTGTTTGTTTTATCCCAACCTATAATTATATATTTGCCAGGAGATTTCCAGTGAAGAAATTCCTTCTACAAATGTAGAACAACAGCTGCCGGGACCATATAACAATATTACTCCCCATTAGTGGAACATGAAGGCTGAGCTCTCTGATTTGCACTCTCTCGGCTGTCTGTCTCTCTCTGTCTCTCTCTGTCTCTCTGTCTCTGTCTCTGTCTCTCTCTCACTCTCTGTCTCTCTCTCTCTCATCTCTCTATTTGTAGTAGTAGCAGTAACAACCCAGGGTTCGCATTGTTCTTAAGCACAGTTATCTATAAAATTCCCCTCTTCTGCCCCCATCCCTCCACTAGGCTCTTTCATGCTTCCACACATCAGCTGTGAATCAAAGGATTCTCTTTACTCTTTAGGTGAATTGCAAATTTCCAAGAAAGTAAAGGTGTGTGGAATCTGGTCTACTACTATTTGAGCCTCATATTATTGCCTAGGACCTAGTTCTATCATTTATAGGAGATAAAAAGAATTTCATCTGCTCACGTGGCTCTCTCTACATATTCACGTGATTCTGTGCGTCTAGGACAAGCAGGTATCCTCAATTTTTTTTTTCCATTTTACGTGGAATGTTGGTTGGTCAGACATCTCTCTGTGATTGCTTCTCTTCTGGAGTATTTGATGGCTCATCTCAAGCTTACCAACTATAAAACAGAGCTCTGAGTAAGTTGGTCACAGAACTAGAGAGCTGAGTCATTAGGGAATATCTCTTCCTCCTCCTCTTCTTCCTCTTCCTCCTCCTCCTCCTCCTCCTCTTTCTCTTCCTTTTTCTCCTTCTCCTCCTCCTCTTAGTGGAGTGTGTACTTCACATGGGGATAACTAGTGGAAAGACACTGAGATGGGAAGTAGAATAGTATGGATGACAAGTATCAAGAATGTGAGATTGAGCAATCTGTAGAATGTATGAAAGAGAATAATGTGGAATACTGCTGGAAAGGTAGGTTGGTGCCAGATTGCATAGCTATTTAAATGTCAGAAGGGTTTATTTTTGTTCCTAGAGGTAATAGAAAACCACTGGAGATTATTGATTAGGGAAGTGACATGGGCAAAGCTGTGCTTCAGAAAAATCATTTTGGCAGCTGTGTTTAAGGATGAATTGGAGAAGGGTAGGGGCTGAGACCAAGGAAGAGGCCATTGCTTAAATATGAATAAAATGGGTTGAGGGCCTATCCTCCAGCAATAGCTGCGTGAGTAGAGACAGAAATGTGAGAGATATTGTAAAAATACACATGGCAAGATTTGGTGAATAATTCGGACATGCAGGGGGAAGGAGAGGGAATATTTAAGAAGGATTCCTAGGTTGCAGACCTGGCAAAGCAGATGATTGCTGGTGCTTTGCCAGGAAATTTAGAAGAGGAGAGAAATTAGAGGGAATGAGAAGGAGTTAAGATGTAGATATGCCGAATATACGATATCTCCAATTCAAGACTTTCAAAAGGCAATTGGTGAGGTAGGACTATCACTCCGGGGCAGGTCTAGGGCTGTATTTGGGAGGCATCCGTATAGAGATAATAATTAAAACATGAAAACAGCTGAAGTTGTCATATGAGAAAGTGTACAGAGAGAAGATGAGGCTAGCAGAGGGGCAGGCTTTATCCCTGGGATGAACCTCCCCCCACGCAAGCACGCACACTTAGGTTACATGGTATAGTGATCATTCAGACATGGATATTGAGAAGAGATAGATTGATAGATAGATGATAGAGAGAGAGAGAGAGAGATGAATAGAGAGATAGAGATATGTATATGCATATATGTGCATATGCATATATGTATGTGTATATATACATATATGTATATATGTACATATGTATGTGTGTACAGTTTCAGTTTAGTAATGAGTTTAGAACAGGGGTAGGGAACCTAAAGCCTTGAGGCCACATGTGGCCCTCTAGGTCCTCAAGTGCAACCTTTTGACCAAATCTAAACTTCACATTTCATAAGTTTGGATTTGTTCAAAGGACGCACTTGAGGACCTAGAGGGCCATGTGTGGCCTGAAGGCTGAAGGTTCACCTCCCCTGGTTTAGAAAATACTACAAAAATGAATGAAAGGAAAAGAAGCAGAAACTGCGAGTATAGACAGATTTTACAAGAAGTTTGGCTTATAAGAGAGGAGAAGATGATAGCCTGAGAAAACTGTGTGATCTGGTGAAGGTTTAGGGGATTGTTTGTGTGTGTATGTGCGTGCAATTTGTATGTTTTGCTTGTTTTTAATTTCAGAGTGGGCAGTGATGGGCATGACTGAAGGTAGGAGGGAAGGAATCAGCAGAGGAGGAGAGAGTGGATATTAAAGAAAGGAGATTCTTGAGGAGCTAACACACTGCGTAAGACAGTAAGGGAAAGAACCAAAGATATGCAGAGTGTTTTTAGAGAGAAGAAGAGCTTTTTCCAAGACTGGATAAGGCCTTAAAGAGCTGGAGAATCAGGTTGTGGGGTTTAAGTGTCAAGGAGAGATGAGGGATCTGGTATTCTTTGATACTGAGTATACACGGCCTAATGTGCTGGTAAACTATCCTCAAATGAATTTTCATTTAGATTTATCATCTAAAAAAGGCTTCAGTGTGGAGTGAGGAAAATTTGGTAACTCGAATCACTCCCTACAGTCTGAGGAATGACGTGCCTAATGGCCCCAGGAAGGGAGTCATGCATGGGAGTGAGCACATAGGCCAAGTTGGAAGCTGCCTCTATAAATGTGTCTGAAAGCACTTTGGAAAGTTATAAAGTCATGGAGCCCAAGCCCATTAATTACCATTCAGAAAGGCAGTGGAGCATAAAGAAAGCGTTTATTGTGAGAGGTAATACCCCAAGCAGTGTTTCCCACTCTTCTGGGTGGCCACCATATTTCCGAGGGGCTTCCATGGTCCTAGACGATGCTGGGAGGGAGAGAGCCATAGGGTCTTGGGAAACAGGGCAGGGACTCAAAATTAGAAACCGAATGAGGTATTTTTAAGAAAAGGGAGCTGTGTCTGGCACTTATATGGGGTGCAAAAACCCAGTAATTTAAGAGGGGAAACAGAAGATTGTGTGAAACATGCTGGCTGGGGAGGGGGAGAAAAGGCAATATTGAATGGAGGTGCATGAAATCTGATCATATGCCAAAGGAGTCCTGGGTGGGCAGAAATTCTGGGAAGTCCATGTTAAAGAGGGGGTAGAGAGAGGGAAATATTTGGAAAAAATTATCCCCATGTCTCTAGAGCCTGCATCCCATCCAGGTCTGTTTGTTGGGCCTTTGGGTTTTCAAATGATAGCTGCTTAGATTTCAGATTTGCAAAGCATTCCAAATCCATTCCCCACTTTGGTCATCATAAAGAAGTTAATGTTGGGATAACTATACCATTTTAAAAAGGTAAAGGTTGAAAAAGAAAAGCGCATTTTTAGAAGATGTCCATGGGAGAGACTGGACCCAAATCTGCGTCTCTTTAGACCAACAGCATCCTCTGGGCATCCCGTGGGCTATCCAGATCACTTGTTCGTTTGGGCCGATTCAGTCAAGGTGACCTTTCCATTCACAGTCTTGAGGCCTTGAAATGATCTGTCTATTGGTGAGCAACAAAGGAACTGACAAATCCAATGGTGCACAGATCACTGTCCTTTTGAAACACCCTGAAAGATAGGAAGGACCAATATCATTGTGCCAAGCAGGGAAAAAAAAGAAAAAAAAAAGGTTTGAAATTGGAATTGGTTTGCTTTCTATTTTCTTTCTTTTCTATTCTAACATATAGCAGTGTCTGTCAATCTACCAACCAATCAATCGACAAGCATTTATTAATCACTCTCTATGTTCCAGGCACTGTGCTGGTCACCTGGCATTCCATGACGACAAAGAATCAGCCCTTGCCTTCAGAAGCTTTAAAGGGACGTAAAATGTGTGTGCGTGTGTGTGCGTGTGTGTGTACAAATGCACTGGGTGCAGGCAGGAAAGGCATCTTTTAGAACATTGGCACCAAGCTCCATTTTAAAGGCTGGGAATCCTAAAGGCCAGGGGTGAGAATGGAGCATGTTCTGGGTGGGGGGGACAGCCAGTCCAAAAGCAAAAAGAAGGAATGCTAGTTTTCAGGAACAGGGTGGAAGCCACTGCAGCTAATGTGTAGAGAGAATGTGTGGTAGGGAGTAATGATTAAGTCAACTGGAAAGAAAGGAAAAGAGGCCAGGTTGTAAACTATTTTCATTGCCAAACAGAGATTTCTTTTTTGTTTATTTTTTTTCCTCTTATATTAGTGGTAATAGAGAAACACTCGATTTTATTGAGTAGAGGAGTAACCTATATTCAAAAAAAAGCAACAAAAATATGCTGAGGTAGCTAGGTGGAGAATGGATTATACTGGGGAGATATTTGAAACTGGGAGACTGATCAAGGGGCTGGCATGACAGTGTAGCTGGGAGGTGGGCAATTGAAACTTGCTTCTATATTCTCTGGTCTAGGATTCACACCATATCTCTATGGAAACGGATGGGATGACTGGACTCAAAGAGTCCTTGTTAATGGTTCAGGGTCAAGAGATCAACCATGAAGTACCTCAGGGATCTGTGTGTGGCTCTGAGATATTGAACATTTTCATCAATGATGGATAAAGACGTATTTCACGTGATCGCTATCTCTGAAAAAAAAAAAAAACAATCTGGGAAGTAATTTTGACAAAGTCAGGAACCAAAAAGATCACGACAGGTGAGAACATCGCACTGAATTGAACAAGATGAAATTCAGCAGTGATAAATATAAAAATTCTAACATTGTTCAGTTGTGTCTTATTCTCCATGACCCCATTTGGGGTTTTCTAGGCAGATATTGGAATGGTTTGCCATTTCCTTCTCCAGCCCATTTTATAGATGAGGAAAGTGAGGTGAACAGGCTTAAGTGACTTCCCCAGGGTCACACAGCTAGGAAGTTTCTGAGGCCAGATTTGAGTCAGAAAGATGACTCTTCCTGACTCCAGCACCAGTGCTTTATGCACTGAATCACCTAGTTGCCCCAAAATTCTAAAGCTTGAGTATGGAAAGATGAATTTCACAAGGATAAGATTGGGAAACATGTATAGGCAAAAGTAGACTGAAAAAGATCTGGTGGTGTTAATGAACCACAAATGAAAAGTATGAGTCAGGCTTTAATAGGGCAAACACACACATAAGCACTAATGCAATCTTAGGCTTCATTGGGAAGGCAGAGCTCCCAGAAATAGAGAAGTGATTGCTAGGCTAACTATAGCCTGCCACTTCAGATCTCATCTAAAGAAGTTTGTTCATTTTGGGGCACCGTTGTTTCATGGCATTAGTTAGTTGGAGAGTGTTCAGTGGAGGGCATTGAAATCCTAGAAAGAGAAAGAGTAGTCAGGAGAAATGGTGATCAACTGTGTCCAAAGTTTCAGAGATGTAAGAACAGATGGGACCTGGGAAACAGACACTGGATTTGCAAATGGTAACTTTGGACAAGTTCAGTTGAATGATGAGGTTAGAAGCCATATTGCAGAGGATTTAGAAGCAAGTAACAGGACAGGAGAGGGAGATACCACCTGTAAATGGCTTTCATGCAGAGTTTAAATGAGAAGAAGGAGAGTCAGCCAGGTCAAAGAGTTAGAATTGATGCAGGTACTAAAACTCACATCTTCTGACTAGAAGAGCTTTTTACTGGCTTGAAAATGGAAACAGTGGGATTATGGAGAAACAAGAGCATTGATGAATTATTGGTGGACCTCTGAATGGGTAAAACCATTCTGGAAAACCATTGGGAATTACATATGAAAAGTTACTAAAGAATTTGTACCCTTTGACCTTGTTATACCACTACTAAGAAAGAAGAAAAGTTCCTATATGTGCAAAAATAAAAAAGATAAAAAAATATCATAGCAGCTCTTTTTATGGCAGTAAAAACCAACCAAACAACAAAAAGGACCTAAAAAGCCCATCATCTGAGCAAGGGCTGAGAGAATGTTAGTCTATGAATGTGCTAGAAGAGTATCATGCTCTAAGAAACAAAGAAACAAATGATTGCCGGAGATGTAGAGACTTGTAGAAGTGATGAAGAGGTAAGTGAACAGGACCAAGAGAACTTTGTACTACAACGTCAATACTACAACTCACACTAAAATGTCAATGTTATAAAAATTAACAATTTGGGGGAATTTTATAAATGACAAATCAGATGAGCAAAAACAGGGGAAGACTTTAAATAATAACAGTATAAAAAATAACTCCACCGTTAAGAACTATGATCAAAACAATGGCTGTTCATGATGTCAGAGGACCATTAACGAAACCTACTATCCATGACACAGAAGAGATGAATTTAGGTTAGAGGTTAGTAGGTTAGAGAAATTCATATGTGCATGTGTATTTCTATACAACTATTTAAGGTAAGTGTTTTGCTTGACTATGCATATTTCTTACAAACAAGTTATATTTCTTTTTTATTTTCCAATGGAGTGGGAGGTGAGAGATGGGAGGGAGAGAAAAAAGATTTCTGTTCATTTTTTTTAAATTGAGAAGTGGTAGATGTGAAATTTTGAGATGTGAACTTTGAGATAATGCCATCATACTATTAGTTTTGCTTAATGGCGTTGGTTACATGAGATTTTTCATGAAATAGAGGTAATCTGTAAAGGTTTGTAAAGTAAAAATTAAATATAATAAAAAAAACCCTTTAAAATAAAAATAAATTTGGGGGCTAGAGGATCTGATTTGGGATAATTTTCAGTGATAAATATGTAGAAATTTTAATTTTTTCAAAGTTTCCCCAAAATCTCAGATAATGATGCTGGCCGATGAAGTTGGGTGGAAGGTCTGGATGCATTAGCAGATGA
The DNA here is from genome assembly GCA_028646595.1 of Phalanger gymnotis. Lineage (NCBI taxonomy): Eukaryota > Metazoa > Chordata > Mammalia > Diprotodontia > Phalangeridae > Phalanger > Phalanger gymnotis. The sequence continues at coordinate 321,812,442 of CM053625.1, read as the reverse complement.
AATCTCTACAGAATGCCATGAAAGTTTATGGCTATTCCTGCAGAAGTGAAATGCTGTTTGGAACATCAGACTTGTTCCAAATGCAATGTGTATATTATTTATATATAATATATATATATATATATATATATATTTTTTTTTGTATCGACAATCATTCTGGAATTCTCACATGCAGTAACTATACAGGGATCCAAGAAGATCCTGGCAAGATGGTCTCATAGGCTTTTTAATATACCAGCAAAATAGTAATGGGAATAATAAATGTTGTTCTGTGCTGTGTTCAGAATCAACAAAACAATGAATGAAGAAATCAGGTTTTAAATTGAATTGTGCCCTGACTTTCGAGCATGACTTAAAGCTGTAATTGAAATTGATGCTTCCAATTCAATTTATATAGAGATGTCTATACCACCAAACTATGAGCCTGATATACTGGGAAGAGTTCAGGGACCAGAGTGAAAAGGACTGAGTTCAGACTCTGTTCTGCCACCTACCCTTAGTGTGTTTTTGTTGTTCAGTCATTTCAGTTGTGTCTGACTCTTTGTGACCCCATTTGGGTTTTTCTTGGCACAGATACTGGAAGGGTTTCCTATTTCCTTCTCCAGGTTGTTTTACAGATGAGGAAACTGAGGCAAATGGGGTGAAGGGACTTGCCCAGGGTCACACAGCTAGGAAGCGTCTGAAGCTGCCTTTGAACTCAAAGTGAGTTTGCTGACTCTTGGCCTGACATCCTGTGCACTGTGGTGCCACCTGGCGGGCTCACTCATGTGACCATGGGCAAGTCAACTAGCCTTTATGAGCTTCAGTTTCCTTAACCGTAAAATACATAAATAAATACATTTTAAATAAATAAATAAAATACGTAAATAAATGAATACTTGTTCTGTAGGGTCATTGTAAGAACACTGCTTCGCAAAACACTAAATCTGAATATGTATAATTATCTACAACTGGCATATTTATATAAACATGTATGTACATACACATATACATATATCCCTAATTCACACACACATACACACCAAATTGCATTTTCTGAAAACAAAACTTTTATCCAGGAAAAGGAGACCCACAAAGCAGAAACAACCAATCAACAATGGCGATTGATCCCCATAGGTTATCTTGATGAGACAGAGAGCAACATTTAGCTCCTTGAAATCAAACGATCATTACTTGGGGCATCCAGGGCCTTGAGGAAGTGAGTGGGGATCAGTCCATGCTGCTTCTGGAATCATCTAAATAATTCAGTCCAAGAGGCTGGACTGGTCATCTCATTTAGAGAGAATCCAAAGTAAAGCAAGGGTGGAGAGGTTTTGGCCTCATGTCAACCGGTCCTTCACATCAAGACTCTTGCTAAAAAGCTAAATCATGGAAAACGAGGTGAGCGCTGCCCTTCCCTTAACCCAGTCCAGGTAAAACCACTGGGCTTGATTCTTGAGCCAGGGGTCAGGAGATTAGAAGCCGACATTCATCTCCTGCCCCTCCCTGGAAACGCACTTCCTTCTAGAGCCTTGAGGGGAGGGCGAAGGGGGTCAAATCCCATATTCAGATGCTGCTTTGAAGAGAATCTGAGCTTCTTAGACTCATTTTCTTCCTTGCACTGTGACTATTATATAATTTTATATAATTAAACTCTGGTGGCTGGAGACACAAGTTGATTTTCAGAAGAAAAAAAAGTTCTCTGAAGCCCGAAGAGACCAAACCCACAAGCCTAGGAGAGGAAGGAAACAGCCAGGATGATCTCATTGTTGAGTTTCTAGGAAAGATGAGTCACCCAGTCTGCCAAAGTACAGTGGAGCTGTGGGGAAAAAATGGGCTTCAATAGAAGTGTGTGTCCCAACCCCCTTTCCCCACGCCCCACCCCCTGCCCAGGAACACACTCTCCCTCTCTCTCTGTCTCTGTCTCTCTCCTTCTTTCTCTGTCTCCCTCCCTCTCTCTCTCTGTCTCTCTCCTTCTCTCTCTCTTTTTCTCTCTCTGCCTCTGTCTCTGTTTCTGTCTCTCTCTGTGTCTCTGTCTCTTTGTGTCTCTCTTTGTCTCTCTCCCTCCTTCTCTCTTTCTCTATCTCTCTCTGTTTCTGACTCTCTCCCTCCCTCCTTTCCTCTCTCTCTCTCTCTCTCTCTGTCTCCACCCCCTCTTTCTCCTCCCCCTACCACTTTCCCAGTGGGAGCCAGGGTCTCAAGTTGCTCTTAAAAGAAAATGAAAATCCAATAAGCACCAAGAAGCCAAGGATGATGGGGAAAGCTTTGGAAGAATGTTCTGAACAACACTCAGAGCAGGCGTCAGCTTCTATTTTTAATGAATTCATGAAGCCTTGGAGAGGAAACCAGATGACCACCGAGAGTGTCCAAGCTTCTGCCATGTGCAAGCACCCTTGAATTTCCACCCAGCAGTGCAGCTTCCAATGATCAGGGATATGGCTGATATTTAAAAAGCCTTTTCAGAGGCATAAAGATTGGGAAGGGGCCCCAGCCTCCAGGAGAGGAAGGCGTGAATAAGCACACCCAAAACAATTGCCTCTGATGTGGACAGCTTTTATTATCTGTTCTATAAAACCTTGACTTCTGCCGGCTTCACAAGAGCCGTGAGAGGTCGGTGATGCCGCTAGTAACGTGCCCGTTTTAAAGATAGGAAAACTGAGGAGCAGAGAAGTTCAGTAATTCGCTCCAGATTATACAGCTGAAGACTTCAAAGCATGTTTGGTCCCAGGTTTTCCTGATGCTGAGGCCAGCGTACTGGGGCTCCCTGAAAAGGACAAAGATGAATTTTCTAACCACCTGCCTTCAGCAGTACACACATGCATACATGTGCACATGTGTACATGCCCCCTCCACACACACAAGTACACATCTAGCCACCACATCCACATCAATATACATACAACATATACATATACACACCCAACTACACACACCCCACCACACACACACCCACACACCTTTAGACCCTGGGGACCAAAGAATCAGGCTTGGAGTTTTGAGTTTTGATCTGTGTCATTTCCCTTTTCCTTTCTCAGAGGGCAGAAGAGGTGGAGTCTCCAGACCTGGAGCTCAAGCCCTGGGGATGTTGGAGGCAGGATCTCAGGCCAGATACAGTAGAAAAGAATCCATGACAAGCCAGTGTTCAAGCTGAGGGGTATTTTATGCTTAGAACTTATGATTTTTTTATGTAGTAACTGAGTTCTGCTGTGAACCTAATCCCCCTCCCCTCTCTAGAGTCTGAAGTGGGCTGAGGGAATTGGAGGGGTTGAGAGGGATTTTTTCCCATGTTTGTTTTTGCTACGCCTTTGAAGTCACTATTTCTTTGTTAAAAACTATTCTGACTGTTAGATGGAGCTGGGGCACAGAGAAGTCCAAAACCTGACAGAATGTAACCGGTGAAGACTTGAGACTAGACCTTCCCCCCCACCCCAAACCTCTTTAAGCCTTAGAAAATGGGGACTGGTTCATGGGCAGTGAGGGCACAGCTAGTCACAGTTCCATGAGCAATGGGGAGTCACTGAAGAAATGCTTTCAGTGCCATGAAATCACAAGATCTAAGCAGTTCTTTGCAGAGGTGCAAGACAGAAAGTGCCTGTCACATAGTAGGCACTTTCTAAAAATGTTTTGATTGATTGACAGAGCCGGGCTGGGCAGGTGAGAGGAGAAGTTCTGTAGTTACTGGAGTGGTTCTTCATTATGTTTGCTTCTGGGTCAGAGGCACTCTCCAGTGCCCTCTGCCAGAGGTCGGGAGTTCTTGATTTGGAAGGTTTATCTCAGAATCTGTGCTTCACAGAGCACATGGTTGGGGTCCATGCTGGCGGTGTATGTATGTCTGACTCTCCCTGCCCTACTCTATTCCTCTCTGATGACAGCCTCCCTTCGTCTGGGAAAGCCCCTCTTAAGGAACACAAGGCCATTGTCGGCTGGAGCTACTGGAAGGAGGAGGTCCCCGGAGCTCTCCAGTTTATTCGATGGTCTGGTTCTAATTTGCAGCAAGGTGAGTTTTCTACCACTTGGATTTCCATACAGTATTTTTTTTTAGCCTTCTATGAGGAACTGTCATTCTAGAGCTTACTTTCATTAATATCACAACCTTAGCAAAGCACTAGACCTGGAGGAAACAAAGGGAACAGCTAGCATCAGTCCTCTAGGATTCTTCAGAGCATCCTGATATGGAAGGCTAAATTGGAGATTATCAAGTCTCATCCCTTCCCCTTGCAAATGAGTGGGCTCAGGCCCAGCCAAGTTAAGTGGTTTACCCAGAGACTCACCACAAGAAAGTCCTAGGGCCACAGCTCAAAGCTCAGCCCACTGACTATTATTCCAAAGCTACACTACATCTCACTGGGGACACAAATACAGAAAGAAGACAATCCCTGTCCTCTAAGAGCTTATTTTCTAATGGAAGAAATAACACAGGGAGTGGTGGTCAGGGATAGGCACACTGTTTTACAAAGCTATAGGAATGGTAAGTAATTCCATAAGGAAGCCCATTGACATACATCGTATAGGAACAATGGCAGAATTTATTCGATCATGGTCGCAGAACCAGAGGGGCTGGGGAGAGAGATGAAAGGCAACAGGAGTGGCATCAAAATGTTTGGTGAGGTTGTTGGGAAAGATAAGGAGATTCCTGGGAAGGAGGAAGTCAAGAATATCATGACAGGAGCTTCCCTCATATGGGGCAGGGAACAATCAGAATGGCAGAGCCCCAAGGCAAAAGAAGAAGTTTCTAAGATTAATTCAGAAGGATTGAGAAAAGAGAAATAGAGAAATGTCCCCGGGAACTGGCCCTGGACCTATAACCTTTTTTATCAATAAGTTGACAAAAGGCATAGGCTACATGCCAATTAAATTTTCTGTTGACACAAAGCAGGAAGGGATACTTAGTCAGAAGAAGAAGGAGAAGAAGGAGAAGAAGAAGAAAGAGAAGAAGGAGAAGAAGGACAAGAAGGAGGAGGAGGAGGAGGAGGAGAAGAAGAAGAAGAAGAAGAAGAAGAAGAAGAAGAAGAAGAAGAAGAAGAAGAAGAAGAAGAAGAAGAATAGAATGTTGGGCTGGATCTATTTAAAAAGAAAAATTTAAAGGAATAATGTAAATTTTGACACTTAGGTTAAAAAAAATCAGCATACCAAAAATGCATTTAAGATGGTGGATGTATATAGAGGTATTCATAGGACATGTTCCATAAGCATTGCTGAGAAATTAGGACTGGATTTATAGATTTGGGAGTCAACTTCAGAGAGATAATTAACCCCACGGGAGACGATGAAATCACCGAGAAAGACAATGTAGATTTACAGGACAAGGTCCAAGACAGAATCCTACTGAGTATTCTTAGGGAATTATATACTATTGTGATTTCCATGTGGGTACAGCTGGCCCCTTCCTGGTTTTGACTAGTGACTCTTTCTAACTAGATGCTAACCTCAGTTGTTTCAGGCAAAGGAGAGATTGTGCTGGTGGTGGTTGTGGCTCTTATTGTTGGTTGTTTGACTTCACCCGGTCCTTGTCATGGCTATCAATCCTACTCCTATTATTATTAATATTTCACTCTTTTCTTGGACTTAATGATGCTCAGCTACAAAGGGCGATAGGATGGGTTACTATTCTCCTATCATTTTTTATGTTTAATGATCCTGAAAGTGGATTATTGTACATGGGAATAGAATAGAGAAAGGGGATGGTGCCATGGAAGGTCTTAGAGTCATGATGGCCTGGGTTCAGATGCTACATCAGACATTCTAGCTGTGTGACCTTGGGCACAAGTCAATGAGTCTCTGTTTCTTCGTCCATCCTTCCTTCCTTCCTTCGGCTTACTAAGCACTTGCTTCACCATCAGCTTATTGGACAGTTAGTTCAAGAAGTATCATGCCTGTTTTTAAGATGGCAAGGGAGGTTCAGCAAAGTTGAGTCATTTGTCAGAGGTGACACAGCGTGTAAAAGGAAGAGAGGGGAGGGTGGGAGAGAGATGGAGTAGCAGCTACTTTCAGACCTTCACGGTGACATATGACCCCTGAATTCCCTTTCAGTTCTCTATCAATGATCCTGTGTTACCAGTTCCCAGCACACTCATTCTCCAGACCGCTCAGACTCCTTAGAAGCCTGTCTTCCCTTTCCAGGTCTCCTTTGTATGTTGCCTTCTTTCATTAGAACATATGTTTGTGGAGAGAAAGGAGTGTCTTTTTTCCTATATTTGTATCCTTGGTGTATAGCTCAGCATCTGGCACAAAGTAAGAACTAATTTCATATCTATCTCCCTGTCTATCATCTACCTATCCATCCATCTATCTACCCATCTATCTTTTCTTTGCCCATCCAACCATCCATTTATCCATCTATTTATCTATCCATCTATCAATATAATCCTCTATCTCTCTATTAATTCCCTCCCCCCCTTTTTAAGAGGGAAGGTGGGATCCAAGGTTATGAACTTTTAAACCCTGCTTTTCTCTCTCCAAATTGTGGCCTCTTTATGCCCTTATGGCATGTTGTTCATCTAAGGAATTATTTGTAATCTTTCACCATAGGGCGGAGTATGGTTTAGTACAGTGGTTTTGGATTCAGAATGCTCACACTCCCAAACCAACTTCCACTTGCTAGCTACACCACCATGTCTAGTTAGTTTCTCTCTCCCTCTTGCCCTCAGCCTCATTTTCCACCTCTATAAAATCAGGCTAATGAAAATGTTATCTTTCTCACAAGGGTGGTGATGTGAGAACTGGAATGAGAGGAGAGAGGAGAAGAATACTGGAGTTGTAAACATGTGATGGAGATGGCAGAGAAGTAGTGTGGTTTTGCTTCTGGGTCCCAGCTTGTAATGTGGAATACTCACCACATTGGAAGTTGAGGGTCTTAGGCAAGAGCTTCAATTTTGGGTAGGAGGTGAAAACTGGATCATGTTCCCTACATCACTTGAAGATGGCCAGCAAATAGGCCATTATGGCTGGATCCTAGACTGAGGGGAGAAGGAGAGGGAGATGTCAAAAAGGGCAATAAATGGAGGAAGGGGCCAGATCAGGCTCTTTAAATGCCAGTAGCAATGAAGTTGATATTTTGTATTGGAGGTAATAAGGAACTCCTGGAATTAAAGTGAATAGGAGAGTGTTGTGGTCAGAACCTTTCTTTAGAAAAAAACCCTTTTAGCAGCTGAGTAGAGGATGAAACGGAGAGGGAGGAGACTTTAGATAGGAAAATAATCAGGATGTATTGAAATAGTCTAGGAAAAAGATGATGAGAGTGGTGGCTGTGTGAGAAGAGGAAACAAATGTGAGAGATGTTATGAATAAAGAAATTATAAAATCTGAGAAGGGATTAGACACAAGGAGGGGCAGCTCAGTGGAACAGTGGATAGACCACCAGTGGATGAATCAGAAAGACTCATCTTTCAGAGTTCAAATTCAGCCTCAAACACTTACTAGTAGTGTGACCCTGGGCAAGTCACTTCACCCATTTACCTCAGTTTCTTCATCTGTAAAGTTGGGGAAGGAAATGGCAAGCCACTCTTTGCCAAGAAAACCCCAAATGGAGTCGGGAAGAGCCGAACTGAGACTGAAATGACTAAACAACAA
>CM053625.1:321785534-321804394 GCA_028646595.1 Phalanger gymnotis | reverse complement strand
CATTCATTCATTCATTCGTTCATTCATTCATTCATTCATTCACTACTTTGGGGATCTAATCTGTTTATTTATCCATTCATTCAAGAAGTATTTAGTGACCACCTACTGGCTGCCTGAGCTTGTGCTCAGTGCTTGGGACATACAGACAAAAGTAAGCTCTGGCCCTCAGGGAGCTTACGTTCTCATTTCTCAGTCAAAAACTAAGTAAAGACCCAAAAGATGCAAAGTAGTTTAGGGTGACTGGGGACAACTAGCAACTGAAGGCATGGAGAAAAGGCTCGTGGGGGAGGGAGAAGCTGAGGGGAGGAAAGTAGGCATTCTGCAGACTCCAGATTTGAGCGGGCCCACCTCTAGCCGTGAGAGCTTTGGGGAGAGGATCCGCAATGACAAGGCAAGGAAGTGCATATAGCGGATGCCCCCTCCCAGGCAGAGATGGCTCCACAGAGATAGCCAAGAAACCAGGCGTCCCAGCTGACAATGGGCAGGTGAGGGGAGGGCTTCGCTTTGACATCAGAGACACCAGAGTGAGACTTTGGAGAATGTCAGCCAGTCGCTCGATAAGCATTTCCTAAGCTTAGAGTCAGAAAGATATCTGGGTTAGAATGTTAGGACCTAGCCTCCAACACGTCCTCGTTGGGACATGGACCAATCACTTTACTTCTTCTGAGCCTGTTTTCTCATCTGGAAAGTAAGAATGATAATAACACTAAACTCCCAGGGAGGCTTCCCAGCTCATCTAAACCAAGCCATGTCACTGCTGGACAAGTACTCTTCCAATTGGAGAGATCTCACAACAGCCGGGCAGCCCCACTGGTCCCCCTACTTTTCACTTCTTGTTCTAGGGAGTCATTGATTCAGCACAATCCTTGCAAAAGACCTGTGCATAAATACCCCAAGGCCTCAGCTCACCATCCTCCACAGATCCCAGACCAAATAGACTTCCCTGGCCCCTCTTTACCTAGATGTGCTTATCTTCTCTTTTAGCTCCTGGAAGGCAGCCTTTGGGGTTTTATTGTTCATTTTTGGTTTTTGTGTCATTTGTCTTGGTTTTGGCTTTTCATTTGAATCCCCAACACTTAATCTTTGACTTAGTGCTGAATAAATTTTTTTTTTATTCGTTCATTCGTTTCATTCACACATGCATAAATATGTATCATTATGTAAAGCCCAATAAAAACGTAAGCAATGTATTTGCCTGGTGTGTGTGTGTGTGTGTGTGTGCGTGCATACGCGCACTTGTGCACATGCCCATACAAGGCACCATGCCCTAATAGTCAGTTCCAGTCTTTGCAATATGCAGCCTGTGGTCCTTAGGAAAAAAAAAAATCATTTAACCTCTCAAGGCCCCAGGAATGTCTCTCATACGATAAATTACAGGCAATTGACCAATATGTATCAGTAAAAGTATTTCCTACATGAACAAAGGCAGAGAAAGTACCCGTGTCTGACTCAGACATTTTCATTTGGACAGTCTGATCTCAATTCCCGGAAAGACTTCTTTCCTCAGTGTTACCTCTGAGAATTCCTTCTTTAAAGCACAGCTCTAGATCGGCTGCCTACGTGAGACCTTTTCTGGCTCAGCTTCTACTCCTATTTATTGTTTATTTTTGGGTTTTGTGTCATTTGTTTTGGTTTTGGTTTTACATTTGTCTCCCCAACACTTAACCTGTAGCTTAGTGCTTAATAAATTCTTTTTTTTTTCATTCTCTATTGCCTAGTGATTGTTTTATACTTATATGTGTATCTCTTGCCTCTTCCCAACAGAATATAAGCTCTTTGAGAGCTATAACTTTCATTTTTTATTTTTTTTAAACATTGCATCTTTAATGCTTAGCACAGTGCCTGCCTGGTACATCATTAGCAATAAATGCTTGCTAATTAATTTTTAATGTTTGATAACATCCTTACAATAGTCCAGTGAGGTAGGGATTATTATTATCCCTATTTCAAGGAAGAAGAAATTGAGACTCAGAGAGGGGGACAGGCTAGTGGCTAATTTACTAGACCCCATTAAACTATGACTTCTGGGATTCACCTCCTTGTGACTCAGCTGTGGCTTCTCTGACCGTTATTATGATGAAAATAAGGTTAGACTTGCTTTTTGGTCTTTTATCACTACAAAGGCCATTCTTCCTCACTTGGAATGTCAACAAATTTCTATTATTAGCTAGAGCATATAAAGACATATACATTTATACATTATTATATTCATAATTAAATTCTTTGTCCCTTAGTTAGAACCTTTGTTTACTGGAAGCTTATCTTCTTTCCCCCATAAGAGATTGAGTTCATCATAAAGGAGAAGCCCAAGAGAGAAAATTGGAAGTGTGTCCCCAACTCTTTGATCTACACTTTGAGAGATGACTCAAGGTCTTCCTGTTGGCACTAGCCAGGAAACCTAACATTGACTACTATCTTGTATGTCTATCAAGGTTTAATTACTTATTGATGCCTTTTATAGTCATCCTTTTATAGCAACCAAAGTGTCCCTCTCTTGTTCCCTCAATTATAACTAAGCAGAAAAGTGATCACATGAATCCCCAAAGTTTCCAAACCACTGGGGACCATTGAAAAGACCATCTACTTTTTAACTCTTAGTAAGCTGAAGACACATCCCAATCCCACATTCTTATTTCCCTCAACCAATTACTATACTCAGAGTTCCAAAAGATTGGCTCTAGAAGCAGAGGTAATAGAGAAATCCTTGTTCCCTACCACTTCATAATTATCCCTAAGCCGTGTTACCAGCACTCCGATCTTCGTCTTCCACCAGAACTCATTTACCTGCCCCTGGGGCCCAGAAATCTGCTTGTCAAGCTTTCCCTTATCTAGCTCAGTTCTCAGCTCACCACATACTTCCCAGTCATCCTTAAGACTTCCTGATACACTTTTACCTGCCCACACCCCTCTGTTCATCTCTAGCTCCCCATTAGAAGGAAGAAGGAGAAAAGGAGAAGAAGCAGCAGAAGCAGAAGAAGGAGGAGAGGAGGAAGAGGAGCAGGAAAAGGAGAAAGAGAAGAAAGAGGAGAGGAAGGAGGAGAAGGAGGAGGAGAAGGAGGAGCAGCTAGTATATTAATACTTTTAGATTTAAAACATTCTTTACATATGTTCAATCATGTGGTCCTTATAAATTCTTATGACACAGATGCTATCATTATCCTATTTTACAGAAGAGGAAACTGTGGCATGGAGAGAGTAAGTGACTTGCTCAGGGTTAAAGAGTAAATGCCTGAAGTGATGATCAGACTTGGAACTTCCTGCCTCCAAGTGCCGTTCTCTGGTCACTGACACCTGGCTGCCTTTCACTGTTTTTGAACCCGTAAATCTTACATGGGCTTTCTCCTTTTGCTCTTTTAGTCAGGATACTAAGTAACTACTGTGAACATAGTAATTGATTTGGAGGGGCATTCCCTGACAAATGTAGCAACTGAGATAAATAAGAGAAACTGAGCAAGTCTCCTTATTGAAAAAGTCATTGAGTCTCAAAGGGAGCCCCTATCTCAGCTGCTGGGGATAGGATGCATGGAGCTCTTTTACTGGCCCTAAGTCATGCAGCTCCACTTGGAGCTTGATGTCAGGACCAAAACATCTACTCTTCTACCTCTTAATGCTACTCATTATATCCTGCCCTTCTTTCATGACCTTTCTGAAGTCTCATCCACTTTGTAGACTTAACTATTGCATGTCCACGTATTAAGAAATCATAGAATATCAGAGGAGAATGGGATCTTGGAACCCAGAACCTAGAATGCCAGAGCTAGATAAGACCTTAGAACATAGAATATAGGATGTCAGAAATGAAACCAAATTTAAAATCTTGTACATATATTATAGATTAACCAACCCAAGGAGACTAGGAAGAGGAAAGACCTTAGATATAGGACACAGAAGGTCCAAGCTGGACAGAACCTTGAAGTCATCTCATTGAAATCTTCATTTTACAAATGAAGAAATTAGCTCTGATAAGTTAAATGATATGCTCAGGTCACCTAGAATGGTGTTGCCATAGTTAGGATATGACCTCAAGGATGCCCACACTAACCCTCATGCTGTGTCCTAGCAGTATATGACTCCCTCAGATAGTTAATATTTTATACCTTTTAAAATATTTATGTCTTTAATATTTTAATTTCTGTTGGATACTATGAAAGGGTATAAAACAGACTTTTATTGGTTTCTGATTTCACGCATGTGCTTTGTATTTTAATCTGGACTCTCACTGAAGGATTTACAAGGACCTTGGTTCATATTTATTACAGGTGAGTCGGAAGGGTTAAAATGCCTCCCTAACCTGTGAATGGCAACATGTTTCTGGTGACCCTTCCAGTCCAGTGTTCTCTTTTCAGCATTTCCCAGGTACTCAAAAAGACTAATAAAAGACTGACCCTTAGTCAGTATCAGGTCCCTGGATTATAGCCAGCTTGTATTCATTCAGCTGGTCCTGGAGACAGAGGATGTGACTTCATATCCCCCTTCTCATGCTTAGTATCTGTTTGACCTTGAACAAGTCATTCAATCTTCATAGGCCTCAGTTTCTTCATCTACAAATTAAGAAGATTGGGACAAGCTGCTTCTGAGATTGCTTTCACCTCAAGATCTAGGATTCTATGGTCAAATGAAGATGAGAGAGGTTAAGGTGGTAGGGAGGGGGGCTTGGATTTTGGCTAAAAATTTATTCATTGTAAAGATTGAGGGCAAACTATTTTCAACAAAAGCCGTCATCTGTTAAGTAACTGATGAGTTCTTGTTAAATGCATACTATTCTAGGTACCGATGACACATAGACAAAAACGAAGTAATCTTAGTCCACCTGGTTAGCTAGAAATAAATAAATAAGTACATATACATATTCACATACCAATATGTGTGTACATACATGCATTGTGTACACATACAAATGTGTGTATTTATACCTGGTTCATTTTGTCCGCGGATCCAATATGCAGGATTGATTGACATTAAAGGGCAAACAGTTGACATGGGTGGGGGGCAGTAGACAGAGGGTGGAGGAAGGCGGCTGTGTTAAACCTTTTGTTCCCCTTGGTTTATGTTTCATGAGCACAATGTTTCAGTAACACTAAAAATCAGAAGTAGCCATAAATATGGAGTCATTAGGTGGGGGAGAGAGGAGAAACCCACCAGGACTAGAACAGTAAAGCTTGAAGAGATCAAACATGTTATCTTAGGTACCCCCCATATACCCATTTTAGATGTGAGGAGGTGGAGGCCCAGACAGGCTAGATGATCATAATCACAGCTTATCCAAATCGAGAGCTGTGCTCTTTTTACAATATCTCAGAAGTAGAAGGAAGCAGTATATTGAAGTCTGGGGTGAGAGGACCTGGGGTCAAATCGCACCTTTGACAATTGTTACTTGTGTGACATTAAGTCTTTTCCTTCCTCTCCTGTGTAAAATGAAGGGTTAGAATCCAGACATCTCATGGGTAGGGCACTGCCATGAGAAGAGAAACCCTAGTGACTCCCAACCACTGTTCTCCATCTTCATATTCACTGGGTCCCTATTTCCTAATCACTGCTTTAGTCAGCCCTCCAGGCAGATTTTCTCTCCAAGCACAATCATAACACCTTCCCTCTGAAAATTTTCATTTTAATTGCAAAAAGACTTTGGTTCAGAAAAAATGGGGAGGAAAAAAAATTGTCAAGATGCCATCTTTCATGCCAGTCCCAGCTTTTTACAGCCTTCTCCAACCAATACCAATGTTAACTCACTGCCCAGGAACATCTGAGTCTAAGTATTCTCTCTCCCTTCTGTGGGAAGGGAAAAAATAATAATAATAATTCACGTTTGTCTGGCTCGAGCCCCCAGCCAGTAAAGTATAGCTTGCAGTTATTTGTTTTGTTTTGTTTTGTTTCTCTCCAGCACTACCTCCCCCAAACTGGCTTTTCTCTATTGCATTTGAGTAACAAACCACATAGATTAATAGAACAATAGTTAATCACACTTATCTTGAAGAAATTAGAATCAAAAGAAAAAGAAAACTCATTGGAAAAAGAGATAAGGGGATAGATCTGTATCTCCCAGGAAGAGAGAGGGGACAAGACAGAGGGATTGAGGAATCACTATCCTTGGCCAAAATGGTTTCAGTAACTTCTTTAATGTACTTTCTATAGGAATTAGTGGGAATAGTTTGTCAATCTCAGCTTGACCCCAATTCAGCCCAAAGTCTGAACTGCTCCCTAGATTTAAGAAGGTGTGTATATGTATGTGTGTGTGTGTGTTTACAGTAAAAGAGGGCAAGTGTTTCTTTAGGAAAGCAGACACTGTCTATAAATAGGATCATAGATTTAGGGATGTTTGAAATCTTCAAGTCTATGACCCTCTTCTTTTTTTCATTTTTTATAATGATTTTTTTTTCATTTACCAAGGAGTTATTCTCCACCCACCCTCAATCACTGTAAGGGATGGGGGTGGGGGTGCAGGGGACTTGAAAACAAAAATGGAAGCATAGCCAAGCAAAGCAGGGGCTCACATTGTCACCATCCAAAACTACCAGTCTCATTCTGTGTTTTATTCCATCATGTGTCTGTCATTAGGTTAATAGCATTCTTTCTTCATCACTGTCCCTCTAACAATCCCCTCATTTTAAGGATAAGCAAACTGAGGTCCCTGGACGGAAAGTGGCCTGCTCAGTTACACGGTCAATGGTGGGACCTGAAGATGGGTCCTCAGACTCCACAGGCAGCTTCTTTCCACTGAACCACTTTCAAACAGTGGCGTTGGGTTGGCAGTTAATGATCTCTAAGACTTCTTCCAACTCTAAAATCCTCAGGTCCTTGAAAGAATATCTTTTTATTATTGTGACACTCTAGAGGGATCAGACCAGGGAGGAAATGGAAGAGGAAAGAACCGAATTATGGGATTGATGACTCATAGCCTCGGAGACCTACTGATGAACAAAACTGGGCCAATACCAATAACAAGGTGGGGAATCAGTGCCAGGTGCCAGGGGAGGCAGGCATTCAGAAGAGAGGGCACTGAACCATCCAGTCCTTTAGGCTCCGTTGGATTTTGGAGGTGGGGGGAGAGCAGGACAGGCAGAGTAGAACACATCGGTGTCTTTCAGCTACCTGCCCTGTTACAAGAGGACAGGAGACTGGCCAGGGCGCTGCCTGCTGAGGCTGGGTCCAGGCTGGCCCGAGAAGGATAAAGTGGCCCTCATTACTTTATAAACACTTTAGGGTGGAGATGATAGAGATAGATGACAGAGCGTGGCACAGACATAGACAGAAACAGAGAGACCAAGATAAAAGCAGAGAGACAGCTTGTTGACCAGGGATCGTATATTCACTGCGCAACTTAAAAAAAAAATCCTCTTCTGGGGGATTCCAGGCCTTTCCCCTGAAGGCCAGAGATACAGAGACTTGAGCAGGTTTATGTACAAAGAGTGAAAATGTTGTCTTCCCTAACAAGTCTCAGACATCCAACTGTTTGCCAGTCTCTCTGATTCCAGGCAATTGAGAGAAACTAGGAGGAAATAAAAGACCAGGAAGAATTTGCTTAGATTGCAGAAAGCTTGGTGTGGACCTCAGGCCACTGCGGGGAGAATCTCAGGGATTGTCTGTGACCACATTCACAAGAGGCAGCAGATGAAAGAGGAAAGCCAGGGCCCTCCCTATTATAACCCATTGTGATGCCTTCTCTGCAAGTTAATTTTCGGAGCTCTCTAGAGCAATGAAAATACAAATGACTTGCCCAGGGTCACACAGCAAGTATGGGTCATAAGGGGAATTTGAAGTCAGGACTTTCACACTTTGAGTCTGAAGTCCGCTTCTCTATCCAGCATGCCGCACTGCCTCTCAAACCAGCTGGAGGGTATTGAATAGCCTGATGTAGCCACACCCTCCTACTCCTGTTCCAAGTCTCCACCTTACTTCCTGATCCTTTGGGATCATGGAGTAGAGAAAAGAATAGCTTCCCTGAAGTCAAAGACCCTGAGGTTTTATTGTTGTTCACTATTGAGTCAGTCAACATGCCTTTCTTCTGTCCTCACTATGTGCCAGACCCTGTGATAAGCCCAGAGGAAACAAAAAAAGGCAAAGAAAGTCCCTGCCCTCAAAGACCCCTCATTCTCATGGGGGAGTAGATATGGTAGGGAGGTAGCATGAAAATAAATATATACATACAAGCCAGTGTAAATAGGAGTCACCTCAGAAGGAAAGAACTAGCAGTGAGGGGGAATAGGAAATGCTTCTTAGAAACGGTGAACTTTTATCTAAGACTTAAGGAAACCGAGGAAGCCAAGAGAAGGAAACATTCTCTCTTTAAGGAATGGAAAGAATTCTAGCTCTGGGGGACATCCAGTGAAAATGGAGAGTCTGGGATGGAATGTCATGTGCCTAGAACAGCAATGAGGCCAGGGTACAAGATTAGAGAGTGAGTAAAGGGGAATCACTGGAAGAAGATGAAAAATGTAGTAAGGTTCAGCCTGGGAAGGGTTTTAGAAGCCAAAAGAGGATTTTATTATTTTATCCTGGAGGTGATGGGGAACCACTGGAGTTCATCAACTAGGGGAGTCCCAGTCAGGCCTGTACTTTAGAAAAGTCATATGCAGAAGAATGGAGGGTGGACTGAAGTGAGGGGAATTTGGGCAGGAAGAACCATCAGCAGACTATTGCAATTACATACACGTGAGGTGATAAGGGCCTGTGCCAAGGTGGTGGCTGTGCCTTGGGAAAGAAGGGAGTAGGTTCAAGAGATGTGGCAAAAATAAAATTCACGGCACTGTTAATGTGCTGGACATGAGGGAGTGTGGGGAGGGAGCCGGTCAAGGATGAGAACTTGACTGTGAGCCTGGACAAATGGGAGTGTGATATGATGCCCTCAACAGTTAAAAGGAAGTTAGAAAGAAAGGAGGGTTTGGGGGTCAGGGAAGATAATGAGTTCAACTTGGACATGCTGAGCTTAAGATGTTTATGGGACATGCAATTAGAGATTCCAGTAGGAGATGGAGACGTGAGAGTGGAGGTCAATAGAGAGGTTAAGGCTGTCTAAGTAGACTTGAAAATCATCTGCGCAGAAGTGATAATTGAAGTCTTAGGAAGTCACATAGAGGGAGAAGAGAAGAGGACCCAGGACAGAGCCTGGGGAGACGCACCTATGATTAACAGGTGTGACCAGGAATGCAGAGCCAGCAAGAGACTGAAAAGATTTCAGATAGTAGGAGGAAACCAGAAGAAAAGGTGTTCCAAAAACCTAGAGAGAAGAGTACCAAGTTGGAGAGAGTGACCAACAGTGTTGGTGGTTGCAGAGAGGTCAAGGAGAGTAAGGACAGAGAAAAGGCCATTGGATCTGGCAACCGAGAGATGATTGGTAACTTTGGAGAGAGCAGCATCGAGGCGATGATAAGTCCAGAAGCCAGGCTTTGTCTCTCTGGGCTTAACTTCTATGTTCTTCTGCTGAGGAGGGCATGGAGCAGTGCAGAGAACAATGACTAGAAGTGGGAGGACCTGACTTTGGATCCTGGCTCTGATGTTTACCTTCAATGAGACCAGGGGAAATCACTTCATCTCTCTGGATTTTCCCTCAATTGTGAAATGAAAACATCCAACTTGTTGACCTCAGAAGTGCCTCATAGCCCTAGATCTACAATCCCAGCCTAGCAGGTGGGCCGTTAAACAGGAACATGGGTGTCTAATGAAGATATTTGCCACTCTCATGCCCAGCTCAGAGTCTGAGGTGAAAGAAGGATTCCCTGTAGGGATGAGGATCTCCAAGTGACATTGCTCAGAAAAAAACAAGCCTCCAAACATGACAGCACCTTCTCAAAGAGATCCAGGGTCATTCTAAAGAATTCATTGGCCTCACAAGCCAAAGAGGAAAAATCAAATGGCTGAAGAATTCTTGTTATCCACAACACAATGGATAGTTCAATGGGGAGCCCTTCTAGTGAGTCCATTTATCTGGGACAGAAAATGTGAATCATTAACGAAATAGATCCAGATTTGAATAGAAGGCAACGGGAGTTCAAAGGCATTTGGAAAGAAAATACAAAAGGAGATAGATTAAAAAAAAGATAAAATTGCATGCATGGGTGTGTGTGTGTGTGTGTGTGTGTGTGTGTGTGTGTGTGTGTGTTTATACAGAGATGAGTGTAAGCATGTGTATTGGGTCTGTTCCATACGAGTGTGCAGGCATAAAGGCATATGTATGTTGGTCATGAATACTATCTGTGTTGTATGTATGGTTACATGACTGAAAATGTATGCGTGTGAAGGTGGGGAGACAGCATCCACATAGCAGATCATCAAAATCCATTATCATCATCACCAACCCAGCCTCCCCATAGTAGACACAACAAATGGTTTTGGCTTGACTGATGGGTTGACCAACAGCATTACAAAAACCTGATGGAGGTTTGCAAAATCTTTTCCATACACGATCTTGCCTGTGCTTCACAACAAGCCTGTGACATAGGCCCTGCAGGTATTGTTATCCCCTTTCACAGATAAGACAGCGGAAGGTCAGATAGATGAAGTGACTGGCCCATGATCACATGCCTGCAAAGTGGCCATTGTTCATCTCATACAAATGTTCCCCAAGCATCTCAGTACCTTTTGAGTGTATAGTTTTAGCTCTCAGAATCTATCATAAATTCATTAAGGACAGGAGCCATATTTCTCCCTTCTTCATGTGCCTAGCTCTGTGTGTATGTGTCGGGGGGGCATAGCTTATGAATATCAATAGTGCCAAAGAGAGATAGTTAATCCAAATTCAAAGTTATTTCTAACTCTAAGAGTAAAAATCAGCTTCCAAATACTAAGATGTACTGGAGTCCAAGAACAGGAAGGGAAGTTTGACACCTTGCCTTATCTCAATGTAGAAATCTGTCTTTACAATCCTACATTGTCAGGGCTTCTAGAGACCAGAGATCATTTTATACTAGGCTGCCATTATACTTATGGGGAAACTGAGGCCCAGAATGGCAAGG
The DNA here is from genome assembly GCA_028646595.1 of Phalanger gymnotis. Lineage (NCBI taxonomy): Eukaryota > Metazoa > Chordata > Mammalia > Diprotodontia > Phalangeridae > Phalanger > Phalanger gymnotis. The sequence goes on along the minus strand of CM053625.1, from coordinate 321,793,445 downwards.
CTGAGCTTCCCAGGTAGTGTGGATCAATGTAGCAGGCCCTGCCGTTGAAATTAGGTCCTCTGATTCCAAATGCTGTGGTCCTTTAGCTGCATCACATTCATTCAATTTAATTTAATCAACTTAAATTAAGTAGTCTCCAGGTTCCAGGTACCATGTTCTAAGTTCCAGATTGCAGGCTCCATTCTCTTGGCCCTGGACTACTGGCTTTGGCTTTAGATTCCAGCTTCTAGGTTCCATGCTCCAGGAATGGCATTGAAAATGAAAAGATGAAAAATTACACATTTGCTGAAATCTGACTGTGCAGGATACTACATGCATGTGGAAGAAGAAGACCTGCACATTTTCTGTGCAGACCTTTGGGATTCTCCCCAAGTCTGAATCATGGGATTTTAGAGTTATAAGAGTCACTTGAGCCTATGCCCCAAAGGAATCACCTCCCTAACTAACCAGAGAAGTGACCATTCACCCTCTTCTTGATCACCTCCTAAAAGGGCAACCTTCTCTGTGTGCTCTGATTGTCCAGAATTGTTTTCAGGACATCCAGCCTAAATCTGTTTCTGTACAACAACTACCCCATCCACCTCATTGCTCCTACTTCTGCTCCCCAGGGAAGCAAATAGAACAAGGTGAATTTCTCTCCCGGGTAACACCCCTTCAAACAATTTCTGAGTCTCCAAAGGGAGGATTATTCATGAAGCAACTAAAGGGAGGTATGCCCCAATGGGCATCATCTCTGAGAAGTTTATGGCCACAGCTGCCCCTATAGTGATCCATTTACATCCATCACCATCAAGGAAACTTCAATGTCCTCTTTCAATATTACCTAGATCAGAGCATGATGCCTTGAGTGGTAGGTCAAGCCACAGATATCCTATTTGCATATGGGCCTCCATCCTGGGCTTGTGCACACTGGGATATACATTGTCATCTGCCCTAAAGAGGCCCGAATCCCAGCACCCACCTGTGGGCTCCAACTCCACCCTTCTTCAATGGGAAAAAGACTGTCTACCATATCGGACATTTTGAGCATCATAGATTCCAAGAATTTGAGAACTGGAAGGGGTTTAGAGGTCAGAGATATAGTCTGACTTTTGCATCAAGGTAATAACCACCATGTTACTCAACAGTGCTTGTTTTGGGCCTCTGCTTGAAGACCTGGAAGAAGAAAGAACACACCCCCATCTGGAATGTCCCATTCTGCTCTGGGGCTGCTCTGACTTTCAAGAAGGTCTGGACTCAACCACTCCCATTAAGCCTAAACTAGCTCCTTGGGAGTGTCTTCCCATTGCTCTAGCTTCTACTCTCCACACCAAGCAGAACAATTCTCATATGTATGCTCCCTGAGAGCCCTTCAAAGGCCAGCTCCCCCAGACTCCTGAGTCTTCTCTTCTCCAGAGAAAATGTCATCCATCTTCTTCTGTCAATATGGCTTTCCTCCTCTATTTTTCAAAACAAACACTTTTCAGATGAAAGGACTCATGCTAAAATGTTCAAATCCCCAAAAGAGATTAACCCAGTTTCAAAAAAGTATGTTGTGTGAGGAAGGAAGGAAGGAAGGAAGGAAGGAAGGAAGGAAGGAAGGAAGGAAGGAAGGAAGGAAGGAAGGAAGGAAGGAGAGGGTAAGACTAAAGGAGAAAAAGGGAGAAAGGAAGGGATATTTGTGTGTGCATGTGTGTGTCTGCGTGTGTGTGTGTTTCTTAAATAGTTCAGATTTCAACTTACATAACACAGGACTTCTCAGGCCCAGATGGCAGCCTGTTATTTCATATTTAGCAAGCCTCCCTTCTCTGCTGACTCCCCAAGGGTTGCCTGGTTTAATATGCTTCATTCCTTTTGATATGGTCCAATCCAGCTGTTTTGAGACCTTGCTGAATATTTTAACTTTCTTAAGCCTGAGTAGTGAAGGAAAAGAAAAAAACCAAAACAAAACAAAACACAACCCACTGGCCTATTTGTCAAGACACCTGAATTCAAATTTCAGCTCTTCAACTTGCCATCTGTGTGACCTTTGGAGCATCCCTACTCTTCTCTGGGCCTCAGTTTCTTCTCCTGTAAAATTAGGGTATTAGATCAGTCATAGACTCCTTTGGCAGCCTAGTGAAGCCTATGAAAACTTCTCGGAATTTTTTAAATGCATAAAATTAAAAAACATAGGATTACAAAGGAAATCAATTATATAGAAATATATCACTTTCTAAAGCCCTGGAACCTAGATTAAGAACCCTTGGAGTAGACGGTCTCTAAGGTCTACTCTAGCTCTAAATCCTGTAATTCAGATCCTTTGAATGAACAAAGCAATGAAAAAGACATTTCTTAATAGATTACTCTCTGCTAAGTTCCCAGAAAACTAATAGAAAGGACAGTCTCTGCTATCATAGAGCTCACATTCTAGCAGAAAAGAAAAAAATGGTCCATGAGAGGTTTTACTGCAAGCTGAATGTAAAATCCCCATTGTCCTTAGGATACAGCAGTAAAATAGGTGTTAATGCCTCTTCTTTCCTGTTATTTCCATGGGTAAAAAATAGTTTTCCAATAGTTCTCCTCCAAGATATATTTCTGATTCGGATGGCCTGCTTCTGATGTATCTAATGATATTTGGGAGAGTTATACTAGTCCCACTGGAAGATGAGATTTATTGGATTAATTTCATCTGCTTTTAAAAAGGAGAGTTCCTGTCCTTTCAAATAGACTTTTTGTTCCAAATAGTGTCGAGGGAAGTGACTTTTTGGGTGACAGAAAGAACACTGGGTCTCGAAAAAAGAGACAGCTTTCACACCAGGAAATACTATTCCATGTGCTTTGTTTGGTCCCCAAGGGTGGGGAAGTAATGGGTGAAATCTATAGAAAGACAAGTTCTGGCTTGATCCAAGTTTCCAAAATATCAGAGATTCTTTGAGAGATGTCAGGTTCTTCCTCATTGGAGGTCTATATTCTAGGAGAATGTTGCATTGAGTTTTCTCTTGTTTTTTGGGTTTTTTTTTTTGTAGAGAGATTTCTGGTCCTTGTGTGGATTGGCCTTGATGGTCTCCAAGCTTCTTTTCAAATGTGAGATTCTGAGATCCTCATTTTTGTCAGCTGCACTACCTCATAGGCTTGTGGATGGAGAATTGGAAGGAGCCTGAGAAGTGAGCTCTGCCAATGCCCTCATTTATAGATGAGAAGACTGTTGCCCAAAATGATGAGACATCTTCACTAGGGTCATACAGACAGTAAGGGACAGAGCCAGGGTATGAAATTGAGTATTGAGACTCCACCTTTTTTTCCACTGTACCATATTGACTACCCAGCATCTATATATGGGGAATAGTAACATTTGTACTTTAAGAATTATATTATTTCATTGAATAGTAGGTGCTTCATAATCTGTATGGCATTATACAAATGTCGTGATATTATTGCTTATCTATAAGATGCTCCAGCTGATCCGGGAGCATTTCTGACAGCTAGGAGGAGCCACAGTGTGCAGAGCATTAGGTCTGGAGGCAGGAAGACCCAAGTTCAAATGTGACCTCAGACACTTACGAGCTGTGTGACCAGCAAGTTGTTACCCCTGTCTACCTCAATTTCCTCACCTGAAAAATGGAATAATAATAGCACCTGTCTCCCACAGTTTCAGGATCAAATGAGATTCTATCGATAAAGTTCTTGCTACAGTTCCTGGCACACAGCAGGCACCTAATAAATGTCCCTTCCTTAGATTACATGACAGTCTGAGATTAGTCAGATCAGATCCTGATTTAAGCACCCTGAAAAATTGACTAAGGAGTTTGTACTTACTTAGGTAGGAAGGGGAGGGCTGTTGGCCCTGTTACCAGCAAGATTAAAAAAAAGCCTCTCTTTAGCACCAAAAAGCCCTCTACAATCTGTCTCCAGTCTGTCTTTCTTGGCTTACTACACATTACTACAACAAAATGAGGGAATATTAGTAGAGCACGTAGCACAGGGCCTGGTACATAGTGAGCACTTAATAAATGCTTCTTCGTTCCATTGCCACCCACATATATGCAGGGATTCTGTTCCCCAGATGAGCTGGATTAGATACTGGTCCCTTTAAGTGATTCAGCATCTCCCACCACCAGGTTTTTGTACTCATTCCTTCCCAGTCCAAAAATGCTCTCCTGCCACACCTCTCCCTTTTGGAATCTTCTTCACTCATTCTTTCCTTATCACCTCCCCACCCCAGCCCCCAGTTATGAATGAGTCCTGAATCCAGAGGGAACCTTTCACACAGTTGGTTTATATACTATATTTACTTATTTGTAGACATGTTTTATTTTGCCTATAGATTATTAACTCCTTGAAGACAAGGAGTTTTACATGAGTGTGTTTGTCTCCACCAATAACTGACATAGTGCTTAGAAATTGTTAAGCATTTTAAAAATACTTTCTGATTGCTTCAAAAGAATTATGACATCATTGGTACATGTTTATGTGGGGAGGTCCCCAACCAACATGGTTCCCAGCCCTCTCCACATTTCAACTATACATATAAATTTCTGTGGAGATTTTATATATATATATACACACACATACATATATGTTTATATGTGTAAACGCACAATTCACATATACATATATGTGTCTGCATGCATGTATACGTGTATTTACATGTATACATACATGTATATATGTGCCGTACATGTGTATACACATATGTATGCTTATATATATATGTACACACACATGTACATATAATCAGATGATTACATAGTGATGAAAGATTTGGAGATGCTCGTCTCTGAACTTGGTTAGCCAGGATGGTATGCAAACAGTAGGCCAAAAGTCTAAGACCACCAAAGCCTTTCTAGCTTAGGAGGATCAGCCATAGCTTACAATCTCCTGGGACAACCTTCAAGAACTAAGGGTAATGTTGGTATCCTAAATGGAACGTTAGAGGAATATTGTAGTGAAGAACTAATATTAGGAGTGAGAACTCGTGTGTCTATCTCACTTTAAGTACTACTGAAGCTTTCCTCACAAACTTGCGAGGTAGTCATAACATTGTTGTTGTTATTATTACTATTATTGTCATTTCCTGGATCAGGAGACTTCCACATTTGACTCAGTTGCATCAGGGTAACATAGTTCCTAAGTGTCTGAACCAGGATTGGAATCCAGTGGATTTTCTGCCCCTCCCAACTAGAGTGTATAATTCAATCAATAGTCAAAAATACATTAAGTACCTTCTGCATGCCACGCATTTGCAAGACACTAGAGAAGTAAAGATAAAAACAAAATTTTCTCCACCCTCAAGTTTATATCTTAGTTGGACGAAAAATAGGAGCTCTTCCAAATCTATGGAGAATGAATGTGATATAAAGATGTAGTTCTCAGGGCAAGGGGAAAGCGGGGTGGGGGTGGGGGATTGCCTTGAAGTCAGGGAATGTTTTATTTTCTATTTCTATTCTTAGGGCTAGCTGTGTTCCTGGAATAATGTAGGTATTTAATCAATGAGTGCCGATTGCTTGATTTTCCAGTAAAACAAGATTTTGAGACATCTTAAACCTATTTACCTCCCAAGTATGACCCAGTGCTTTCCCATTCAACTACATCTCTTCATCGTTCCAGTGGCCATGAAGGTGGCAGAAAAGTGCTTAGAGCTTGGTCAGATATTTGAGATGCCAAGGTCATCCGCTGCAATCCTGGCCATCTGCAGTCATCCTGACTTTTGTCTCCCCACTGGACTTTGATGATTCTGGAAAAGAGAGAGGTTGATGACTCTGTGTAGCTCTCCCTCACTTAAATCCCGTTCACATATGAATCAAGACATTCCCAGCGATGTCAATGGTCCTCTTTGAAAACAAAGGACAAACAAAAGCAACATCTCATAAGGATAAAGGATTTGAAATAGTGCACAGTGAATAAGTGCCTACTGTGTGTAGAGAACTATCCTTGGTGCTGAATATCCAGGCATTCATGGATATTCTTTTGGCAAGTGCTTTTTTTTTTTTCAAATTTCTCTGTAATATGGAGACTCTAATTTTAATTTATTAAAGCAGAACTCAGAAATGTATGGTTTATTTTCTACCTGTGTGATGTGGCCAAGGAAAATGCAGACACCAAGCTGGTAATTTATCCCTGCTGTGTTTTCAGCAAGAGCTCAAAGAAGCTTGCAGAAAATATAAAATGTCACCACTTCTCTGATTACAGAAAAGAGCTTTGTTCAGCTCGATTGGATTTAACAAACCAAAGAGAGCTGAAAGGAGCATGTTGTCATTGTGTATCCTAATTCATAAGATTAGAAATCTAGCAGTCTCAGAATTTTCCTCTCTCCATAATGTCAACTGGAGTTCACAGACCCAGAATTGTATGTGATCACATAATTCAGTGCTGAAGGAACCTCAGAGATTGTCTTTTCCAATTCTACCAGCCTATTTTGAATATTAAAAAAAGAAGAATCCATGAGAGAGGAAAAGACTTTTCCAAAACTACAAGCGCAATAATTAACAATCTCAGGATTTTACTTTTTACACTGAATCTAATGTCCTTTATATCATATAAAAAAATTAACCAGCAAGCATTTATTAAGTGCTTACTGTGTACAACATATTTTACTAAGCTTGGGTCATACAAAAAGAACTGCCAAAATAAGGTGAAGCAGCCTTTGTCATCGAGCTGCTTACATTCTAATATGAACACAGTTTGTTCCAAACTGAAAACACAGCACATAAAATAAAAACAAGGTAACTGATGGGGCATTAGTTCCTTGGAGGAGAGGACCAGGAAAATCCTCATGCATGAATGACACTAGATCTGGGTCTTAAAGGAAACTAAGAATTACAGGTAAAGAAAGAGTGCGTTGAAGGCATGGGAAGCAGCCAGTGCAAAAGCACTGGGTGGAGAAATGGAGTTTCAAAGGTGAGGAACAGCAGGAAGACTGTCTAGGGCCAGGACCCAGAACAAGTCTGATTCTCCTTATATGATACATCTCTTCAAATACTGATATGCCCCCACTCGCCCATGGCCTCCACTGTCCAGGCTATAATTCCATCTACAATCCTCATGTTGCCCTGATTAAAAAAAACAAAACAAAACAACTTCTCATTCTGACATTTAAGCAACTCTTTAATCTGCCACAACATATTTTTTCAGTCTTACTAAACAATGGTGCCCTTTCAAAACTCTTCCCTTCTACAAACAACCAAGACAGTTGCCACCTCCTCCATGGAGTCTTCCAAGATCCCTGTAGCTGTTGGTATTCTCTCCATCATTAAATGTGGAAAGAGCAGTCATATTTCTCTTTTTTCCCCTATTACTTTCAACCAATACTTATAATTTCTCACTTTTTTGGAGGTAATACCATTGGTAACATTTTAGCATCTTATTCTGTGTGATTGAAAAATGGAGTTCATATGATAATCTGGTATGTCTTGGCTTTGGTATCATTCTGCTTGGTGAAAGGATAAAGGGTTTACTGGATAACTCTTTCTTAGTCTTTATGTTCATCTTTTTTGTGGCAATTAATTTACATCAGTTAAACTTCCCCCAGGAATGATGATACTCTGTATTGATGTCTGCTCCTTTATCCTTTTCATATTTTTCAGCAGAACTGATTCAATTAAATAGATCCAGTAGGGGCACACCATATCTATTCATTATTATTCTTTCTTTTCATTTGATATTGATTTTGTTCATTACTCTAAGAAGTTGAAAGGAGACCATTTCAGGAATGACTTTCACATTGGTGATCATGTAATTTGAAGGGTCTTACCAAGTTGTTCATAAAGTTTTTCTACCTACCTATCCTCTACAACAGAGATGTCAAAGATGCACCTAGTACATCACAAAACAAATGAAAATGTAATTGGGAAATATTTTTAAAAATAAATGAAAATAGAATAGAACATGATTGTTGTTCAGTTATATCTGACTCTTCATGACCCCATTTGGGGTTTTCTTGGCAAAGACACT
>CM053625.1:321743002-321785034 GCA_028646595.1 Phalanger gymnotis | reverse complement strand
ATAGATAGATAGATAGATAGATAGATAGATAGATAGATAGATAGATAGATAGATGGAAGGATGGAGGGACGGAAAGACAGACAGACAGATATAAATAGATGGATAGATAGATACATGGAGAGATGGAAGGATGGATGGATGAATGAATGGATGGATAAATGGATAGATATAGATAGACAGATGATAGAAAAATAGAAGTCGACAGATGATAATGATAGAAAACAAATATAGATATTAGGTAGAACTTTTAAATTCAATGCTTACTATGCACCACACATTGTGCTAAGCTCTGGGGATACAGATGGATGCAAATAAGATTTCTTTTGCCCCTAAGCAACTTCCAATGGAATGGGGAAAGACTTCACATAATTGGAGCTGGGGTGGGGGTGGGGGGAGAGATGTAGTCACTCCCAAAGAGGTAAGAGTGAGTCCAGCAAGAAACAAAGTAAGCATGACCGAAATTAACCATGTTTACACAGACACAAAGGGCATGTGGGTGGCACAGTGGATAGACAGCCAAACTTGGAGTAAAAAAGACTCTTCTTCAGTTCAAATTTAGCCTCGGACACTTACTAGCCATGTGAACCTGGGCAAGTCACTTACCCCTGTTTGCCTCACTTTCCTCATCTGTAAAATGAGCTGGAGAAGGAAATGGCAAACCATTCCAGTATCTTTGCCAAGAAAACTCCAAATGAGTTCATGAAGTGTCAGAAAGGATTGAAAACAACTCAACAGCAACATAGACATGCAGTTAAGAAATGTCAGAACAAAAATTTGTACCTAGATATTGTGATTTCTGGCATAGAGTTTTCTCACTGTCTGTTTGAATTTATCGCAGTTGCCTCTGGAGAGCTATTCGAGATCTCATGATTATCATCCAGTCAATGTGTTTGAAGTGAAGGGCATGAACTGCATTTATGGGCAGAAAAAAACCTGTGTTCCGATCTTCCCTCTAACACTTTCTTGCTTTGCAACAATGAACAAACAATTTCTTTGAACATATTTACTCAGGTGTAAATTGGGAAAGCTTATACCTTTAGGACTTGCCTAGAGAAGGACTTGCCTTGTTCACTAGAGTAGATAGAGCGGCGCCTTGTGATCGGGAAGACCTAGGCTTGATACTTTCCTCTGCCATGGATCAGCTACATGAGCTAGCCATGTATTCTCGCAGTGCTAACTGCAGAGAAGATAGTGCTTCAGAAGAGATGGCGATTTGCACTGGGGGAGGCGGGGGAGGGAATTTCTACAGTCAAGAGCATCCCACAAAAGTGAAATCTAAGATGTGAATTCCACCCCCACCCTAACCCCCCCAAAATATTAACTCACAAGAGTTTTGTGAGAATCAAAAGTTATTATTTGCATAAAGTACTTTGTAATCTTTGAAATATTACATAATTGTCAGTAATTAAGAGATAAATAGTTTAATAAATTTAAAGCTAGAAAGGACCTGAGAAAGAGGTCAGAGAGTCCAACCCTCTCATGAAGAAATTGAAACCTGGGGGAGATAAAGTCACTTACTCAAAGAAATACTGAAAATAAGTAGGGGGTGTGGAAACCATAGGATCACATTCAATCAGTAATTCAATCAATGAGCATGATTAATACTTCCTCTGCAAGAGATGCCATGATAAGCACTAGGGATCAAAGAAAGAAAAAACTTATCTCATTGTAGGACGAAGGAACCTTTGAAACCATCTGGTCATTTCCCAAATCCCTGAGGCCGGGGGAAGCAAAGTCACATAAGTATTGAGTGTTCCCAGTGGGAACTAACTCCGGTCCTGACTCCAAGGTCTTGGCTTTTTTTTTTTTTTTACTGCAGCACAATTGTAATGTATAGTTTGTAAGGCATTTTCTTCCCTTAACACAGTGCTGGGGAGAAGGCAGGCATGGACACCATTTGCCGAGTGGAAGGTAAGCTCCCTGAGGACAGTGACCATTGCAATGTTCAGTCAACGGGGCCGTGACCACCCCATTTCCGCGGTAGTGACAACTTGCCCCTGGGGAGGGTACTCTCCGCCAGACACACCTCTACGATTGATGGCCTTAGCTTCTTAGAGCACAGATGGCTGTTTTAAAGGCCTGCCAGGATGGTACAGCCTGTATGGGACTTGAACCCAGTCTTTGATAATGATTGTGCATGCTGCCTTAGCCTGGCACAGAGCAGGCTCCAGATTAAAGGATAATGAACTGAACCGAATAAGGCAAGCCAGATTATCTCCTTTTTACAGATGAAGAAACTGACATGGTTCAGAGACTTGCCTACAATTTACAGAACTGGTTAGCCTTGGAGCTGGGCCTGGAGCCTGGGGCTTGTGCATAGAGATCTAGCATTTGCACCATCACTACCCCTGCCCACCACCACCCTGAATGCCTCTTACAACATACTCATGTTAATTAGGCCACCCAGTAGAAGGACTCAGTGTCCACAACTTTCATCTCCCAGGCAGCCCATTGATGGTGGCACGTAAGAAGAAGGCTGCTTTCTATTACTTACTATCTTCTCTCCTTTGTACTGAGCCAAAGGTCCTTAACATGAATCTCCCCATGGAGAAAGGATCTCCAGGCTGAGGGAGGGAAGGTCACTAATACTGCCTCTGACAGGAAACATATTCCAAGGAGAGAGAGAAAAAGAAATAAATAAAACACAAGTGAATGCACAACAACAAAAAAATGTGCGTGCCCTCCCAGAAAACCTGGTGATGTCACTGGTAGGAAATGCAAGTCAGAGGATGGAGGATGGGCTCCTTTCTTAGGATTTCAGTGATGAAAAGAAGCAGCTTGATGAATATTTTAAAGCGTGACTTATTATTTATTCAAAAGACAATGAGCAATCTTGCCCTGCAGCAGCTCTGCTTGGCATGGCATTAAAGAAACTCTGGGCCTGAGGCTCACATGTGGCCTCCCAATCCTACTTCTTTCAAGTTAAGAAGCATTTATTAAGCTCCTGCTATGTTCTGGGCCTTGGGGTTAATGTTGAAGATATAAAAGGTAAAGAGGAAATGGCATCTGCCTTCAAAGAGCTTATAGTCCAGATGGAAGTTAAGACCTATGAAAATAAAGAAACTTGGAAGATTAATAGCTCCCTACACTGTCCATCTCCCACCTAATAAAGGCTAGCAATTGTATTTGGTGTTGTTGTTCAGTCATGTCTAACTCTTCACGACCCCATTTGGGATTTTCTTGGCAAAGATACTGGAATAGTTTGCCATTTCCTTCTCCAGTTCATTTTACAGATGAGGAAGTTGAGGCAACCAAGGTTAAGTGACTTGCCCAGGGTCATACAGCTACTAAGTGTCTGAGACCAGATTTTGAACTCAGGAGGATGAGTCTTCCTGTTTCTAAGTTCAGTGCTTTATCCACAGAGCTACCTACCTGCCTCAGCAATCATACAGCCCATTTAAGATATGATAGCTTTTTGTCCTCAGTAATCCTAAGAGGTAGGTACTACTATTAGCTCCATACTTGAAGAAACTCAAATAGATGTCCAGGATCCTATGACCTGTGAGCATCTGAGTCAGGATTTAAATTTGTCTCAGGTCTCCCTGACTTGAGGTCAAGCATTCTATCCACTGGACCCAGCAGCTGCCTTTGTACACAAGCCATCTCCCACACCTTGAATGTTCTCCCTCTCTCCTCCTACCTCTTTAGAACCCTTCTCATGAAGGCTAAGCTTGAGTGCTTCCTTCTCTGAGAGGCCTTTCCTGGCAACCCCCCTCCTGCTCTCGAAATTATTTGGTATCAGATGGGTAATTCATCAATGTCCATGCCTCTCCATCTCATCTGAGTTCTTTGAAGGTGGGGCACCACATGGCATCAATGAAGTTCTCTGATTAGGGGGAGCTTGCTGGTGCGATGGCTAAAACATTGGGATTGTAGCTAGGGTAGAACTGAAGTCAGCTCCTGCCTCAGACCCTCACTAGATGTGTGACACTGGGCAAGTCACTTAATCTTTGTCAGTCTCATTTTCTCCATCGGTACAATGAGGTTGCTGAACTGGCCAGCATTATGGTCACTTCCAGAAGTGACATTCAATAGGCCAAGGTCATTTCCAAGTCTACCATTTTATGTTCTTTGTCCATCTTCTATGTGGAGTCTCCTTCCAGCTCTTAGTGCCTTCCTCCAGGAATTACTTTTTAACATATATTATAGGTAATATATATATTATAGAATATGTATATATTATATGTAATATATAACTGAATACCTTGGAATTACTTTGTATTGGATATATATATGTGTGTGTGTGTTTATAAATATATGTATTTTTTCATATGCTCATGGTATCTTCCCCAATGGAATGAAAATTCTGTTAGGGCAGGGACAATTCCATTGTTGTCTTTCTATCTCTAACCCCTACTATAGTGTCCTGCATATAGCAAGTATGTGATACATTCTTGTTGACTGATTACTTTCTGAAGTCTGTCCCATGTCTGACATTCTCTAAGACTCCTCTTAGCTCTGACATTCCCTGTTCTAAGGTCTCTCTCTCCCAACTCTGACATTCTTGGTTCTAAAGTCCCTCCCAGCTCTGACATTTTCTAAGGTCTCTCTCCGTTCTGACATTCTTCTCAGCTCTGACATTCTTGGTTCTAAAGTCCCTCTCAGCTCTGAGATTCTATTATTTCAAACAGCCTCCAGCATCTGTGCACCATCCACTTTTCCCTCCCTCCCTCATGAATGCTGAACACTTGATTCCAAGATAAACTTAGATTTGTTGAATCACAGATGATTACTGTGGTGTTGTTTTAACCACAACATCCTCTATGAGAAGAACGCTTCAGTACCAGAAGTTGTGGAAGCAAATAGACTTCAGACTTCTCCTAAAAGACACTCCTTCCTGGGTGGGGAATGGTTTATGTTTGATTGTCTGTCTTGGCTTCTCTGGGGTGTCTGCAGCAGAGACAGGACACTGAGGTTAACCTTTCTATTTGAAAGTGTATCACATGCACCTGGGGTCTCTGGGAGAAAAGGAGCAAAACCACAACTTCCCTTGTGGTGGGCTCCTCCAGGGAGCTCCATATGAAACTGGCAACAAAATTAACCAAGATGAAATTAAACAACAGTCACATATGCCAGCAAAATGAGGTATTTCTTGAAACAAATAGACAAGCTATGCTTGGAAAGCGTTGGAAAGGTTTCAGAATCGCTATTGTGGAAAGGATTATGGGCTTTGAGTCAAGAGATTAGATTCTGGTTCTGTCTCTGCCCCTTATAGACATGCAACTTCAAGAGAATCATTTCCCTCCTCTGTCAAATGCAATACGGTAAAGGGGCTTCGGGTTTATGGTCAGAAACCTCCCAGTTTTTTGTGTTTTGGTTTTTAACCACTTGTATGACCTTAACCAAATCACTTCACTTGGCCTTAGGTCCTTATCCATAAAAAGAGAAGATGGGATGAAGGTCCTTTACCCCTTGAATTAACATCACAAGAACAAGGTGGGGAAACATAGTGAGATAGCACCTTCTCTAGGGGGAAAAATATGTGAGGATTTTAATGCACTTCAAGACAGAATGAGATAATGACATGATACATTTGCCTCCCAAAGCTAAGGGAAACATGGGATGCATTAAAAGAAAGAAAGTGACCTTGAATAAAGAGTCCTATTTTATTAGGCTCTGGACAGTTCACATCTACAGAGGAGGAAAATCATTAGTTTAGGGTTGGAAAGAACGCTGGAGTTATTTGGTCTAACTAACCCTATCATTTTTACAGACAAAGAACCTGAATCTCAGAGAGCTAAAGTGATTTGCTCAGTCATTCACTAGGGAGTGGCCTGGCTGGGACCTTCAGGTGAGTAGCCCGAATTAATTTATTTAATTAAATTGTATTCAGGTCCTTGGGCTCCAGTGCTTGCTCCTCAGAACCACAGTTCTGGAAAACGTAGTTTAGAAAGGAGATTAAAAAACTGTTGAGTGTCCAAAGAAGAGCAAAGATAATAGTGGGAGGACTTCAGTTCATGGCACATGGGCATGGTTTAAAGAACTGGGGCTAGGAGAGGAAAAGACTCTGGGTGGGGAAAGAGGGATGGCATCTGACTTCAAATATATGGCAGGCTGACACATGGAGGAGAAATTAGATTATTCTTTTTGGCCCCAGAGAACAGAGTCAGGAGTAGTGGGTGCAAGTTGGACAAAGTCCAATTTAGGTTTGGAGTCAGAAAAATCTTCCCAACAATGAATCCAAAGCATTTTGGGCTGCCTTGGGAGGTGGTTGGCTCCCCTTCAGGGAAGCTTTTCAGAAAAAGGTTGGGTAAGCCCTTGTTGGATAAATGGTAGAAGGAAGTGTCCCCTTGGTACAAATTGAGATTCTACCTTGAGATTCTGTGACCACGGGATTCTTACCTCTCAATCCCCTGATCCTATATATGTCATGATTATCCCATGCCTCAGGAGGAGTAGAGTTGTTGTGAGGATACAATGGTACAGTAAACATAGGAATTCTTTATAAATCATCCAATAAAGGTGTTGTTTGTGAGAACAAAACCCCAAATCTGATTTTTTTTTAGAAAGAAACTTTTTAGGTCATTTGGTAGAGAGAGAGCCAAAAAGAAAGGGTGACTTCCTCTCATCCAGGCTCTGGAAAGTTTACATTATATAGGATTTAGACAAAGGAACCTGAACACAAAGCATACATACACAGGTAAACAATTTTGCCAAGAGGGCAACTTGGAAGCAATCTATTGGATTATTATAATTATGGATTGTTAGTAAATGTATTGGATTTTTGGTAAAATTGGATTTTAGTATTTGTATTATTTTATGGATTATTAGTAAATGCATAGATATTCAATAAAATTTAGACAAAGCTAAAACAAAAAAGGAACCTCAAACACAAATTCAGGTGGACTCAAAACAACATCTGGGTGAGGGGATTTAATATAAGAATGTTTTGGGTAGAACTAGTATCTGGGAGAATTCAAAATTCCTTATAGTCATCTCCAGCATTCCTGGAGAGTTACTCAAGTCTGGAGGACATTCTGGATTCAAACAATCTCTAGTCACATAAGGTTAGGTTCAAACAATATCTTTTATTCTTATTCATTCAGTTATGTGTGACTCTTCATGACTCCATGGACTAGAGAATACTAGGCTCTTCTGTCTTCCACTATCTCTCAAAGTCTGTCCAAGTCCATGTTCATTGTTTCCATGACACTATCTATCCATCTCATCCTCTGCCATCCATTTTTCCTTTTGCCTTTAATCTGTCCAAAACCAGGGTCTTTTCCAATGAGCCCCATATATAAGCATCGGCTTCAGTATTTCACCTTCCAGTGAGTAGCCGGAATTAATTTATTTGAGTATTGACTGCTTTGATCTTCTCGCTGGCCAAGGGACTCTCAAAAGTCTTCTCCAGCACCATAATTCAAAAATGTTGATTCTGCAGTGTTCGGCTTTGCTTACAGTTCAAATCTCAAAGCCATACATTGCTCCTGGGAAAGTCATAGCTTTGACTATACAGACCTTTGTGAACAAAGTGATGTATCTGATTTTTAGTATGCTATCTAGATTTGGCATAATTAAAAAACTGATAAATAATAATCCATAAAGGTGAGCTGGGTATCTCATGGGGGGGGTAGAAAAAAAAACAACAAAAAAAAAGTAGTGTATGAGAAAAAAATAACACAATTTCTCTAGTGTGGTTTAAAGACCATAGAGGGCTTTCATTAATACCACCTCATGAGGCAGGTTATGACAATGCTTATCATCCTTATTTTAGAGATGAGGAAAAAGAGACTCAAAGATGTTGTCTAGCCTTGAGTCACACAAGTAGGTTAGTAGATATCAAAGATGAAAGACTGAAAAAGTGTTTTCCTGAAGTCAAGTGAGACACTCTTTCCAGGACACCAGGAACTGCTTAGAAGTCGGTCACGTATCCCACCCCTTACCCAACTCACCTATCGAAGGGATCAGTGCTCAGTATTGTGGTGTGGCCCCCATTGGTGCTAATTACCGGGGCTTGTTTGAAGAGTTGACCAAGAGTGTGATATTTGACGTGAGAATTATTGGTGTAATAATGCAAACCTGGCCTGGGCCTCAGAGTTTCCACTGAAGTCAGCTGAATTACAGGAGCTCTGAAATTCTTTATTGGCAGAACCTGCATCACAACCAGTAGAGTTGAATACGTTCATCTGTTGTGTTCCAGCTGTTTGTCTGAAATATTAGACATCTGAAGATTTGCAGGACTTTTTCCCCTTAGAGGAGAGTCACTCACCCTCCCTTCTGGATTTATTCTCAAAATATTCTCCCAAAGGCTAAGTGGAGGAACCATGAAGCAATCCTAGACATTGATTATGATAATTAGTATTTGTTTTGTTTTGTTTCGCTTTGTTTATGGCCACAGGGAAATTCCATTCTGACCTTATGGTTTCCATTGTTCTCACTACAACTTATAAGGCTGTGTGGGCTATGGAGTGGAGCTGAAATGACAATTATTCATGAGAGCTGTCATCTCCGGAACAGGATTTGTGAAACTATCTTAGCCAATATAGGTTTCTTGGTGTGGGATGTTCTCCCTAGCCTGTTACTAAAGTTGGGTGGTTGGTGTTATAGGGGCACTTAAAGCCATTTCATTTTTGTCAGAAGCATAGAAACGATGGACTTGTTATCAAGAATGGCTAGCTAGCTAGATCCCAAAATCTACCAGATGATGACTACCTTCCTCTTCCATGGCTATATCTCATTTGAACTCATCCTCTTCTCCCTATGCTCCCAGCAACCACATCATTATTGCTTTCAGAGTGTTCTGGAGCGCCCCCACCACCACTACCATCCAACTATATTGACTGCATGATCTACCTATGGGCATGGACAAACTCATTGCTATCTATCCATGTTTTATTTCCTTTGGGTTTTTTTTTTGTTTTGTTTTTCTTTCTTTTTTGGGGGGGGGAGAAGGCAGGGCAATTGGGGTTAAATGACTTGCCCAAGGTCACACAGTTACTAAGTGTGTCGAGTGTCTGAGGCTGGATTTGAACTCAGGTCCTCCTGACTTCAGGACCATTGCTCTACTCACTGTGCCACCTGGCTGCCCCCCATATTCTATTTCCAAATTCAATTCATCATTTAAGACCCACCTCAAATGTTGCTTCATCTTTGGACAATATGGTATGGTGAGAAAAGCCCTTAACTTTTAACAGACTTTGATCCAAGCCCTTGCTCTGCTTGTGACTAGCTGTGAGATCTTGGATAAGTTATTGGGTTTCTCTGAATATCAGTTGTCTCATTTGTAAATTTGGGGTAATGATTTTTGCATTACTGAACTCATAGGCTTTTTAGAAGAAAAATAAAGAAAAAAGATGTATATAAAGAATGGTAAATACCTTGAAGTACCCTCTTCAGCTATTATTACTATACTCTGTCCTTGACCACTCCAGCTCACAATAAATGCTTTCTCCTTTGGAGTTTGATGTCACTGACTTGTTGAAGTATGAGAACCTGGCTTTGAATTATAGCTCTGTCATTTGCTAGCCATGGACTATTGGGGAAATCACTCTCATTTGTCTGGTCTTCAGTTTCCTTATCTCTATAATGGGAGAGTTGGACTAAAAGATTTCTAAGACCTTTTCCAGCGAATAAGATCCATGCCTCATAGTTAACAATTATCATCCCTAAGGATTTCTAGGTATAAGGGATTTTCAAGAGCATAGAAAATAGATCCCTTATTTTATAGGTGAGGAAACTGAGGACCAGAGAAGGAAAATAACTTGGTCAGGGTCACACAGCTAAGAAGTATCTGAGTCAGCATTAGGATCACAGATTGGGACCTGAAAGGGACATCAGTGATCATCTCCTCTATTACTTTGTTCTACATAATTAAAAATAAAATAAACAAATAAGGAAAGGAAGGAAGGAAGGAATGAAAGGAAGGAAGAAGAGAAAGAAAGAAAGGAAGGAAAGAAAGAAGGAAGAGCAAGCTGAGGCTCAGAGAAAGAAAGTGACCCACTCAGGATCACACAGGTAACAAATCTGATTCCAGAGCAGGAATGAGAATCTGAGCTTCTAGCCTTCCAGCTCACCAGTGCTCTTGACTCCACCCCACGCTGGTTCTCTGGCCTTATGCTTGAAGACAAAGAATAACAAAGCCAACCCAGCAGCCACAGCTTCCTGCCTGCCCTATCTCAGTCACAAAGAACAGATTCAAGCTCTTGGGCCTCAGCAGACACCCCACTGGCATCCTTCAACTGGGATGAACCAGCAATAACATTGACACAGGCCATCAGCCTGCATTTCTGATGCCGGGGACATTTAATTTTTCACCCCACAGTCCAGTGGTGAATTGATGGGCGTCGCTGAAACAGGGACCTTTTCAGGGATGGCTCAAGAGCCTGGAATGCCATGCTCTGCCTGGCATCCATCTGCAGAAGAGGAGGGCTGGGGCAGGCAGACACTGCTCTGTGTTCTCTGGGATGCTTGTTGGCATCCTGGAGGGATGAGGCAGGGGAAGGGGCGGGTGCCCTGCAGCTTAGACTCCCCAAAGGAGGCATGCTTCCCCTCCTGATAGAAGTGTATCTGCACTGAAATGATATCTGCAAAGGTTAAGCTGGCTTGCTGCAGAAGATTTGATAGCAAAATCCTGGTAATAATCATATGATCACAGAAGGGACCTCAGAGATCATCTCCTCCTACCCCTTCCTTTGACAGATGAGAAAAGTGAGGCATAGAAAGTGAAAGTGGCATCCCCAGAGTCACACACTAGGAAGTTTGAGAGTCAAGGTTAGGACTAGAGATACAGAGACAACCTGATATAAATTTCTCATTTTTGCAAACTGAGGCCTCCAGCGGGAGGGTGGAAAAGGCCATACAGGCAGCAAGGGGCAGAGCCCACATTCAGACTTAGGTCCTTTGTCTGCAAATGCAGCAAACAGGCTTTCCAGGCTAGCTCACTGCCCCAGTGTCCTTGTCGGGAAGAGAGGGAGGGGAACAAATAATAAAGACAACAAAGTGTATGTCTGTTTTTGTTATTATTGAGAGGAGGACTAGGTAACAGTGGAGAGACCACCAGATCTGGTGGTCTTTGGAGAATCTCATGTACACACTATCCCCTCCCCCATTCCCCATCCCCCCTTCCACTTTACAGGAAAGAAAACTGAGTGAGGGAGAGGAAAGGACTTGCTCAAGATCTCACAGCTAACAGCAGAACCAAGGGTCCATCTTCTGTTCTCTGAATCCAGTACAAAGCTCCTTCTGCTATACAAAGGCATGTCTTGACATCAACTTCCCTCTTCCCTTTTCAGAGGTGGGGAACTCTGGGTGTGGATTACAGCATGCCCAGTCATGGAGGACTGATATGTTTATAGTTTAAGGATTGCTTTTCATTTTGCTTCTCTTTTCAGTCTTGGTTACGATGGTGGCTTTGCTGGGGAGGAGGAGAGAAAGGATATGAAATGAAGTAATCAAAAAAAAAATAAAATTTGTATTAAAACATGTCTCCCAGAAGCTCTTTTTCGCCCATGCTGTAGACAAAGGATTTCAAACCCTGCTCTCTTCCCCAGCCCCAGTGGGCACCAGAACCTCAACTGGTGTTTCTTTATTGATTATTTTAAGTTTGGCCCTGAGAGCCTGGGCTCCTATCCTTTCTCACCTACTTACTGGCTTTGTGACCTTGGGCAGGTCCCCTAACCCCTCCAGGCCTCAGTTTCCTCAAAAAGGGACTATATTTCATGAGCTTTAAATTATCTTCCTTGACAAAATCTTGTGAGTTGAAATAATTTTAATTACATTTTATCAATAATAACAGCTAATGTTTATATAGCATTTACTATGTGCCAGGAACCTTATGATTATCTCATTTGAAGCTCATAAAAACCCTAGGTGGGAAGGAGCTGTTATTATCCCCATTTTATAGATGAGAAAACTGAGGCAAACAGGTTAAGTGATTTGCCCAGGATCACACAGCAAATGCATGTCTGAAGCTGGATTTGAACACAGACCTTCCTGATTTCAGGTCTAGCACTCTATTAAGTGCACCACCTAGCTGCCTCTGTTTTGTTTCTTTGTTTTTCTGTCTTTTTGCCTCTATCTTTCCCTCTTCTCCTTTCTCTCTGTACTTGAGTCTTCCTTTCCTCCCCTCCTCTCCTTTCCTCTCCTCTTCTCCTCTCTTCTGTCTCTTTTTTTCTCTTCTCTCCGTATGTCTCTGTTTCTTTGTCTTGGCATATCTCTGTCTCTTTATCTCTCTGTATCTCCGTCTTCATCTCTATCTCTCTGTATCTCTCTTTGTCTCCCCTCACCCTCCCCAACTCCTTTCTGTCTTGTAACTGCCCCCAGCCGTTTCCACAGCAGCTGTTCTTGGCCATTGTTACAATGCTGACATCATTTGGAAGTAAATCTGTCATTTCTAAATGCTGCCCCCCATCGCAACCCCCTTGTAACAAAGGAAAAAATAAGGATATTTAGGCAAACCAGAAGATAGAATGAACTCATCTGACAGAGTACAGGCCATTCTATACCCATAGTCTCCAATATCTCCAGCAAAAGGTGAATGACGTTTGGCTCGATAGTGCTTTATTACGTTCTTATACCAGTTTGCTTAGACATTTCCCAAAGCATGGACACCCATATTGCTTCTAAATCTTTGCTGCCAAAAACAAGTACTGCTGTGAATGTTCACATAGACAGGACCTTTATTTCTTTCTAACCTCACTGGGGTCTGAGGCTGTCTAGTGAGCTGGCTGGGTCAAAGGGCATGAAAAGTTTAGTGGCCTCCTATTTGTTCATCTTCCCTCAATTCTCTCCCCACTCCAAAGTCCTTCGAATAGCTAGCAAAGGGACTGAAGACCTGACCATGCTAATTCTCTACTCTATAAACGCCAGAAGTTTCCTATTGCCTGTCAGTCAACTAGAAATTCCTCTTCGACTTTGGAAGCTCATCACAACCTGGCCCCAACCAATCTTTCAGCCTCATTATGGATTCCTCCCCCTCCACACTGAGTGAGGCAGACAAACAGGGGTTCTTGCTCTTCTTCATATATGACACTACATGTCCAGACCTTGTGCCTTTATAGCGGCCATTCTGGTTACCGGGAATGTCCTCCCCTCTCCCTCCTAGAATCCCTCTTTTCCTTGAAGATGCACCTCAAACAGCATGTTCTTCATGAAGCCTTTTCTGATGCTCCTGCACACAACTTACAGCAACTTTCCTACTCATGGCCTTGTATTTAACTATTTATTCATCAGGTATATACTTATAAATATGCGTGCTGTAGGCCCTGCTATACGGTAAACCAGTAAATGTTATTATTGTAAACGCCAACGATGTGTCAAGCACTATGCAAAGCCCTTGGGGTACAAACAATGGAAAAAGATAGCCCCTACCCTCAAGAGCTCACAATCTAAGGGGGAGATAACAAGCAAACAAACAAGTACAAATGAGGTAAATACAGGATAAATAAGAAAACATTAACAGAGGGAAGGCATTAAAATTGAGAGGGGCTAGGAAAGGCTTTCTATAGAAGATTTTTTTTTAATTTGGGAAGGAAGCCAGGGAAGCCCAGAGGCAGAAATGAGGAGGGAGAACATGACAGGCAAAGGAGACAGCTGGAGAAAATGACCCGAGCGGATAGATTTGGAAGGTTTTGTTTGAGGAACAGCTAGGAGACCAGTGTCACTGGACTGAAAAGTACAGTGGTGAAGAATAAGATTCAAGAAAACTGGAAATATAAGAAGAGGCTACATTAGGAAGGGTTTTGAACACCAAACAGTGAAGTTTGTATTTGTTCCTGGTAGTAAAAGGAAGGAGGATGATCCAGCAAAGTAGACTGAAATGGAGTATTCAAATAGGTAGAAGAACTAGTAGAAGGTCTGCCAAAAACCTATAGAGAAGAGGGCTTCAAGGAGGAGAGTGTGATCTCTGCTGTCTGAGGCTGGAAAGAGAGGTCAAAGGAAATGAGAATGGAAAAAAGACCATTGGATTTGGCAACTAGGAGATCACTGGTAACTTTGGAGAAAACAGTTATGGTATAATCAGAAGCCCAGAGTGTAAGGGGTTAAGAAGAGAGTGCAAGGAGAGAAAGTGAAGGCACGTATTATAGATTTCCTTTTCAAGGAATTTAGCTACAAAGGGCAAAAAAGATGTAAGAAGATAATTAGCAGAGATGGGAAGATCAAGTGAGGATTTTTCTTCAGAATAGGGAGAAATAGGCATATTTGTAGGCAGTAGTAAATGAGCCAGTAGACAGAAAGAGATTTAAAATAAGTGACAAGAGTACAATCTGTTGAAGAAAGCAGGATGGAATGCGATCTCTTGAGCAGGTAGAGGGGTTAGTCTTGGTGAGGAGTAAAGCCACCTTATCACCTGAGACAGGGGTGAAAGAGGAGATAGCGGCAGAAGGCACCTGAATGATAGATGAGAAAGATGGGAGAGGGAGCTCATGGGGTATAGACTTGATTTTTTTCTGAAAAAAGTGATACAAGTCTCTCAGATGAGAGAGTGGAATGAGAGGGAGTTATGACAGAGTTGAAGGAGGGATGGGAAGTTTTAGAAAAGCCACTGTGAAAAGAGGTTTAGTGAGCTGATAAGGGATGTATAGTAAGATTGCCTAGCAGCAGAGAGCCCAGTTGAGGTTGTATGGCATTCTTGAACATGGAGGTGGTACATTTGGTATATTTGTAGATGGTTCTAAGACCAAAGGTGTAACTATCTTTGTGTGGCTGAGAATGAGTACAGAAGTAGTTCATAGGAAGTAAATAGGTTGAGGAATTGAGAGTTTAGGGTTTTTAAGAGAAAGTCAATATATTTATTGAAGCCTGCTAGTATGAGGACAGGATTCGGGGTAGAGAGAAAAAAAAAAACTGAGCCATTTACCCAACACATTGAAGAAGGAAGAGGAGTGACCCAGGAGTCTATTGACAGTAGCTACCAAGATTTTAACTGGATGGTAGATGACCAATACATGAACATCGAATGAGGAGAAATTACTGAATGATAGGGGTAGGAGAACATGGAAGTGACAAAGAGAAACAAGGAATTTTCTAACTCCCTATAATGCTAATGGGATGTGAAGATCTTCCCCACCCATTAATAGGCCTCACATGGAGCACATTAAGGTAAGCTCACTTAGGCCAGGCTTGTTTGTAAGAAGGCTTTCACACCTTTTGGTACTGAGTTGATCAGGCACTGATTGGTGAGGGTTGTGATGCCTTCTGGCTCTGAGAAGTGTATATATACTCTGAGTTGGTATTTTGCTTTGGGGGTTGGCTTATGAGAAGGATCATATGATTCCCTGGTTGAGACTCTGAGTAGCCATATGTTCAGAGTTCCCTGACTACTCAGATGTGGATGCAAGAGCCAGTGGTGTATGCAATGTTGCTTTGATTCAGGCAGTTAAGAACACTATCTGTTGTTCTTTGTGCTGATTTCTCTGCTTGTATTTTCTCTGATGTTCAGGGTGCTGACTTTTCACCTGAACTAGTGAATGTAATTAAAGAAGATTGTTGACCCCTTTAAAGTTGCTTTCCTTTAAAAGCAGATCAAATAACCTGCGCTAGCAGGCCATTCTGGATATTCTAGGGCGCTTGCTGTTACACTCCCCTGCCTTAGCCAGTGAACTGAAAGGAATGAGTGAAAACACAGTCAGTACTGGAAAGGGTGGCCAGGGAGGCTGTATCATCAGATGGAAGTTAAGTTTCAATAATAGCTATTGAATGAAAGAGTAGGAGAAGAAATAATTTAGGATAAAGGGAAATATGTTGCCTATGGAGTAGGCATTCCAGAGGCACAAAGAAAGGGGTAAGTTGTGTTTGACTGGAACTTTGGGATGGGAAGGTTGAGGGGCATGGCAATAAGGAAGTATTTGTTGGGGGTGGAAAATGGGGTTTGGATGATGACCTACCAGGGTTCAGAGTCACTGAGACATGACAGGTATGACCAGGCACGAGAATATTCATCACTGAATGGAGAGTGGCATTCTTCTTCCCTTTAGGAAATTGAGAAATTTAGAAACTGAGCTGGAGACAAGTGCAGTATGAAATGGGGGGACACATAGTCAGCTGGTCAGATTGAAGGCCCCGCTTCAATACTTCTCTTCCGTCCAGAGACCGGAGGTTGGAAAAGAAAGGGCATAGCAGAGGATGAAAGCTGAGCCTGCACACAGGTTGAAGGAAGTCTTGTTCCCCATTGATTTTCCTCTTCCTCTTCTTTTAAGGGACACTTACAGCAAAAGATAGAAAGCCAGAGATTAAAGAGAAGATTGCTTCTCTTTGCACCAGACATTCTCCATGTCTCTGTTGGGAGATGAGACTGGCAGCAGGAGGTGGAAGTTATCTTGTGCTGGCCTAGATAAGAGATGTCACTTTGGGACAGATGAAAGATGCCCAGCCTGCCCCCTTGCCACTTTTTCTTAAGGGAAGTCACCAGGTACATGGTTAGAAGAAGGTCTATCTCCTCCACTGAGGCTAGAGATCAAGTGGAAGCCTGAAATGGTAGGCCCCCTGCTCTGGGGGAAGTGCCTTGAAATTGTCCCATTTTCTACTTGTGTGATCAATAAATACTTGCTCATCGATTGATGCTTTTGTTACATTTTAAATGATTTTCTGGAATTATTGCAATGATCCACAAATCCAACGGCCATGAGTGTTCCTACCTTTCAGAGTGATTATTTCTATCTTTTGCTTTCATTTTTTTCTTCCAAATTGCTAGTTGAGAGGGAAAACCTCTGACTTTTTTTTAATTTGCATTTCTCAATTATTAGTGATTTAGAGGTCTCTTGCATGAGGTTGCTAATAGTTTTCAATTTTTCTTTGGGGAACTGTTTGGTCACGTCCTTTGATCACTTCTGAATGGAGGTTTTGGTCGTTAGAGCACCTCTACCCTCTCTAAAACTACTGGATATTTATATATCAGACTCATTCATTCATTCGTTCAGTAATTTATTCATGCTGCAACCATTCATTTCATGCCAACTGCTTTAAGAACACTGTGATCATCACTAGAAATATGATGCATAAAAGCAGCATGGTCCCTGCCCTCTACAAGTTTGTTATAATATGGTGACTATATTAAATGTGCTAAATTAGCAACAATAATAATACTAATAACCACCACTTACTATGTGCCAGGCACTGTGCTAAGTGCTTTACAATTATCATCTCATTTGATCCCCACTGCAATTCTGGGAGACAAGTGCTATTTATTGTTATCTCTGCTTTTTTTTTTTTTTTAACAAATAAGGAAACTGAGAAAGCTAGGCGGTGTCTGAGGCTGGATTTAATCTCAGGTCTTGCTGACTTAAGGTATAGGACTCCATCCACTGTGCTACTTAGCTGCCCCCCAAAATGCATATATGATAATAAGCAATATTGAAGGGATTGTGGGAAGATAAACAGACTAGGACATTGTCAGTGGACCTGTGAATCAGTGTAACTATGTAAAAATAATTTCAAGTTGAGCAAATAAAGTGTCTATAATGTCTGAAGCCTTTGACCCAGAGATTCCATTATTAGGCTCCTTGCCCAAGGAGGACATTGATAAGAAGCAATACCTATATACACCAAAATATTTACAGTCGTACTTTTGTGGTAACTAAGAATTGGAAACATATCATTGGTTGGGGACTGGCTAAATAAATTATAGTCCATGAATGTTGTAGACTGCTACTGTGCTATAAGAGATGATGGCTGTGATAAATACAGAAATGCATGGAAAAGTCTATGTGAACTGATGCAAAGTGAAGTGAGCAGAGTCAAGAAAACAATATACAAAATGATTACAACAATGAAAATAGAAAGAACGAGGACACACTCCAAAATCAAAAGTGAATGTTGCAAAATTACAAAACCACACATGGCCCCAAAGAAGAGATGTAAGAAGATACCCCCACCTTATTCTTTGCAGAGGTGAGATGTCCATGAATGTGGCACATTGCACATATTTTTAGATTTTTGCTGTATATTAATCGGTTCTACTATTTTTTTTCCCCTTTTCCTCTTTTTCTCCTTCTCTTTGAAATATAATGAGTTATATAGGATGGCTTTCTGGGTGAATGAAGGGAAGGATACTGGACAAAATTCTGATGATATAAGATGCAAAAGATATCTGTAAATACGCATACACACGTGTACATATACATACGTGTATACATATACATATATACATACACATATACATGCATATATATACACAGACAGACACCTATATGCATATATACATACATATGTATGTGAGCTATTGCAGATAAAGTGCCCTCTCAAGCATCATTCACTGTATAGGAACATACATTTAGACCTGGAAGGTACTTTAGAGGTCATCTGATCCAATCCCTTCATTTCACAGATGAAGTAACAGGCACAGAAGTGAAGTGACTTTCACAAGGTCACAGAGAGTAAAGGCAGAGCTCAGAAGCTCAGGGGTTTTGACCCCATATCAAGTTTTCTCTCCTTTGCACCATCATTATGCTAATGATAACAATGATACCAGTCAGTGAGGCTCAGGAGGCATTGAAGGAGGGCTGCAGCATGAGACTATGTTGACAGAAGGTTAAATATTTGGATGGCAAAAATTGCCCACCTTAATCCTGAGAAATGTGTATTGACTTGACTCCTGCCCAGACCTGGACTGGAATTCCATATCTGCCACTTCCTCTCTGTGTGACCATTAGCAAGCCCCTCCCCCTCTAGGGGTCTCAGTTTCCTTTTGTGTAAAAGAAAGGATGTTAACCAAGTAGGATCATAAGATTGTTAGTCTTGAAACAATGACAACAGCAGTTCTCAGGGCCACCACAAGGTGTCAGCACAAATGGAGACACCCAGAACTGAGGAATTTGCCATTGTCCTGCTGCAGGGAGGGGGCGATATCACAAGATGGGGAAGCAATGGAACAGATGCTCCTTTCTTAACCTGCCGAGGCATTGGGGCTCAAGAAAACACTCATTACTTTCTATTGGATATGTATGTCTGGACAGAACCAGGAAAGAGAATCCATGCATGGGGAGCAGGCTTGCCTGGGTTTAAAGCCCAGCTCTTGCTCTATGTGGGATCTGCTGCCCCTTCTCTGTGCCTTAGGAGATTGACTGAGTTGGACGGGACGCTTTGGGGAACAGAAAGAACTGAATTAGTTGATCTCTAAGGTCCCTGCCTCTAAAAAAACCCTAAGAGTTCATTAATCAAAAAAAAAAATATCCTGGATTTAGATTCAAAGAACCTGTGTTCAGACCCTTGTATTGCTTCCTACCCACCACACCACTGTGGATAAGACATTATTTTTCTAGGCCTCTGCATCATTCTGTGTGAAAAGTAAGAAAGGAATAGACAAGCATTTTCTCAGCACCCACTATGGATCAGGCACTGGTCTAATGCTTTACAAATGTTATATCATTGATCCTCACAGCAACTCTGGCAAGTAGGCTATTGTTATCACCATTGTATAGTTAAGAAAAGTGAGGCAAATGGCAGTTAAGTAACTTGCCTGGCGTCACACGGAGAGTAAGTGTCTGATGTAGGATTTGAACCTCGGTTTTCCTGACTCCTGGCCTAACTGAAGTCTATTCACAGAGCTACTTAGTGGGATACAAGAGAGATTTTGGTCTAGAGTTAGCAAATGGATTCTTAGCCTTTATGTTGTCATGTACTCCTTGGACAGTCTGGTCAAATCTATCAACCCCTTCCTAGAATTGTGTGTGTAAGTGCATAAAATAAAAATATATAGGATTACAGAAGAAACCATTTATAATGACATAGTTATCACAATATTAAAAATAAATAAACAATAGGCCACGGACCACAAATTAAGACTGTGGACATGAGGATCATAAAAGCATAGGCACGCTCTGAACTTAAAACAATGATGAAAACTCTCCTAACACACAGAGCTGTTCAAGAACTCCAGGTTTCCTTCAAGACTTCTACAGGAAATCTTTGCTTACTCTCCCCATTCTCAGCATCTACTGACTTCCTTCCCCAAAATGCCTTGTCATTTTTTTTTCATATCTAGCATGCAGTAGGGGTATAATAAATGCCTGTTGGCTAGTTGGACATGGGTTCTCTCTCACTGGCAAGTTTCAAACAAAGACAGGTTGTTGGGGGTTTTTTTTTTGTTTTTTTTGAAGGGATTATTGTTCAAGTATAGGTTGGAATAGATGAGGTCTTTTTGAAGTCTAAGATGCCATCAGCCCTTGGAACTTGGAGTCCCAGCTATTCCATTAAGTAGTTATGTGACCTAATTGGGTAAGTCATCTGATATCTCTTGGACTGTTGCCTTCATAAAATGGGGGGGGGGGAAGGGGTTGAATGATGACAAGATAATCCATCCTAAAAGAGGAGGACAAGGATGGATATAACAATGATGATGAAGGGGAGACAAATCTCCCTCGGAGTTCCTAAAGTAAGATAAGTCGTCTTGTGAAATAGCAAGTGTCCCGTTACTGGAAGCCTTCAAGCTGTATATATGGTTGACCATTTGTCAGGGATGTGATGGAGATGAGTCTTGTTCAAGCTTGAGTTGGGCTGGATGCTTTTGAGGTCACCTCCAACTTCCAGATTCTACGAGGTCAAGAGACTTAAAGTTCTTATTCTGACACCAATCATTTGTATGATCTTGAGCGAATCAAGGACTTGGCCTCTCTAGGAGACAGTTTCTTCCTTAAGATATGGAAACAAATGATCATAAGATTCCTCAATAGAAGCTCTGACATCCCACGATTCTGTCTGGGAAGTGCCTTTCTATGCATTGTTCTTCAACTTTTCCAGTTCTGGTTCCTCCTGAGTAAAATGAAGAGGTTGAATTAGATGACCTCGAAAGACCTAAGACTTCATATCTGGTGGCAGGAAGGAAATGTTAGGAAATTCAGAAAAAATCATGACCCCGGTCCTGATTCTAAAACCTTGAGAAAGATGTGGATGCGATTTCTTTCACCCTGTGTCCTCAGGAGTAGTGGCCAATTTTGAATTAGGAAAACAAATGACTTACAATAACTGGGAACTCTGGGATCACCTCTGTGCATTCTGAGTCTGATGCCACCCCCTTGCCCTGCCCAGGCACTTAAATATGTGATAGGATGGCGCATCCTTACTTTGAAGGCATGTCTCTGTAATACCTGCTCTTGCTATAATTATTAAATACCCTCTCTAAAACTAATTAATCATATTGGCAATGAGAACACCTGTGGGGGCTTGTAAGGGACAGTACTAGAAAATCTCACAACCACTTAGGGTCACTTCCAGATCCCTGAGGAGAGTAGGAGTCAGCTTCCCTTTGGGGACCCATCCCACCAGTGGGAATGGGTGAAGTAGCCTCAGAGTGAGTGTTACATCAGCACTGGGCCACCTTTGCCCTTGTAGGTCTCTGAAAAGGCCAGCTGAGCTCGAGTCAGTTGCTAAAGAATGCAAAGAGAGTTCCAGGGCCTCTGAGAAAGGATTTTGCCTGTGGTTTACTGGGACCTTTCTATAACTTACCAAGGCAAGGGACATAAAAATGTCCCTAGACAGTTTCCCATGTTCTTTAATAACTTTTACTAACTTCCTCTGTTGTCACTGGTGTCTTTGAGAAACCATTAGGTTGCCTGCCTTTCCTTTCCTCAAAATAGCCAGTGTGAACAGTGCCAGAGCTAGAAGGGAGCACTCCCCAGAGACCAATCACTCTCCAGAAATCTGGGGAAATTGTCCCTGATTGGTGAGGCCCAGTGGCCTTATCACTGGCAGGTCAGCAACGATGCTGCTCCCCTGGTACTTCTCATACCCAGAACACCGTGGGGTCAAGGATCTGTATTATTTCTAGCAAAGGTGCTTAGAGCCCAACTGGTCAGAGAAACCCAGATTCTTAGAGCTGGAAGGTCCATCGGTGGACACATAATCTAACTCGTCTCAGTAATAACCTCTACAATGAATCCAACTAGTGGGTATCCAGCCTTTGCTTGAAGACCTCAGTAAAAGCACAGAACAGATGCTCACATCCTTGAGAGCAGCACTCCTGTCTTGCTTTGTCCTCATTTTACAGATGAGAAGACTGAGGCCCCTTCATGGGAAGTGATTTGCCAATCAACATACAAGCAGTAAAACCAAGAAGGCCCACTGGCCTCCTGCCATCTTTGTCTTCCTTGAGGCCTACTGCTTCCCATAAGGAAAAGCTTGGATGCTATTGCTTGACCCAGTTCAGTCCATTCCAGTTACACTCTTAGGGTGCTATTGAAAGAAGCTCATTAATGGGGCAGCTAGGCGGCACAGTGAGTAGAGCACCAGCCCTGGAGTCAGGAGGACCTGAGTTCAAATTTGACCTCAGACACTTGACACACTTACTAGCTGTGTGACCTTGGGCAAGTCAACCCCAATTGCCCTGCCTTCCCCCCTGAAAAAAAAGGAGCCCATTAAGCACATCAAACCCACGGCATTTATTTCTGGGAAAAGAAATTAGACTTTCTATACTTGAAAAAATTATTTAGAATTCAGTTTGGGGTGCTATAGTTTAGGGACACAGGTTAGTTGGAGAGCATTCCAAGGAAGCCAACCAGTATGGTGAAAGACACTGAGTTCATGATGGATCAATTGAAGGAACTGGGCATCTTTGGTCCGGAGAGGAAAAGACTCAAGGAAGGCTACTGAGCTGCCTTCAAGTTTGTGAAGGTCTATTATGGAGAGGAGAGAACAGATTTGTTTTGTTTGGTCCTAGAAGGCAGAACCATGAGCAATGGCGGAAGTTGGAAATTGAGCCTTTATCTCACTCTCAGAACAAAAAAAAAAAAAACTTCCTAAGAATTATAACTGCCCAACAAGCGACAAGGGCTGTCTTGGGAAGGTTTCCCTGCCTGTAGATTTTCAAGCAGAGCTGAATGACCACTTGTTAGGACATAGGCTTTATAGAGGATTCTTTTTCAGTTATGGGTTGATTATATAAGCTTCTTATGAGTAGGGATTATTACATTATTTGTACTTAGCTCCTTAGATCTGAGCACAGGGCCTGGCATGGAATGGGATTGTAACAAATGTTCATTAATTGGTTCATTGATGGAATGACTGATTGACTAGATGGGTACTGAGGTCCCTTACAGCTCAGTGATTCTTTAAGTCTATAAAATACATAGAATTGATTTTTTCTTCCTTTTTTTAAGGAAATAAATAGATATATTTTTGGTTTAGTAGAAAGATCACCACAATTAGAGTTAGAGGACCTGTGTTCAAAACTTGACTATTAATTTCTACTCTAGTGACTTTGGGCAAGTGATCACTCACCATATCTAGGCCTCACTTTCTTTTTCTGTAAAATGAGTGTCTCCCATATGGCACCACCTGCAAACGTCTTTGTCCGTCTCACAGCACTAGATAAATGGCATCGATTCTTGTGAAACGGAGGGGTCGGCCTAGGGGTTCTTTCAGACCGTTTCCAGGCCTGAGCCTATTATTTATTGATGGTAAATGTTTTTTTTTTCTCTTGATTATTGTTCTGTCCATGGTTTGAAAAGGTAGTTTGGAAAAGATTTACCTGGGCCGGGCCATGGGGAAAATGCAATTCCCTGCCAGAATTGTGTATGAGCTGATTCTCGTGAAGCATGAAGGGAGAGGGAAATCTCCCTCTCTGTTCACCTCATCTCCCTGCCTCTGCACCCCGCCCCCTCCTGCTGGAGTCTGCATCTGGAGATCTAAATCCCGCTCACAGCTGTGCCTTGCAGTCTCCCCTTTTTCCATCTGTGTGTTTGTTTTTCTTGGTTTTATTTTTCAGTCTGCTATTTTGTATAAGCAAAATTATCCTTTCATGTCTTCTTCATCTCTGTTGTTTCTTCTGGATATTGTAAATGGCAGCATCTATGGGGTTTGTGTCCTAATTAGATTTCTAACGGCCTAATAGGTGGGGTGAGCCAGCAGGCATGTGGCAAGGCCTCCAGGAGCTGTCAGGGGCCATAGGCTGTGTAGGGCAGTGGGAAAAAAGTGATGGGGCTGGTGTGGAAGGATCTGGGTTCAAGTTCTGACTATCCTGCTTGATATTTGTATGACTTTCAAATCCCTGGGCCTCCGTTCTCTCCCTGTCAAAAGAGAAGCAATTAAATGTTGTCAAAGTGCTCCTTTACCTCTGATACTCTATGAGCCATGGATTCCCAACAGATCAGCCCCTGCAGACATCCAGAAATACTCTGAGGTAAAAGACAAGGTGAAGAAAGAAGTCATGAAATTAGCATCTGATAGGACAAAACCACAGTGTCTTTAAAACTGAAGGTCTCTGCACCCACTTGGAGATGCACTGGACCTGGCCTTGTTGAATAGGGTTCTAATAAAAGGGATCATTGCCCTGAGCATAAAATTTAGAGATCAGGCATAAATAAGATTTGTATTCAGAGGACTGGGTTCTGTTCTCTGTGGCACTTTTTAGGAAGGACTTTGATAAACTAAAAAACATTTAGAGGAAGGCAGCCAGGATGGCCTGAGTCTGTGGCCTGGGAGGAGGCTAAGCCTGAAGAGAAGAAAAAAGCATCATGTAGTGTGTGCTCAAAGGTGTGCTGAGAAAAAGGATTAACCCAATTATGTCTGGCACCAGAGGGCACAGCTGGGTGCAAGTGATGAAGAGGAAAGTCTAGCTTTGATATTAGGGGAAGGGAATTGTAATAAAACCTTCCTAACAGTTGCAATTGACCCTACATGAGATGGGTTGCCCGGAGGCATGAGGTGGTCTCAGGGATGGTGTGTTAGGAACCCCTCTCATGTCAGCACCCTCTTCATTCAGTTTCAGGTTCAATGTTGGGATGAAATGTGGTTCTCTTGCAAGTCACTGAATACTTAACTTTGCCCTAACTCAAATGCAAAAAGGACACAGCAACATTTACCATCTCTGGATATATCCTCCCCTCTCTACTTGTCTCCATCTGCAAATGGGTCTGGTTAGTCAGTTATCAAGGTCTTGAGAGTGTGATCTTAGGCACCCACCAACTCTTGAGAAACTCCAACTATAAGACGCTGGGACCACTTATGCCCTCAGAGCAGGAAGCTGCAACAGGAACGCCAGGGGCAATCAAGAAGCGGGAGATGGCTCCTGGCACAGGCAGTCATCATGTCAATGCTGAATGGTGACTTACTAGGTATTTTACTGCAGAAATTTTGTTTTACTTGGATGTCTTTTTTTTTCTTTTTTGTGTATAGGTCAGACTAAATGACATCTGAGATCTCTTCCAATTTAAAAATTCTATGATCGTATACATGGCACTGTTAGTCATTATGGAATGAAAAGGAAAGACAAGGGAGGAAGGAAGGAAGGAAGGAAGAAAGGAAGGAAGGAAGGAAGGAAGGAAGGAAGGAAAGAAGGAAGGAAGGAGGGAGGAAGGAGGGAGGAAAGGAGGAAAGGAGAGAGGGGAGGAGAGAAGGGGATAAAATTACAGTTTTTGTAGGAACTTTAAAATTAACAAAGCATTTTCCTTGTGTTAGAATGAATAGATACTATAGCATCTGGGGTAAAATCCTAGCTCTGGTGTCTAACTATGTAATCTTGAACAAGTTGCTTAACTTCTTGGGAAGGAACTTGACCCTGAGGCTCTTTCCCACAGAAATGTTTGGACATCCTAATATAAAGAGGAGCTGTGGTTTTTAGATACCAGACCTTGTGGCCCGAAAGCCCTGAATTCAAATCCAACCTCTGATGTATCCTGACTGTATGACTTTGGGCAAGTGACTATCTCCCACTTCTCTAGGCATTTGAGAAATGATCAGGGAAGGCAGAGAACAGACCTTCTACAATGGCATGGAGCTCTCAATTCCCATGAAATTACAGGTCCAGTCCCTACCCCCCATCCCTATCATATATTATCCTTCTGTGGTATCCCTAAGGTGCCAGGAGAAAGGGAAAGAGGCCCCCAGCATATCAGATAAACTTCAAAACTTGCCCAGGATGACAAGGTATGGATGACCCGCATCCTTGAAGGCACTTTTGTTCCTATGAGATCTCAGATCCTTTGATGTATTTTAGGACTGGGAATAAGATAGTCCTAGATGTTGTCATCATCCAGTCATTTTTCAGTCATCTCTGACTCTACTGTTTGGGGTTTTCTTGGCAAAGATACTAGAGTGATTTGCCTTTCCATCTCTGGCTCATTTTACAGATGAAAAAACTGAGGCAAATAGGGTAAAGTGACTTGCCCAGGGTCACATGAGGCTGAAGCTGGATTTGAACTCAGGAAGATGAGCCTTTCTGACTCTTTCTGGCTCAGCACCATCCAGCTGCCCCACAGTCCTGGGTTTGGGGGCCTTTTTGATTATGTAAGCGAAGCATCTCAAATGAGGATCTGAATCTTCACCCTGTCCCAGAAATGGAAGTGGAGGGAGGGGAGGAATCATCTTTGCCCCTTTAGATTTACTTCTTTGCTTATGTTCTTGGTGAGATTCTAATCCAGAACAACCTCTGGCTCTGTGGATTGTGTTTACTAATGACCAAGTCCCTGGGCTTTCAGGATCTTCAGCTATGAAAAGAGTTGTAAATTCTGCCTGAGCAGAAACCAGCCCCCGGGGGCTGCTTTCTCTTTCACAACTTCCCAAACCCTCCACATTCCCACAACGTGCAAGTTTGTAACAAAAACAAATAAACTGGATCCATATGAGGATGGGACAGGGTGGGGGGGGGGATGACAGGCAGACAAATATTGCGACTGAGGTCAAAGGTGGAAGTACAAGGGAAAGAAAGGGGAGAGAGACAGAGGCAGAAAGGAAAGGAAGCAGCCAGATGGTGCAGTGGACACGGGGCTGGACAGAGGGGGTCAGGGAAGCCTGACCTCCAGTCCGGCCTCAGCCACTTACTGGCTGCATCACCCTGGGCGAGTCAATTTACCTTTCTCAGCCTCTGTTTCCTCATCTATGAAATGGGGATGATAACAGGACCTTTTTCAAAGGATGGTCAAGAGTATCAGCTGAGATAATGTGGAAGGTACTTTGCAAACCTTAAAGTGCTATAAAAAGTTGAGCTATGAAGCAGCAGTGGAAGAAAAAAGAGGAGGGGGGAGGAGAGAAATAAAAGGAGGAGGAGGGGATGGGGAAAAGGCAGAGAAGGGGGAGATGGAAGAGAATGACAATGAAGAGGAGGAGGCAGTGGAGGCGAGGAGAGAAAGAAACAAAGACAAGAGATCTCTGTCCCAAAAATGGGAGAGATAAGAGAGATAAGAAAAAATGACCCTACAAATATGTCCCCGAGAAAGGACAACAGAGAGAGAAAAGAGCAGACAACCAGCTAGGACTGAGTTTGAGCTTAAGGAAAGAACCATTCTTGGGGGAAAGGGAAGTTTGCTGGCTGATTTCTCTGTCTTCAGGTCCAGATGTGTGAGGAGTGTGAGGGCTCCAGCTCTGACTCTTGGATTGCCAGGGTGCTGAACAGCTCCCTTTAACGCAAAGTCCCTGGTTTGTGCTGAAGACCTCACTGCCCCTTGTTGCTGTATGTAAGAGTCCTGGACACTGGAAGTCCCTTTTCCTGCAGTAGGGGAATGAACCCTGGCCTGAGCATCGGGGAGCTTCCACCTTGGAGCCACTTTGGCAGCTGATCGGGCTGCCCCCATAGCTTAAAACACGTAGCGATTCAGTTTCCCAGACTCTTCATTCAGGAAGCAAGACATGGTTCTGAGAGTGGCATTATCTCAATCTGATAGGTAAGTAAAGAAGCAAAAATAGGAAATGATTTTCAAATTGTTCTCAGGGAATTTGGCGTGTGGGATTCAAACTCATCTCTTCACTGACTCCAGAATTCTTTCACTAATAATGGCTCTTTTCACTAGGCTTTTCTGGACCTTGGACATCTCACCTATAAAAAGGGGTGGAATTAGAGAAAGATAATGTTAAGGCTGGAAGGAACCAACTGAGAAAATGATTCAAAACCAAGTCCCCACTGAGGAGTATCGTGTATTAAAAGAAGAGCCTTTTCAGATATATGTATCGGCTCCTCTCCCCAGACATCAAACTGGTATTCGTAAAAGAGATCTGACTATTTATACACCTTACCCCTTCCCACACCCCCACAAGAATCTTCGGTGGATTTTTTTTTTTTTTGCAGGGAGGAAGGCAGGGCAATTGAGGTTAAGTGACTTGCCCAAAGTCGCTGTTTCAACAACCTGGCTAGCAGCTTCTGTGGGGATGTGAGATCCACCAACAACCAGCACCCAGAAAGCTGCCAACACACTGCAAAAGCACAGGTTCTTTTGATCTGCTTTAGTAAGGAAAGCAACGTTAAGGGGTTGACAAACTTACTTTAATTCAGCATACAAATATCATTCACTTAGTTCAGAGGAAAAGACCAGCACCTTGAACTTCAGAGCAAAATACAAAGTACAAACATGGACAGATAGACCTTGTCTGATTCAAATCCCAATACATAGTTACCAGAGTTTAACAAAGTCCCAGCATCCGGGTTACAAGCTGGAGAGCCCTCAGCTACAGCTGCCCCAAATCCCCGCATTAGCACACCAGCACAAGTGAGAGCCCTAAACAAATTACAAACATTGACAGACAGACCAAATACAGATGCATAGTTACCAACATCTAGGTTCAGCCCGGGATCTCATAACATGGGCTGGCCCAGAGTCACACGAGCCACCACTGCTGTGGGTAAGAGCTCCAAAGAAGAGAAACTCAGCCCCTGGTTTTATATGTTTTTCAGGGTCAGGGATGAGTCACACATGTGACTCACCCACGTGACCTAAAATCGGCACAAAGAGGCAACTTAATCCCACGTGGTCTAAGAGCCTCTGATGTCCTAAACCTATCACTCAAACTCATGTGTAAACTAGGCCCTCCCTTAGTTAGCCCCACCTGGGGCCCCACCTTGGTTACCAAGTCACATCCACATAGGTTTAGCAGCTAATTGGGGTTTGGACCTGGGGCTTAGCACCTAGTAAGACTCAAAGACACTTAATTAATCATTTTAAAACAGTAAGAAAGTCCCAACTCAATTGATATTACAGTCACACAGCTAGGTTAGTGTGTCAAGTGTCTGAGGCCAGATTTGAACTCAGGTCCTCCTGACTCCAGGGCCAGTGCTCTACTCACTGTGCATCTTCAGTGGATTTTTAATAATTAGATAATTAAAACTGGAGCTTATTAAGTAAGGTAGTAACATCTTAAGAAATTTTGAGAAAGGCTTTTTTCGAAGCTCAACATTGAGTGGATTAGAGAGGAAAGAGGCAGGTAGAAGGAAGAGGAGAAAGAGGAGAAGGAAAAGGAAGAAGTGAATGCAATAGCTGTGATAAGATTTGACAGCTGAGGGTTTGGACCAAGATTGTAAATGGAAAGATGAGGAAGGGTGCTATGGAGATAAGAAAAAGGACTTGGTAACTAATGGGCGCAGGGAGAGAGTGAAGAATTGAGGATGGCACCAGGCTGTGAACATAGGTGAGAGGAAGGCCAGTGGTGCCCTTGACAGTAAGAGCAAAGTATGAGTGAGAGATGGGTTTACAGAAAAATCATTCTGCTTTGGTCAGATAGCATTCCATATGCCATTTGTACATCAGATGCAATGTCCAAAAGGACAATAGTGAATAAAATAGTGGTGTCCTTGAGGAGGGAGACCAGGGCTGACACAGAGCTCTGGGTATCACCTGCTTAGAAATGGGAACTGAGCATATGGAGCTGATGGTGTCACTAAGTGGGAGTATAGAGAGGAGTTGGGAGCCCAGGATAGAACACCATGGTCTCTCCTGAATCTTTGATTCCATTGTCTATCAAAGATAATACCACTGAAAAAAAAATAAAAATCTTAATTTCAGTGCAGAATTACTCCATGTTCCTGTATAGGGGATAAATAGAGATTTTCATAGTATTATTAAATTTTTCTTGTTTAATATTGTGTATTTCGCAGGTGCCATATTTGATACTACTTTCACATTATTGAAAACAGCAACCTTTGGAGTCAAGGACCCAGGTCCTCCGTGATAACCTGAAATTGGGTCTCCAAGACAAATGGTATCGTCTGCATTCACGAGATCAAGCTTCTAGCCAAAGCTTAGCTCCCAGATGGAGTGCTACTGCTTGCTGCTTTCAATCAGCAAGAGAGACCACGTGGGGAAAGGGATGATCAGAACAGAGGCCTCATCAGAGGCAATCTTGAAAACAGCCAGTGAGCAAACCACAGCTGGATCAGCTCATTGCCATGGTTTCTCCTCTGAGCGTCTCCCTCTCCTCTTCCTCTGGGGTTTCACATTCTTCTTTCTCACATCATCTGTCTCCATCCTTCTTCCACCCTAAACACTAACCTCTTGTTGTGAAGTGTTCCAATTGAGGCTATCACCAGGATTCAATTCAGCCTCAGAAGCATTTCTTGAGAGCCAGCTGTGTGTGAAGCCCAGTGCTCGGAACTGGAGAATCTAAAGACAGACCAAGACACGGAAGCTACTCTCAAGGGGACTACTCCTAGTTGGGTCACTACGGTTGTAGTATGAATAATACTTTTAGTAGTAGTTAAGGAGGTTGTAAATGTGTGTGTATACATGTATATATACACATATATGTAAAGATATGTGTGTGTATGTATACATACTGTATATGTATATCTTCTCTGAGAAAAGACAAAATGAAAGGAGCACAAGTGCTCCTAATACAATTCTCTTTGTGTATACGCACACATACATAGGTATACATATATATATATATGTATATATATATATATACATATATATATATATATATATATATATATATATATATCAGCATGTCAATGTAGAGAGAAACATGGCCCTGAAGCCAGGAAGACATGGATTCAAGCCCCTTCTCTGTGTGTCCTTGGGCAAGTCATGTAACCTCTAGATGTTCTTGGGTATTCTCTAAGACTTTAAGTTACAGAGAAGGTGCTGACCTGAATTAGTGGAGAGAGTCTCCTTAGCTGGCATTCCATGAATTAATGAAAGCACAGGTCAAATCCCTTCTGCTATAAACTATGATATAAAAATAACCATAATAAAAGGTAGAGGCTGGTGACTCATTTCAATAAATGTTTATTAGGTATCTAGTTGTACTATTTGTAATCTCTGTGCCAAACACTAAATAGGCAAAAATATCATGAACCATCAACTCCTAAGAGTCAGGAAGTGCTAGGTACAAGTTCTGCCCTTGACACATGCTGGCTGTGGGACTCTTAGCTCACTGGGATAGTCTCTCAAACTCGAAGTTTGTGGGGAGTTCTGAGCTCTATCCATGCCAGGACCCCCCAAGATGATGAAATAATATTCTTAGACTCCACCCCCAA
The DNA here is from genome assembly GCA_028646595.1 of Phalanger gymnotis. NCBI lineage: Eukaryota > Metazoa > Chordata > Mammalia > Diprotodontia > Phalangeridae > Phalanger > Phalanger gymnotis. The sequence continues at coordinate 321,753,920 of CM053625.1, read as the reverse complement.
ATAGCAACAATAATTATTATAATAATAATTGCTACTCACATAACATTTTAAGTTTTGGTAAATGATATACTTACCTTCTCACTTGAACCTCATAACAACCAAATGAGGTACATGCTAAAGGCATCTCCATCCCCATTTTACAGATGAGGTTGCTGTCGTTTGTCCTTTCTTAAAGAAGACCATAACATCAAGAAGGTGATGAGGAAACGGATGAAGAAACTGAGGCCAAAAGACTGCTTTGATCAAGGCTACCAGATCAGAAGCAGAATTGGAACCCAGATCTCACTGAGAAATATTTATTTAAGAGATTAAAACCAATGTGGTGCCTGTCCTCTAAGAGTCATAGGCCCTAGAACTGGAAAACCAAACCAAACAGAATAGAAACAACTGTGATAATGACAACCACCTCCCCTTAGGCATCATCTCTTCTAACCTTTCATTTTAAAAATGAAGAAATTGCAACCTAGAAGGGGAAAATGGCTTGCCTGATATCACGTAGCAGAAATTCCAAGTCAGGATCCCGAGGCCCTTTTCTGTTAGGGAAGATGGGCTAAAAGGTGTACACAAAAACTGTGAGAGCCAGAAAATTGAGAAAAGAATGAAGCCCACAGAAGGGAAGAGGCAGACAGCTGGCTGAATGGAGGATTCCCCACTCACCTGAGGAAGCAGATGAGGCTTTCCCTGGGAAGTGGAGACACCCTGGGAGATGCCACAAGGGCAGAGTTTGCTAAAAAGCCCCTTTAATGAGGTTCCATCCAGCCATGGTCTACTAAGCATCTACTTGCTGTGAAGCACTAGATGAGGAAACACAAAAATGGTGCTGGGATACACAAACAGGAGGCACCTAGGCTGTTTGTCAGAGGGAACAGACAAGCAAGCCAAGCTGGAAACTACCACATTCAATGTTATCTAATCTGAAAAAAAGACAAACTTAAAGGAGCACAAGTGCATAGCTTCCCATACATTTCTGTTTGTATATGGAAACATTTGTTTGTTGGGGTGAAAGTTCATGATGGAAAACAAAAATTGATTTTAAAAAGTAGAAGAAAAAATAAATGAAATATTCCCTTCCTTCAAAGATCTTGCATTCTTGGATGTGGGGGGAAGCAGGAAGTGAGCAGAGGAGTAAACATCAAAATATCAACAGAAGAAACACAAAGTCACTTCTGGGGTCTTGGAGTCACAGGGGCTAGAGGGCTGGGCCTGGACTCAGGAAGACTTGAGTTGAAATGAAGCCTCAGATTGGTGTTTGTCCTTCATCTACAAAGAGGACCAATGACAGCTCACAATGAAGTCTTGACTCGTGAACAGAGTTGCACAAAGTCATCAGCCTCACTCTATCTTCCTGAGTCATCAAAGTTCAGTGGCTGAATAAAAGTCAGGATGACTGTCCATGGCCTCGGATGCAGTGGATGACTTTGGCATCTTCGATGTCTGACCAAGCTCTAAGAGCTCCACAGCTCTTGCTTCAGCCACCTTCACTGTTCACATATGTCCATTCTGGGGCGGGAGGGAGAGGGGGACTTCACATGCTTGAGGAAGACACCCCCTAACTCACCAGTGGGTTTGAGGCTTGTTGGTTAAGCTCAACCTGGCTTAGCCTGTCAGCTGAGATAGTTTACCAGGGTGTGGCTGCTGCACATGCAAAGGCTTCTTGGAGCCACAGGTAAGAGTTAGGGGATAGGTAGATGTCAAAGGTGATCAGCAGCCCTCATCTCAGAGCTGCTAGTCCTCCTGGAACACCCAATACATCCCAGCCCCTGACACTTGCCAGCTGTGGGATCCTGGGAGAGTCACTTAACCCCTGTTTTAGTTTCTTCAAATACAAAATGGGGATAATCATAATACCTACCATCCAGGGATATTGTGAAAATCAAATGAAAAAGTAAAAACAACTCTGGGAAACAGGAATTGTGTCTCAAAGGAAATGGCATGGGAAGGGACCCAGGGATTCCATGTGATGGAGGCAAGAAAGGAGAACATCCTAGGTTGGAGAAATAGATTTGACAAAAGAATGAGGGAGAAATGAAATGTTGTATAAGGAGAAAATAAAATAATCCACTTTTAAATGGAAGGTAGAATGAATCAGGGAGATTAAGGTGCCATCAGGCTGCAGAGAGGGGTTGGAGCCAGACAGTGAAGGGCAAAGCCCGACCTAAGATAGCATGACAGTTGGCTGACAAGGAAATCTGGCAAGCAGGATTTTAAAAAGTATATCTCTTCTGATGTTGTTAAACTCAGTGGAAGCATTCCTCAGGTAGACAATGTCGAGGCCTCAGAGTCAGCAGGGACCATAATCAAAGACAATAATTAGAGAGTGCAGCGTTCTGGTTGAGATGTGAGGGACTGACTCATTCTTCTTGCTTTGTCCACTCAAGGTCAACTGAACACCACATTACGAGGGACAAGGAGCCAGGAACAGCAAAAAGTCAGTGGTTAAATCCTGTCTCTGCCTTGGGTGGGAGGGGGAGGAGGAGAAGAGAGGAAGGGAAGAAAACACCACAGAATGAAAGATGTCAGGCCACTACTCACAGAAGTCCAGATCCCTTTATGTGCTGTCTTGCTCCATTAAAATATAAGCCCTTGATGGGAGGAATCATTTTGTTTGCTTTTAGTTATATCCCCAGAATTGCTCACAGTTCTGGGCACAGAAGAACCACTTGAATCATGTCTGTCTATCTACTCATCTATCTATCTATCTATCTATCTATCTATCTATCTATCTATCTATCTATCTATCCATCTATCCATCTGTCTACCTGTCTATCCTCTATCTTAATAATAATAGTTATATATATGACAGTTTGAAAAATGTTTTCTGTATATTCCCTCATTTGACAATTTGTCCAAGATGCTCCAATAGGGAGACCTTTGGTGTGTACGGGTTGGATAATATGGTCAGTGAGGTCCCTCCAGCTCACGAATTCTGTGATTTTTCAGATTCTGGTCCCCTAGAATTCTTAGGATTTATCTCTAAAAAACCTCCCTTTAGGCTCAAAAACACAAGGCCTAAGCAAACCCAAAGGAATAGTATCTCCCACATATCCACTTCCCACTTCCTTGTTTTTGGGGCACAATTACTTCTTTCCACGTCAACCAGAAGTTGTGTGGCCTCCTCCAGGATTAATTTGAGCATAATGAACCCTTCCAAAGACATGAGAACAGAAAGATTTAAAATGATCCATTTAATCCCTCCTGTTCTTGGCCCTCTGGCCTTCGGTTTGCTAAATGCTAACAAATGCAATCTTCCAACAGATCTGGACTCTCATTGGCATAATTGAACCCCTGGGTGATGAGCTCCTCTGGTCTGCTCTTTGCAGGTCCTAGGGGCAGCTGACAACAGTCAATTGTTGGCACCACATCCAAAGGCTTCCCAGAATGGGAGATCCTTCCAGGGCTCCTGCTCAGCTGCCAGAGCCTAAGAGAGATCAGGGTCACCTCCCCCAACCCACCCACCATGCTGCGCCTGCAGGGAAGAATGGGTGTGTAAATCAGAATTTTTAAAAATTAAAAATAACCCAATTGGAGGAAAATCAAAGAAACCTTAAAAAAATAATGTGGTCCCTCTCTGAGGATCCCTCTGACTAATACGTACTTGACACTGAAATGGTTTCTTTGTACAATCTCATAATTACATACAATGAATATATTTCATGTAACCCTATACTCATTACTCTCCTGCCTTTCTTCCATGAAATGCTTTTACTCCCAAAGTCAAACGCAGGCTTTGAAATCGTCAGCGACTTGCCAAAGGGGTAATTTTGCTGGGCCTCAAATACTTCCGATAAAGAGACTTGACTTGAATGCACACTGCCAGAAGATTAATAGTTTACGTTCTGAATCCCCCCTCTAATTTTAATCTACCACATTTGGCCTGGGTTGGGGAGGGGGAAGGTGGAGAGAGAGAGAGAGAGAGAGAGAGAGAGATAGCAATGGAGGGACAGAGACAGAGAGAGAGAGACAGAGAGGAAACAGAGACAGAAAATGGAGGGGGGTGAGAGAGAGAGAGAGAGTTGGATAGAGAAAGACAGACAGGGACAGACACAGAGACAGACAAAGAGAGACAGAGAATGGAGAGACAGAGGAGAGAGATATGAGAGATGAGAGAGAGAGAGAGAATGAAAGAGAGAGAGAGAGAGAGAGAGAGAGAGAGAAACTGTAGCTGTCGAGATGAAGGCTTCTAAGGACAAATGCAAAGGGACAAGTATCTGGCCAAGGCCTTCCAACATCTTTTGGGACATCCACTGTGCAATCGTGTCACAGCACAGGCACTGACAGCAGCCAACTAGTCTTTATTGCCTGGGATCTGGTTTCACGGCACTTCCCAAACTTCTTTCACAGAAATTCCCAATGAGATAAAATAATAATCTTGCATTTTCACTCCCCATCAGGGAGGAAATGCATCACCACCTATGGAATTTCTTTTCTGTGCCTTTCCTTCATTGGATCCCAGATTTTGGAGTGAGAGGAAACCGATGCAATCATGTAGACTAGGATCATAGATTGAGACCTGGAAGGAATATTAAGGACAAGCAAGTCCAACTCCTCCATTTTACAGATGAGAAAACTGAGTCTGAAAGAAGTGGTGATTTCCTCTCTCTCTCTCTCTCTCTCTCTCTCTCTCTCTCTCTCTCTCTCCCTCTCGCTCTACCTCCCCCCAGATAAAGTGAATGGGGGCAGTGGATATTGGCCCTGGCATCAAGAGGACCTGAGTTCAAATCCAGCATCAGACAGTTACTATGTGACACTAGGTAAGTAACCCCTACTGTCTCGGGGTGGGGGGGAGGGGGAGAAGAAAGAAAAAGCATTTGTTAAGTGTTTCCTCTATGGCAGCCATCGTGCTAAGCTCTGGGGTATGCAGAAAGGCAAAAACATTGCCCTTGCCCTCAAGGAGCTCTCAGTCTAATGGGGGAGACAACAGCCACAACTCTTATCGCTATAACATACTGAGCCATGAGGATGAGCAGTTTTCAGCACCTAGACACGTGGATTTAATGTCTCTAAAGAGAGAAATGCAAACAAAACAAAACAAACAAACAAACAAACAAAACCTCTGGACATTTGTCTCATTCCTGTTCAAGTAACCAGCTGTGGAGTACAGTGGATAAAGCAGTGGGCCTCAACTTCGTATCTAGCCTCAGATCCTTGCTGCCCATGTTACTGGTGTTACTGTGAGGAAGTCTCTTTACCTCTACAGTAGAACCTCGGTTTACGAATTTAATTCATTTTGAGATTCTGTCCATCATGCGATTTGTTCAGATTGTAAAGCAAATTTTCCCAAAGGAAATAATGTAAAGTTGGATGATCAGAATCACATCCACAAAAATATTCATATAAAAATAATTATTTATAATTTTAAGTAAATTTTTGTCCCTAATGCACCTGAAATACAATAGCAATGATTAATATACAGCATAAACCAAAAATAAAACAAATTAACCTTTATTTTACCTGTGAGAAAAGTCGTGGCTGACATGAGGGAGACAAGAGGGAGGAGGAGAAGAAGGAAGGGTTATTACTTGGAAGAAGAATCTCCTTCCATGAGAACATTGGGCATTTCAACATCGAGAGCGTTCTCTTATGCTACTGTCACTAAAAGTAAGACTAAACCTATTGCCTTCACTTATTTTTCATTTTTTTAGAATCTCTTTCATGTTTTGACTCACTGATTGGTTTTTCTTTATGTTCGCTTCTGACTAGGAATCTATCTAACGACACTTCTGATAAACCTCCCTAATCTCACTTGATGTGAGGGATTCCTCCGACCTCTCAACTTCCTCCTCCTCAAATGAAACATCCTCTGCAAACCTCTCCATGTTGCTCCTCAGGCAGAACCGTCAGTTCGTCCGTCAGCTCCTGGTTTTGTTCCTCCTCCAGCTCTTGAATGTCTTTAGCATCCACCTCCAGTCCCTTCACAAAAGGTTGCCCAAATCAGGCCAATTAGGAGGTATACCAACCTGAGGTTCCTTTGTTTGTCAAATGAAAGAAAAAAAAAACATTGCCCTATTTGAGTTTCATCCCTTTGCCAGTCGTTCAAGTCCAAACACGATGTCTACACTGCGAATTTTTGTTCATCTCGTAAGTCGAATTTTGCAAAAAGTTTTTCCTCAACCAGTAAAGCATCCATAAACCAGGTTACTTGTAAACCCACTATAAAATATTCATAATAATAGTTTCTATCAGCCAGGGTTGTAGTGAGGATTAAATGAGATAATATTTCTAAAGCCCTTAGTACAATACCTGGCATATAGTAGGAGCTTAGTAAATGATTCTTTCCTTCTATTTGGCAAGGTTCATAAAATACATAAAAGACCACTTTGGGAGGAGTGGGTAGGCAGGATCACTGATATAATATTCCTGGAGCTGTGAATTGGACCCCAAATCTTGGAAAACAATTAGGAATTATGGAAGAAGAGCCATAAACTGCTCCGGTAGATCCTATTACTGTACATCAACACCAGGGAGGTCAATGACAGAAAGAAAAGTCTTATCTATACACAAATATTGGGAATAGTAATTTTATGGAAGCAGATGAGCAAGCAAGAAGAAATGAGTGAGGGAAGGAGGGAAGGAAGGAAGGGAGGGAGGAAGGAAGGAAGGAAGGAAAGAAGGAAGGAAGGAAGGAAGGAAGGAAGGAAGGAAGGAAAGAAGGAAGGAAAGAAACAAAGAAAGAAAGAGGAAAAAAATAACATTTTGAAACAAATGAAGCAGATGGAGGCTGAATGGCCAAACAAATTTTGGTACATGAATGTAAGGGGATGCTACAGTTCCCCATAAGAATGCACCAATATGAAAAATTTGGAGAAACATGGGCACATCCATGATGAGTCTTAATGGTAAAGACGATCATGACCAGATCCCGAAGAATGCATGTAGTGGCCCCAGTAATGGAAAGAAAACACTCTATAAGCTGTCAGAACTCAGATCAAGGCAGAGGAGATTTGACTCCAAATGCCTGAAGACAAGTTGGGAGACTAGAAGTACAGAAAGAGACTTTGTTTTCAGGAATGGTCAGTTTGGGTGGCTTAGCTGTTCTTTGTGGCAAGGGAGTGTTTTGGGTTGAAGTTATGATATGTTCATTCAGAAATTGTTAAGAAATTTTTCATGCATTTCTGTGTAGCCATCATTTGCGCATACCTCCTGCCCCCATTCATTTTGTTTTTACAGACAGACAGACAGAGACACAGATAGAGAGAGAGAGAAGAGACACAGATAGAGAAAGAGATACAGAGAAAGACAAATTGACAGAGACAGACAGAGAGGCAGAGAGAGACTGCTAAGCATGCTTTTGCCCTGTCTCCATTAGATTATAAATCCTTTAAGGACAGGGAATGTATCTTTCTCTTCATCAATGATTCCTTCCTTCTAAGCACAGTGCTTTGCACACAGTAGGTACCTGAAAAAGTAACAAATTGATTTGATTTTATGACATGCTACTGGCTCAATTGATTCATGAAATCTACCTGGCAATTCAAAGTGATTATTTTCTTCTAGCACTGTTACTCTGGTTACTGCCAAGGATAGCTTGGAATTGTTCAATGACTTTAAGGTTTACAAAGAACTGTCCTCATACTATTCAGTGGGTGGTAAATGGAACAAGGAGAAATACTACCATTTAACAATTAAGAAAATCCATAGAATCACAGGAACTCCAGATCAGGTGAGGCTCAGAGAGATAAAGAAACTAGGTCAGAGATACACAGCACTTAAGCATCAGAGTTGAGATGTGAAACAGATATTTTTACTCAAATGTGAGAGAGTTGAGTGCTGTGTCCACCACCCACAGGGTCAAACAAGTGATCTGCAGTCCACATTACAGTCTCAGCATTTCTGAGTACCCCCAGAACCAGATTAGAATGGAATTGGTAAATATTTAAGAAAGGAAAAATGCAATAGAACCTAGATAATGTTAATATGTGGTTTTCCAAGTCAATATGTGGGTTCTTTATGTACATATCTGTGGCCCCTGTTTCTCTTTGGGTTTGATGCCTCTTCATTAAACCATATGTTCTTTCTGGTTGCACAATCCATTTGTGATACTAATAATAGCATATATTAATACTACTAATAAATCATCATTATTATCCTAAAAAAAGCTGGACCAGTGAATTCATGGTGCCAGGCACCATGCTAAGTGTTGGGGGAACAAATAAGGGAAAAAAGACCATCCTGTGCCTTGAGCTCACATTCCATTGGGTGAGACAACATAGAAGTAATTGGATGTACAGGATTTATATAGAGTAGATGGGAGGTCATCCCAGAGGGGAAGGTACAGGCATCTGGGAGGACAGGGAAAGGTCTGCTACTACTACAGAAGGAGGGGTTTGTGTTGATTTGAAGAAAGCTGGGGAAGCTATAGGCAAGGGGAAGAAAGAAGAACATTCCAGTTGTCAGGGATGGTGAGTGCAAAAGCATGAGAGTAGGAGATGAAGTACAATGTCTAAGGAGAAGTAAGCCAGGATTCTAGGTCAGAGTCCGACTTGTATGGAATGAGAAAAGTGACCAGAATAGAGGCAGCATGGCTTGGAAATGTCTGTGAAGCAGTTAGAGCTGCCATTGGAAACAGAAAAAAATGAGTCATCTTGCCTCTGACACATACTTTGTGACCCTGTGCAAGTCACTTGACCTTTTAGTGTTCTAGGTAATGTTATATTATAAGAAGTGCTGATCTGCATTGGAAAATGGACTCTCCTTATCTGAAAATCCCTTATGTCAATAAAACCATAGATTCAGTCCTTCGCCTGAGCCCTATTCAATGTAAGCTATCCTACCTACCTGGCAATGACTGCACCTTGACTCCACACAACTTGAAGTGGACTGTCTGTCACAAAAGGAAGATGCTACTACCCTCTGCCCACACAACACCTGTCTACAGACTTGTGTTCTTTCTGATATGCCAATTTAGAAAGGAAGTTGGGAAGCTGGGGGTAGAGAAGAAGGCAGTGGGATCCATGAAGAACACTGAGATTGTACCACAACAGGTTCACATGAAGCAACTGGTCAGGTTCTACTTGGCTTTTGAAGCCTTTCATCACCCAGCCCTTCCAACCTTTTCCTGTCTTTTCACATTTCAGTCCTCTATAATTCATCTACACCCACGTTCTTTATGTTCTTTTCACATGAAACACCATCTCCAAACTCTGCACCTTTTACAGGTTTGTCCTCCATGCCTGGAATTCTTTCCGTAGCTTCTCAGGCTTCCTTTACATTCAACTCAAATCTCACTTTCTGCAAGAAGCCTTTGCTGCCCCCCCCCAGCCCCTACTGCTAGTTTCTTCCTTCTGAAATGACATTCCACTTAAATTGCATGTATCATGTCTACATAGTTACTTGCATGCTTTCTCCTCCACTAGAATGTTAGGTCCTTGAGGTCATGGATCCCCATTTTTACCTTTCTTTGTACTTTCAGGACTTTGAATATTGCCTGAGGAAAAGGAAGCACTGAAGAAATGTTTGTTGACTGACTGATTTGTTAAAAGACATGATAACTGTTTCAATTACTAGACTTATTCTGTTTGTCTCCAGAATGTAGACCCAAGAGTCATAGCAGCATGGCCTAATGCATACGGCACTGGAGCAAAAAAAATTTGAGTTCTGCTTCTGACAAGAATACTTTGATTATGTAGAAGTCACCTCATCTTCTGTGTCTAGAGGGGTTAGATAGAATAGCCTCTAAAGTCCCTTCCAACTCAAAATCTGTGATTCTATGAAGTTGCAAAGGGTAAACTTGGGCTTGTTAAATGAGCAACTTACTAATACTGTCGCAACCCCCCCAAAATGGAAAATGTTGCCTCTGGAGGTAGTAAATGGGTTCTGCCTTATTGGAAGTCTTCCAAAGAAGCCAAATGACCACTTGATGGAGATATGCTTGAGAGACTTTTATTCAAGTTCTTGCTGGACCAGATGGCCTCTCCATCAGATGTTCTCACTTCACAATTCCCCATACTCATTTCCTATTCATCCTCAATGGTCCCAACCACCATCATGCTGGTCTCTTTTCAGTCTTGTGAACATAGTGTATCCATTCTTATTCCCATGACATCATTCCTGTTGTTTCTCCCATTCTTATTCTCTTCTTGAAAGTCCACCACTTTCTTCTCTGATATTCCAAATGGTGGTACTCATGTCTCATGGCCCAGCCACAGTCCTATCTCCCTCCAAACTTTTTTCCAGACTTTTCTAGCACTCAAACCTCCTAGAGCATTTAGAGTCCATAACAGACCACTGAGTTCTAGGCTGATCTAGATTGTTCACTGTATTCATGGTTTGTGCTAGGCGACTTCTGACATCACTTCCGCTAATAACACAATGATACATAAAACAGATCCTGCCCTGTTGCTCAAACATAGACTTCAGGTCTGGTGCTGCATGGCAGCTTTATAGTGATCTAGTCTAGGTCACCCATTTTATAGAGGAAGAAACCGGGGGGCCTGGAGGGAGTGTTACTTATGTAAAGACTTGAGAGTCAGAGTAGAAGCCTGGACACTCAGCCTTTAAGCCTGCTGCCCTTCCCACTCTCCCATTCTCCCCTCCTTCAGAATTTATGCTTTCTAAACGTACTTGACATTTTTCGACACTTGTAGTCAAAATGACAAAAAATCCCCTGGAGCAAAAGGTGTTTCTGATATTAAAAGCATTTAAATCACTGCTTCCCCTGGAGAATATGAACTAAGAGACAGAAGGAACAGACATTGTTCTCCTACTGAGGCCTGGAAGAAGGAATGGGGTAGCTGAGCAGCGTTTTACATGGGGCTATTTTTATATTGTCAAGTTCAAATCGTTAAACAATGTACTTGAGATACTGGCAAAGTCACCATCTTTTCATGTCATGCACCTGGAAAAGCCCCAGCAGTCTCCCCAAATTGAAATGCTTTTAATTCCTTGAGGTACAAACCTACTTTCCTTATAATAAAAGAAG
>CM053625.1:321712047-321742502 GCA_028646595.1 Phalanger gymnotis | reverse complement strand
CAGGGCAGTTCTCCTTGATAAATTCTTGAAAGATGATCTCTAGGCTCTTTTTTTCATCATGGCTTTCAGGTAGTCCAATAATTTTTAAATTATCTCTCCTGGATCTATTTTCCAGCTCAGTGGTTTTTCCAATGAGATAGTTCACATTGTCTTCCATTTTTTCATTCCTTTGGTTCTGTTTTATAATATCTTAATTTCTCACAAAGTCACTAGCTTCCACTTGCCCCAATCTAATTTTTAGTGTAGCATTTTCTTCAATGGTCTTTTGGACCTCCTTTTCCATTTGGCTAATTCTGCCTTTCAAGGCATTCTTCTCCTCATTGGGTTTTTGGAGCTCTTCTGCCATTTGAGTTAGTCTGTGTTTTAAGGTGTTGTTTCCTTCAGTATTTTTTGGGTCTCCTTTAGCAAGTCATTGACTTGTTTATCATGGTTTTCTTGCATCATTCTCATTTGTCTTCCCAATTTTTCCTCTACTTCTCTAATTTGCTTTTCCAAATTCTTTTTCAGCTCTTTCATGGTCTGAGACCAGTTCATGTTATTCTTGGAGGCTTTTGATGTAGGCTCTTTGACTTCGTTGACTCCTTCTGGCTATATGTTTTGGTCTTCTTTGTCACCAAAGAAAGATTCCAAAGTCTGAGTATGAATCTGAGTGCTTTTTCGCTGCCTGGCCATGTTCCCAGCCAGCTACTTGACCCTTGAGTTTTTCGTCGGGGGTATGACTGCTTGTAAAGAGTATTTTCTTCCATGCTTAAGGGGATGTGCTATTGTTTTCAGAGCTATTTCTCAGAGCAAGCTTTGCCACACCAGTGCTCCTCCTCCCCCAAGAACCGCCAACCTGGACTTGACTCAGATCTTAAGCAGGCTATTCACTCTCACTCAGATCCACCACTTAATTCCTCCCACCAGGTGGGCCTGGGGCTGGAAGCAACTACAGCTGTAGTTCTGTAGCTGCACCACTTCTGCTGCCCCCAGGGCAGTGGCCAAACCATGAACTCCTTTCACTCTGTACCTGCAAATTTTCCCACTAACCTTCTCTGTTGTCTTTGGCATTTGTGGCTTGAGAAGTCTGGTAACTGCCATAACTCATTGATTCAGGGAGCTAGGGTCTGTTCTGCCCAGCTCCTGGTCTGGTTGGTCCTGGTACCGCCCATGCTGGGTTCTGCTCTACTTTGCTCCCAGCTCCATGCACGATAGACCTTACCCAGCGACCATCCAGGCTGTCCTGGGCTGGAGCCCTGCTTCCCTCTGCTATTCCGTGGGTTCTTCAGGTCTAGAATTTGTTCAGAGCCATTTTTATAGGTGTTTGGAGGGTCCTGGGGGAGAGCCCTAGGCAAGTCCCTGCTTTCCAGCTGCTATATTGGCTCCTCCACATTCATCATTTCTTATAGTTCAGTAATATTCCTTTCCATTCACATGTGAAAATTTGTCCAGCCATTCTGCCATTGATGGACATATACTTTGTTTCCAATTCTTTGCTATCACAAAAAGGGCTATAAATATTTGGTGTATATGGGGACTTGTTTCTTTCCAATAGCCTTTAGGGTAGCAGCTCAGTCATGGAATCTCTGGTTCACAGATTATGGGACATTTTTGTGACTTTATTTGCAATCCTTATTCTTAAGGTAAAAGGATAAATAGACCCATTCAAAGAAACATTTATGAAACTCATACCATGTGGAGCTCTATGGTCAGTCCTAGAGTTGAAACAAAATAAAAATAAAGCATAGTTTCTGTTCTCTTGAAGCCTACAGTCTAAGAAGAGAAGCAAAGGTGAATACTTTTGAGCTTCATAGGTTAAACATATTCCACTAAAGTCCTCTTCCTACACTTCATTGGGACTTGGAAATAATCTTAATTTTCTTCACTCATTTTTCCATTGTGCCTGACTATTCATGATCCCATTTGTGGTTTTCTTGGCAGAGATACTGAAGTGGTTTGCCATTTCCTTCTCCAGCTCATTTTGCAGATGAGTAAAGTGAGATAAACAGGGTTGAGTGACTTGCCCAGGGCCACACAGTTAGTAAGTACCTGAGGCCAGATTTGAACTCACAAAGCTGAGTCATCCTGACTCCCGATCTGGTATTCTATCCACTGTCCCACCTAGCTACCCAAGTAATATTATATTCTCAAGTTTTTCTAACAGAGCATAGGCTCTGAGAAATGATACTAAAATGGAAGGGCTTTGAGTGCAGATTCAATGATAAACTGTGTATCTTCCCTTCAGAAGGCTCATCCCATGAAGGGCATAGATTCCTGCATTTTCCTTCAACCCAGGACCTCTCAAAAATTGTTGGTAGTGAGAGTAAGACCTATACTAATGGAGAGAAGACCAGCATGGAGAAAATAGTGGCTTCCTGAAGCATTGGAGTTATCACCATTACCCCCAGCAGCACCATCATCATCATCATCACCAGTAGTACTTGTTTGACCTTGGACAAGTCATTTCTTCTCCCTAGAGCATGTTTCCACATCTTTAAAGTGAGGAGATTGAACTCGGTGACACTTCGCTCCCTCTGAGTTAGTGAATGGGCAGTGATGGGCAGCAGATTGAATCAAGGAGCCACTCAGCACATCACGTTTAGCACCTCTTCTGACTTGTCGAAGGCATAACTAAGTCTTCAGGACCTCTTCCCATACTTCCTCTTGTCCATGTGTCTGTTGGGCTTCTGTTTCCCTTTTTTCCTCTTAAAAGCTTAAGAGAATGAAGCCTTCATTTCTCCACCCTTTGTCCTAACTCATAGCTTCACAGTAGGTTCTGAAACTATTAGAGATTTGAGCCAGAGAAACCACAGTGCTCCAGATTGAGCAACCAACCTTGTGAAACTTCCTGTCCAATCACTCCCTGCCTAGCCAAAGCAGACCCTTTCATATGGAAGGGTTATGGTGAGGGAGTAGGAGGTTGGGTAGGGAAGGGTGGGGAAGGGTGGGGAAATATCCCCACCTACTAGAATGATGGGATCCTGATGCTAGGCAAGGTTGCATCCCCTAGACCTGACCTTGGGAATAGAATGTTAAGATTTTCTAATGAATTTCCACTTGGCTCAGGTCAGACCCACATTCCTTGTGGCCACCTGGGGGGTAAGCTCTTTTTTGTTTTGTTTTGTTTTGTTTCGTTTCCCTCACTCTCCTTATTAGTTTAGCAGCAGGCTAACAAGGGCCCTTGAATAGTTGCACTACACACCCTTCTGATGGGCTGAAAATATGCCTTGGCTTTTTTTTTTTTAATAAAACACTCATTTAACATGGTTCAAAGTTGCAGCAAAGTCACTTGAAGCCTGGGGAGAGGATGAAGCCCTCTCTTGCTCACTCATAATTGCACTTGTTTTGTAACTCAACAAACCATGCTTATAAGAAAGGGCTTGTTTTCCTCAACATTTTCTGAAAATCCCTGAAATCCCAGTGTGTTGCAATCTCTGAACAACCAACCTCCCTAGTGACCTGAAGGGCCACAAAGAGACAAAGAGTGGCTATAAACAGGACACAGAATATTGCCAATGAAAACTTGGGATGGAGAAGCTCTGTTAAAGACATTACCTAAGGAAACGTGTGCTTGTAATGAGGTGGGGGTTGGTCTTTGTCACATGGCAAGAAGAAGGTATAGCAGGTTTCTAACTCTGGTTATGTTATAAGAGCTGGGGGGATTCCCCAGAAGCAAGGCTTTAATTTTTTTTTTTTTGTTAATGCCATGAACCCCTTTAACAATGTGGTAAATCTTCTGGACCTCATGTCAGAATAATGTATTTAAATGCATTAAAATGAATAGTATTATGAAGAAAACCAATTATAATCATCAAAGTATTTTATTTTTAAATCAAACAAGCTCATGGAACCCAGGTTAAGAATTCTGTTCTCCTGGGATTCTCCTATTTGGATTCTGCCCAGGATAGCACCTATAACACCATTTAACACATGTGGCAAACATATGCTTCCCTGTTTTAGGCTTTAGTTGTCCCAGATTTGGAGTCTGGAGCCCTGGTCTCACTGCAAGGTCATAGAATCATTGATCTCAACTCAGAAGGGCCCTTTCAGGTGATCTAGCCCAATTGCCCCCATCCCCCATTACAGATAAAGAACTGAAGCCAAGTGATTTGTCCAAGGTCAAATAAGTATTCTGTGGTGCAGCCCATATTTCAAACCCAGGTCCCATGATTCCAAGTCTTTCCATTGCATGTTCAAGATTTAAAACTAATAAGAACCAAGGCCAAGTCCTCAAATCCGAATTACTCCTTTAAGGAAAAGGAATGTCACTTGACTGCATAATATTCTCAGTAATATTACAATTTAAGCCTCTCTCAAATCCCTTCTCCTTAAAATGCACTTAATTAAAACCATCTGCTTGGTTGGTTAACTGAGGCTAATCTCCTGTCCTCCCTAAAGGTCTGAATCTATATGAAAACCTGGAGCTTGGTGGGGGGGTGGGAGGTGAAGGGGGAGGAGGGATTAGATTGGAAATATGATTCCTAACCTGGAAACTTCTATAACTATTGGCCTTCTATTAGAAGTGGAAATTGTCTCCCTAAATCTCCCTGTGCTGGAGGTGTTAGCCCAGGTGACTGTCTGTCACATGTCTTCCTAGTCTCAGGTGGGATTTCCATCATCGATATGGTTCTAATTTGTCTCTATATTTTTGTTTGGACTACAGAGAATACATGGTGGAGGGGACCAACTCTGAGATAGTAACCACAGCTTAGATGTGTGTGAACTTGTCTTTACATCGTCATAAAGGATCAGGGGAATTCAGTTTCAGTTGAGGGGAGATCCCAAGGCAGAAAGGGCCCCTCCTAAGCACCCAACATCCTATGTACACCCAGGCCCATGGCCCTTACTTGGCCCTGTTTACTGCTCATTCCTGTGGCATCTGTTCTCCTCACCAGCGATAACCTGCAACAAATGTTGGGGTAGATTCCATCATTAGGAGCACGGATTCCAAGACTCAAATCCCTGCAGCTGACTTTCCAGCTGTCTGGGTCAAATTCCTCCCCAGATGGCCCTCAAAACCAACAGCTTTGCCTTTCTTCTTCTTGTTTTAAAAATCACTGCTCATAGTTCTTCAGATATTTTCATCACGGCCTTCTTGATCATTGCAAACCTCTGGAAACAACCGCAATCTTCAACAATAGGGAAACACTTGATTTAATTGCAGTAGCATTTTGGAGTAAAAGATGCTGTGGAATGATTAGGATAATAGATGGATTTAGAGCTGGAAGAGACCTTAAGAGACTCTGACTTCAACTCCTTTGTTTTACAGCTGCAGAAAATGAAGCTTAATGATTTACCCAGGTTCACAAGTCAGTAATTGTCTGATGTGGGAATTGAACCCAGGTTTCTCTACACTTAGACTTACTAGCTTTATGGCTCTGGAAAAGTCCTAGCTTCCTCATCTACAGGACAAGGAGGATTAAAAAAAATAAACCAGAATTAGGGACTTGTAGAAAGGGATTAAAGCCTTCCATTCCCCTGCCCCAGGTTAGCATCCTTCTCCTCTGTATTTATCATGCATATGACTATATCCAGCTATCCGAATATATGTGTGTGTGTGTATACACACATATACATACATATTGTTGTTATTGTTGTTGGTCAGTCATTTTCCAGTTGTGTCTGACTCTTTGTGGTCCCATTTAGGGTTTTCTTGGCAAAGATACTGGAGTGGTTTGCCATCTCCTTCTCCAGATCATGTTACAGATGAGGAAACCGAGGCAAACAAGGTCAAGTGACTTTCCCAGGGTCACACAGATAGAAAGTTTCTGAAGATGGATTTGAATTCCTGACTCAAGGCTGTGCTCTAGCCACTGTGCAACCAAGGAGTATGTATGTGTGTATATATGTTTATACACACACACACACACACACACACACACACATACACATATACTCTCTCATTAGGATGTAAGTCTCCTGAGGACAGATATTGGGTTTTTAAAATTTATTGTTTTCTTTGTATCCAGAACTTTAAATTGTGCTTTGTATATATTGACAGCCTGGGTTTATGATCCCACTGGTACCAGGAACCCCCACGTTAAGAGAGTAATCCCTACATAAAAAGCCATAGCTTCTCTATGCAGTCCTGGAGTTGCCCAGGGTATTGAGTGATTAGTTACATCCTTGGGGCTGCAAAACCAGAAGAGAGACTTCAACCCAGATTCTCTTAGTTTAGAAGCAACTCTCTGGCCCATACGACATACTTCATAAATTCTTGGAGAGACCTTAGAACATGGAATGTTAGAGCTGCAATGAATCTTACAAACAAGAATATCAGAGGTTGGAGGGGCCTTAGAACAGAGAATGAGAGAGTTGAGAAAAATCTAGAATGTAGAATTTCACATAGAATATAGAATTAGAATATAGCTGGGAGGGATCTAAAAACATGGAATGTCAGGGCTGAATTGGGTCTTACAACAGGGAATGTTAGAGATGGCAGGAGCCTGAGAACATGGAATGTCAGAGCTGGGAAGGGCCTTAGGAGATGAAATGTCAGGGTTAAGAGGGAGCTTAGAACAGAGAAGGTCATAGCTGGAAGATGCCTCAGAATAGAGTATGTCAGAGCTGGGTTCTAAAAGTTCACAGAACACAAAATTGCAAAACTAGAGGAACATTAGAACATAGAACATAAGATGTCATACTAGGACAGAATTTTGAAGATAGTCAACTCCCACTCTTTATTTTGCAGATGAGAAACTGATGTGAAAACTGATTTTCATTTTATCGCTTTCTTAAAAAAAAAACCCTCTATTTTCATCTAATACATTTATAATATAAATATTTTAGGTGCTAAGTATTTCTCTGTGGTTCATCATTTTGCTCATCCCTTTCTGGCATAAAATTACACTCAATCCCATGATTTCAGATTGGACCTTAAACGTGTTCTGCCGCCCCCCCCCCATTTGAAATACGGGAGAACTGAAGTCCAGAAATGAAACGTGATTTGTCTGTAATCCCACAGCTAAGAGCCTCCAGAATTAGGATTAAAACTCAGGCTTTCAGGGTAGAGATTCTTCCATTTTAGCACTTGGGATATAGACAGTGTATCTTTTCCTCCCCTCCTTTCTCTTCATCCAGAGTATCATCTTGTTTCCAGATTCGAGTTTTTCAAATGGTTTTCCCATTAAGAACGCTTTCTTCTTTTCAGAGAACTGCTTCCTGTACCTAGCAACTGCCGATCCTCAGAGACAGACTTCCTGCCTGTGGCCTCAGCTCTCTCAGAGTCCTGTCTGCTTCTGTGGCAGAACTGTTGGTAGAGCTCCTTGCCCAGTGACCTCCTCCATGAATGAAGAAGAATGGATTCATCAGATGTTCCCTAAGGACCTTTCCAGCTCTGGCATTCTATGTTCTAGGTACTAAGGTTTCCCCAGTAATTCACTTTCACTAAAGCTTTTAAGTATTTGTTGAAGGTAGCATGCTTAGCAAACAAGCCCACTGAGTAAAACCAAACTGTTGAACAAAATGGAAATGGCCCATCCAATGCACTAAGTCACGAAACAGCAATCATGCAGTCAATTGACAAGCATTTATTAAATGCCATGCTCTTCAGACTGTCCTGGGGATTAAAAGACAAAAAACAAGTAATCTCTGCCCTCACCAACCTTAAATTATGTTAGGGAAGGCATACAAGTCTGTTACAAATGCATTTGAAAATAAATACAAAGTAAGTCCAGGGGAATTATAGTACCTGGGTGAGAGGGAGATCAGGAAAGGATTTATGTAGAAAGTCACCTTGATCTGAATTTGGAGGGAAATAAAGAGAGAATGCATTCCAGCAAAGAAGAGCAGCTTCTGTGAAGGCACAAAGATGTGAGATGATGCCATGAATAAGAAACAGCAAGAAGACCAGCTGGGTGCACGAAAGAGAGTGTATACACACATACATATGCATATATGTATATATGTGTGTAAATAGATACATACAAACATGGAGAGAGACAGAGAGAGAGGGAGAGATTGGTTAAAGCCAGTTTACGAAGGCCTCTAAAGTCAAAGTTTGGGGACAAACTCTCACAAAGGCGTACAGAGTCCAGGGGAAAGTGGGCTCAAGCTTACAGAGACCATGTGGTAAAAGGCCAATTCTCCACATTTGGTTTTAGGAAGCCCTTTTCTCTCCTTAGTGGGATTCCTTAGGAGTCCCTCCCAAAGTTCCCCTTTGATAGTTTTCTGCTGACCTCCTTGTAGAATCTTGCTAAACCACTTTAGTCAATACTCCTTTTTCAAAGCTAATTAAAGTCTGGCTGGAATGATAATGTCGTCCAACAATTATTGAGAAAAATGTTATGATAGGGGCTGTGAGGCATACTACTAGGAAACCAGCTCAAAGACATCAGCTTGTCCCAATAATCCCGAGGGGACACAGTGGACAGACAGCCTAGGACCCTTCCAGGATGGAGGCGTGTTTGGGAGAATAGCTCTGAAGCCTGTCCTCAGCACCAGGAATATAAAGACAAATACTTGCCCCCAAGAAACTTAAATTTTATTAGTAGAATCCAACTTACAAAGAGGTAACTAAATACATGATCATTTGAGGAGGATGGAGATATCAGTCCTTGAATTCTTTCCTCATGAAAGAGGCTATGGCCTGGAAGACTCAGATTTAGATTTTCACAGGCTGAAGCTTTTGACCATGAGAGGTGACTAAAGCTCAGTCTTGGCTTGGGGAAGACACTGATCAGCAGAAGATATCAGCATGGCAATGTTTCTCCCAGCAAAAGACAAAACAGAGTAGGAATAGAAACCCCATGGCCCTGATCTTTAAATATCAGTAACTCCAGATCAGACAGAAAATTAGGGTAAGCCCTCTGGGATGGGGCCAGTGTCATATTCTTCAGGAATGTGAGTTCATATCTTTCCAGAGACCCTTACAGATATTAAACTTGACTAACGGACTCTTGGGAGCAACTCTGGAAACAGTGTGTAGCCTTTCAGAGCAAAAAGAGCATGGAGGGCTTGGCCTGAATTTATTTTGGGCTCAAGTCCTGGCTACATTCACACTTCTGGCTTGACAGCTCAGGGGTAAGGGCAGTGGGACTAACTTCCCCACGAAACCTCAGGCCACTTCTTGCTCAATTTGAGGGGGGACTGGCCTTGAGAGTCAAAATACCTGGGTTTCGGTCAAGACTCGGCCACTAATTTCCTGTGTGAAATTGCATAGCACATTTCCTCTCTTGGGATCAGTTTTCCTGTTTGTAAAATAAGTAGGTCGATCTTGACAAATTCTAAAGTTCCTTCTGCCTCAGTTCTAATGAAACTTGTAGCTGTAACGTTCTATGTTGTAAGGTCCCTCCCAGCTCCCGCAATTTCTGTTCTATATTCCAAGGACAACTCTAGCTTCAACATTCTCTGCATCATAAGATTTGGGACCTCAGGAAAGTCATTCCTAATTTCTATGTTTTCATTTCTCCACTCATAAAATGGGAGCATTATAATAGATAGCCTCTAAGTATGGTCTCTTCTGGCTCCAACTCCAAATAAAAATGCCCCTCCCTCATTAGATAGTTTCTTCTCCAAGAATCAAGGTGACTGAATGGGAAGAGCTAAAGATTTGCTGTTAATTGTCCCATGTCTCACTCTGGATAGAGATCTCTGGCAAGGAACAGCAAATATTGGGATTAGTTAGCCAAGGGTTTGTTGGCATTTGTATCTGTAACTTTCATGAGCAACAGTTGGCATGCTTCTCTAGTCTGAGGATGACAAAAATCTGGGAGGAGTAACCAACAATCCAGATGATAGAATCAACTTTCTAAAAGACTTTGCCTGGCTAGAGCATTGTGAGAAAATTAATTCTATGAATTTTAGTTGGCATAA
This sequence comes from Phalanger gymnotis, assembly GCA_028646595.1. NCBI lineage: Eukaryota > Metazoa > Chordata > Mammalia > Diprotodontia > Phalangeridae > Phalanger > Phalanger gymnotis. The sequence continues at coordinate 321,732,710 of CM053625.1, read as the reverse complement.
CACAGGCTCTGGGGCTACCATACCAACTCCTTGGCATATTGGTAAGTCAACAGAAGACAGCTACACAATTTCTCCCCTCATAATTCTAGGGCTACACTCTGAAGAGTTGGGGGGGTATCTTTTTTGGTTCTATGGTGCATAAATGCTCAATGAAGTCCTTTCTGCTTAGATATCAGTCTGCCAGACTTAATTATCTGAATAGTCAGTGCAACATACTCCAACCAAAAGTCTGTGACATACTTGCCCATAAGTTCATAGAGTCCATGGTAATGAAGACTCAAGCTTATGACCCATATATAGCTAAAGAACAGCTCTTGGGTGCTCAAAGACTTTTCTCTCCTTTGTGGAATCCTCCAAGCTTTCCCCTTGAAAATGGAAGAGCTATGACAGGGCACCTTGTAGAATCCCCAAGCTGTCTTTCCTCAGTATGTGTGTCATGTGCCATGGGCTCCTGAAGTAGACTTTAACACTGGTCATTGCTTGTTTCTAGGACAAGGCTGAGGAACCTGCAGCCTCAAGGCCACATGGGGCCCTCTAGATCTTCAAGTACATCCTTTGACTGAATCCAAACTTCACAGAATAAACCTCCTTAATAAAAGGATTTGTTCTATCCAACTTGGATTCAGGCAAAAGGCTGCAACCAAGGACCTAGAAGTCCACATGTGGTCTCAAGGGTGCAGGTTCCCCACTCCCATTCTAGAACATCAATGAGAAGGACAAATCCTCCAACTCTATCCCATTCACAAGGTTGTACTTTGACTATGAGGATCTATACTTCCTCACTCCTGAGTCAATAACCTCTCAGGGACTTGTCTGGAAATACTAGACACTCCAATAGTGCTCAATTTTGAATTGGGTTGGTGTTTCATTGAAGACTGAAAGAACATGGCTGAGTTTCTTCCATCATTACCAATGTACTTCTTTCTACACCCAGTGAAAATGCTTTTGACAGGATGATTCAATGGTTATGTCTGGATTTGAACCCACAGACTTCAGGCTTCTTTAAGGATAACCCCTACACTTACATGGGGAGAGAGATAGAGTCTTACAGAGGGATTAAAAAAATCCCAGCTTTTTAAGGATGAGATGGAGTATATAGCTGGTCTGTTACGCATATCACAAAGATCTAGGCCTTTGAAATGACTGCTAGCTAAATACATGTCTTCATTGTGACATTGTAGCCAAGGGAGTACATGTAAGCAAAAAATGTAACAATAGAGACATAAATAGTATGGAGATGATGGTATATACCTCACTGTCCTAGTTGGTTTGTGGCCAATTTTAGAGGCCATATTTAGGAAGGATAACTTCAAGGATATTTAGTGGAAGGCAAATGAGATGGGACAATACCTTGACTTCATTCAACATGAATATAGGATGAAGGAACCAAGGATCATTAACCTAGGAAAGAGAAGATTTATGGGGAGGAGGGGCATGAATGCTATATTCAAATATTTATTTGAAAGGTTTTTCAATAGAAGGGAGATTTCATCCCAAGAGGACAAAACTAAGAAGAACATGTAGGGAATGAGAATAGGGCCATTTGGGATCAAGGTAAAGAAATGCTTACTAGAGAGGAGAGCTATCCGAAGCGCACTGAGCTGACTCTGAGCTGCCTTTGAGCTCTAAGCCAACGATGCTGTCATCCTCCCTTAACAAATTGAAGCAAAGTCTAGATGATGGCTTGCTGAGTGAGCTATAAACAAAATGGGTTTTTAGCTATGTGTTGGGCTGTATGGCTCCAAGGTTCCTTCCAGCTTTGAGATCTTCAGAGCCCGTGATAGTGTGGTTGTTGGGTTTCTAGGGGAATCAGGGTTCTTTCAAAGGGCCCAAAATCTTTATTCCTAATTAGTTCTATCAAATAATAAGAGAGCTGTAATCTCTTTTTTTGGCATTAAAGAGCAGATTTCATCCTCCAAGGGGTTGGGAATCATTGTGCTGTTGTATTCTCATTTGTCTTTGGGATACTGTGCTCATTGGAATCACCAAAAATAGAAAGTCCAGGAAAACAAGAATCCGATGACCGAATACTGAAGGTCATGTTAACAACTGAATAGAAAGGAACTGCAAAGAAGTCAGCCCTGAAGGGCAGCTGCAAAGACCCCAAACATTACTGTTGCCGACAGCCCAGACTTATTTTTGTATTTCCTGTTGGCTCACAGGCAATGTTGTTATTTAGTTTGGTTTTGTTTCATTTCCTGTCAAGAATGACCATGAGAAGAGAATTTCAGTGGAGAACTAGGAATCTGGTTTCCCTAAACTCACTAATCTAAAAGCTGAATAGGTCTTCAAAATATCAGAAAAAAATGGGACCTCTCCTTGTAATAGGGATCATTACTTTCCAAGTACGAAGGGACCAAGGAGACCTCAAGGCCATCTTGCCAAGGCTGTCTATAATTGAACAAGAAGCCCCTCTATTGCACACCCAACCTGTATACTCAGGCTGGCCGTATGACATCTTGAAGATCTCAAGTGATGATTCTAGACCCTCTATCCACCCCACCCCTAAGCAGCTCCTTCTATTTCTGGACCACTGTCATTGCTAAGAAGTAGTTACTAACATCAAACTTAAATTTGATTCTTTGCAACTCCCCCCCATCCCCATTTCCTCCACTGCCCCCAACACACTACATATATCCTCCCAGAGCTCCACCTTTGCCTCCAGGGACAAATGGAAGTCTAAAGATCTAACCAGCTTCCATGTGAAAATCATTCAAATTCACCAATAGTTCTCGTGTTTCACCCCCATTTCTTCATCAGGCTAAGCATTCTCACTCCTTTCATGGGGTTCTTATAGACCATAGTCTCAAGGTTCTTCCTCATTCTGGTTAACGTCTGGATGCTCATGGATATTAGTTGATATTTTAGAAGGCAGATAACTGAGGAAACATGGGAAATGCCAGTGAAATGGGTCATTAAACAGCCCTCTTTCCCTTCTTTCTTTATCACTTTTAGGTTTATAAAATAATTTTCTCATACTAGGAAGGGAGGGGTGTGTGTGTGTGTGTGTGTGTGTGTGTGTGTGTGTGGAGAGAGGGGGTAGGGTTGGAGGGAAAGAGAATAGATGTATGTGTATAATATATATAGTGTCTACTATGTGTCAGGCACCGTGCTAAGCATTTTACACATATCATCTCATTTGATCCTCACAACAGCCCTGGAGTTAGGTGCTACTATTGCTCCCACTTTATAGTTGAAGAAACTGAGGCAAAAAGGGGTTGACTTGCCTAGAGTCACACATCTCTGAGGTCAAATTTGAACTCAGCTCTTCCTGATTCCAATCCCAGTGCTCTATCCACTGTACCACCTAGCTCATAATGGCTCCACAAAGCGGTTTTTTTGTTTTTGTTTTATTTTTTGGAGGTTGGATGAGAAGGGACATAAAAATTGTCTACAGGTACTTGAAGAGCTGTCATGGGGAAGAAAGATAAGATTTGTTCTATTTGTCCCTAGAAGGGAAAGTGAGAAACAATGGAAGAAAGTGGCATGCTGATTTTGACTTGATTAGGTAGCAACTTCCTCCACCTGGGAGCTGTCCAACAGTGGAATAGGCTGCTTCAGGACATGGTGCATTTCACCTCTGTGGAGTCTTCAAACAGAAGCTTGATGACCAGGTAATAGGCATGACGCAGTGGTATTTTGGGGGTAAAGATTAAATTTGAGGACCACTGATGTCTGTTCCTACTCTCTACTTCAGTGATTCTCTGTAAGGTCTTGTGATTTTCTTGGTAGAGTGAATATCCACTGAAGAAACTCCCTCTGCTATCACACAGGTGAATGTTTGTTCTGCAATTTATAGTCTGAGAGGATTGCCTAGAGGTCACAGAGAGGCAACAGGGTCACAGGGACAATGGTGAGAAGCAGGACTTGAACCCATATCTTTGGGACTTCAAGTCCTGCTCTCTATATACAGTGCAACAAAAGCTCAGGCTGTGAGGTAAGCTATGCAAATGTTTCCATTCTTTCCTTTTCTTTTTTTTCACCAAAGAGGAAAATGAGATTTCCAGAGATAAAAGGCCTTGCCAGTGATCGCATATGTAGTAAATGTTATAGCTAGGATATATAGAGTCTCACAGTGGGCGAGACAACCCGTAGAGATCAATAGCTGAAGATGGATGAATTATTGACTTTGAAGAAAAGAACCTTCCAGGTCACCCCATGGCAGATAATGCCACAGCTCCTAGGTAAGGAAGAGACATTCCAACCTTTTGCTTTATGTAAAGACTCCCTGGCTGCTGATACAGGTCCCTCTGAAAGAGAGAGAAGGAGAGACAATAATATGCTCTATATGCATGAAAATGAGAAAGGCAACTGACCTTGTGACTGTATGACTTGGGCAGACATTTGGCTACACCAAAACACTCAGGCAAAGAACAGCCCAGTAATGTTCAGGAACTTTCCCAGAGACACACACACTCAAAACACACACACACAAACACTCATACACACATATTCACACAAGCACACAAACGCACACCAGCACACACACACAAAACGGGGGACCAAAAACAGATGTCATAACTGACCAAAAGAGGTCATGCCCAACTCTTTTTTTTCCTTCTCTTCTTCTAAAATATTTGGCTCCCTCATGCCAATATAACAATTAGCCAGACTAAAGACCAGACAAAATAGTTCTAACTTCCTGCCTAGACACAGCATCCAGGTAGGAGAGAGAGGCTGGAGCCCTTGGGAGGGATATTCACAAAAGCTTCCGCCTCTTGCCTCCAGAGATGAGCTAGATACCTGTCTCACCCCAACTGAAAACTCGTGATGACACTGTGGTCTCTTCTGCCCAAGGATAATGCCATGAACTTCACAGGTATCTAGAAAGACATCAGCAAAGCCAAGGAAATGGGAAAAAGAACCAAATAAAGAGTAGTAGATTGTATGTAAAAGTGGAATTTAGGAAGATTTAAGGATAATGGGGAGCTTAGCTCAAGAAGAAATCAAAACTATCTATGGTCACATAAAAATGTGCTAAATTAATATTAATTAGAGAAATGCAAATTAAAACAACTGTGAGGTACCACCTCAAACCTATCAGATTGACCAATACTACAGAAAAAGAATATGACAAGTATTGAAAGAAACTAAAGCACCATTGCTGGAGTTGTGAACTGGTCCAACCATTCTGGAGAGCAACTTAGAACTATGCCCAACGGGCTATACAATTTGAACAAGATTTTTTTTAAAAAAGGAAAAGGACCTATTTGTATAAAATATTTATAACAACTCATTTTGTGGTAGCAAAGATTTGGACGTTGAGGGGATGCCCATCAACTGGGGAAATGGCTGAGCAAGTTGTGGTATATGATTGTGATGGAATATTATTGTACCATAAGAAATGATGAGCAGAATGCTCTCAGAAAAACCTGCAAAGACTTACTTGAACTAATGCAAAGCGAAGTGAGCAAAACCAAGAAAACATTGTATACAGTAATAGCAATCAACTATTGAATGACTTATCTATCCTCAGCTATACAATGATCCAAGAAAATTCTGAAGGACTTATGATGAAAAATGCTATCTATCCCCAGAGAAAGAATTGATGGAGTCTGAATGCAGGTCAAAGCATACTTAAAAAAACCTTCTTTATTTTTCCTGGGTTCTTTTTGTCTGTGTTTTCTTTCACAATATGACTAATATGGAAATATGTTTTGCCTGACTGCACATGAATAGCCTATGTCAAATAGTTTGCCTTCTCGATAAGAGAAAGATGGAAAGAATTTGCAACTCAATTTTTTAAAGTGAATGTTAAAAATTGTTTTTACATGTAACTGGAAAAAATAACTTTAAAAAAGCTTAGCTCAAATACTGAAGATGTACAGATGAAAGAGATTCTTTGTGTTGGGCAAAATATGTAAGAGAGGTTATCTATCAAGAACCTGAAATGCTGTGTGGAAAGAGTTTGAGTGAAGAATCAAGAGATCTGATTTCTAGTCCTAGTGCTTTTGTTGCTTTCTTTAACCCCTCAGCTGCAATGCTACCTCTAGAATCCTGCATTCTAGGTTCTGAAATTCCATATTTGCAGATGTATCCCAGTTTCATAGTTGATATTCTCTGTTTTACGGGCGCTCCCCATACAGAATTCTATGTCCTAAGGTACCTCTCAGTTCTAATGTTGTAAGATCCAACCCTGCCCTGACACTGTATTCTAAAGTCCCTCCAAGATTTAACCTTCTACAATCTGTGTACTAAGGACATCTCAGGTCTGATGTTCTAGGTTCAGTATTCTAAGGTTTCTCCCAGATCTGGCATTCTATGTTCCAAAGCCCCTTCCAGCTCTGCCTCTAAGGTTCCAAAGTCCTATCTAGTTCTGCCATTTTAGTTCTAAGGCATCCACCTCAATTCTTTTATTCCACATTCTCATATCCCTTCAGGGAACATTAGATCTGATAGGAGTTATAAAGACCCTATTGAGCTCCAATGTTTTCTGATTCTACTTCCAATCTACAGGCTGAGTCACCCATCTCCAAATGCAGTTAAAGAGACATTTTCAATGGTTGTCCCAGGACAAACCAGGCTTCTGAGCCAAGCTAGCTTTTGGCATTGCTTCTCCATTAGCCAATTCTCTTGCCAAGCACACCAATCAAACGGTGCTTCTGGGCTGCTGTCAGGGAAACCGCCCGGGGTGTGTTCCAGATTCATACACAGAGAAGCTGGTCGGGCAAAAAGCGATCTCATAGTGAATCCTTAATTGCCACAGTGAGGAAAAGGTTTGGTTTCAGCTCAATCCTGAGCAGGAATTAGAATGAGATGATTTGTGTAGGAAATAGGATGGCATTCAAGCAGATGAAAATGCACAACCTTTCACTGAAACTCAAAGATTAGAAGGAGGAGAGATGTGTGTTCTTTTGAGAAATGAAGCAGAGAAATAATCCTGTGAATGAAGATAACAATGAATAGTAACAGTATTTATTCAGTTACAAAAAGCATTTTTTCTCACCTATCAATAGGCAGAATATAAAATGCGAAGTAATCATATCAGGACATCGATTTGTCCCAGGACCTTTTCTCTCTGAACTCTATCAAAGATATGATGAGTTGACAAACACTAACAGACATTTATGTAATACCTGGTATTTGAAATAAGACATTCCCATGTATTTTCCCAGATAAACCTCCCAATAGCTTTATGTAGTAATAGGCCATGAAAAGGCCAGAAGATAATGTTGTTTTCAGTTGTGCCCAACTCTTTGTGACCTGATTTGGGGGTTTTCTTGGTAAAGATGCTGTGGTGGAACATCATTTCCTTCTCCAGGTCATTTTACAGAAGAGGAAACTGAGGCAAACAGGGTGAAGTGACTTGCCCAGGGTCACTGTAAGGGCAAGCAAAGCGGGGCTCTTTACTGTTTTTTTTTCTTTTAGAGTGCTTTTCAGCACTAAGGCAATCAAATGCCTTTGACGAATCTTGCCTTTGTTTGTGGGAAGGCCCACACCCTTTTGCAAATTAGGTCACTAGAGGTGTGAAACCCTTGAGAAGTGTGAAGCTCTCGGGTCCTGAAAAAGGTGTATATGCTCTGAGGGTAGCCATTAAGCTAGAACTCGCAGAACTGCAGGAGGAGAGGTTTTGTTTGGAGGCTCACTCTCTGGAAGAGGGTCCTGTGATTTAAACAGACAAAACTCTGGATAGCTGTTGGAGCACCCCAGTTTTGAAAAACCTAGATATTGGTGCCTCTCTCTCTGGTAACTATGTATGTAATGTCTTGGTCAAACAGCTAGAAGCCCTGTCTGTTAACTTATGTTTATTTGCTCTGTTTATATAATTTCTACTTGTAGTTTCTGTTTGTGTTAGGTCTGAAGTTCAGGGTGCTGACTTTTTCTCCTGAACTAAGTGAATGATATATGTATGTTTAATTAAGGTGAGATTGTAAACCCCTTAAAGTTGTTTCCTTAGAAAAGCAGATCAAAGAACCTGTGCTAGCAGCCCTCCTGTGTGCTGGTGTTATTGGCCTTATATAGCCGCAGCAGCTGCAAGTAACATTGTTGTTACAGTCACCCATCTTGGACGTGTCTGAGGCTGGATTTGAACTCAGGAAGATGAGTTTTCCTGATTCCAAGCCCAGTTCTCTATCTACAGTGCCACCTAGCTGCCCCTAAGAGAATGATAAGAGAACAAAATCTTAGTATTGGAAAGTATCTCCTCAGTCCATCTAGTCTAACACACTGCTCTGAAAGGAACTCCCATTAAAACATGCCTAACGGGTGGTCAGCCAGTGTGTTCTTGGAGACCCTTAGTGATGGAGAGCTCACTACCTTCCTTCACAGCCTTTTCCACTTTCATATAGCTCTAATAAGCCTAAGGTCAAGCACAATTTTTCTATAAACTTACATCCACTCTGGAGCCCAACACAAAATAAAACAAAACCCAGACAATCTCTTGCCAGTTAAATTATTGTGGGGAATCTTTTCATGACCAGTTTGACCCTGAGGTCCCTTCTAAAGCTCAAGTCCTATTATCTGGTAAAGAAATTTAAACCTTCCTCCACATATAAGCCTTTTAAATATCTAACCCATTTTCTTCTTTACGTATTTGTTTATTTAATTATCTAGTCATTTGCAAATAAGCCAACTGAGAGTCAGAGATAGGGTGGGTTGTCTGAGTTTCTGAGGCTTCTATATGACAGAACCTAGATTGGAACTGGAGTCATCTGCTTCTACTCATCCTCCCTCTTTTCTATTGTACTGTTGCAGAGAATGATGCTGTCCATGCTATACAGATGCTTTTTTAAGTACCAAGAGTGAAGCAAGAATGTCCTTTTTGTAATAGTAATAATAATAACAATAAAATATAATAAGGCCTTAGATATTTAGCAAAGTACTTCACATGTAATTCACTTGATCCTCATATAACCTTGTTAGATTCGTGCTATTCTTATCCCCATTTTACAGAGGAAGCACCTGAGGCTTGGTGATACTGACTAGCCTTGAGGTCTAGGTTGAGGTCTCTTTCCACTATCCAGTAGCTGTGGATCTCACATCCCAGCCCCAGAACCTCCCAATGGATTCCTAGAGAAGAGGTGTAGGGCTCCAGGGCCAGACTGTGGTCTCTAAGGCTAGGAAACTGGATTGGGTCCCAGGACTTCGGTGCCTGAGAGATCTGGAAAGTCAGTGCATCCCTCTGCTCCTTCAAACAGAGTGACGTCATAAGGCTAAGTTGGAGCTTAATAAATCCTTGGTGATTTCAGGCCTGACCAGATCAATTGCTTCTCACTAACATACTCACAGAGTGATGGGAGGGGGCGCTGGGGGGTGGGAATGGGAGCCAAAGCAGCTGGGTTTCTCCCTCATCATTGCTGGATCTTAGCAGGAGTGCAATAGGAGGCTCCAGAAATGAAGTCACCGCCAAAACAGACGCCTGGTGACTATAGGCTAGTAACAATAATAACAAGTGACATTTGTATAGTATTACAAGGTTCCCAAAGTGGTTTTTCCGTCCATTATCTCATTTGAGCATCACAGCATCTCTGGCTCTGTGATTAATTTAGTGTTTGATCCCTTCCGTCAAATCCGTTCCTCTCTCTGGGCCTCAGCTTCTCTGGAAAATGAGACCATTGAACCCAATGACACCTCCGGTTCTTTGTAGTTCTGATGATCTCTGACCCATGTCCCAAAGGCTCCCCCCATTCTGAATGCTTTTCCCATCTATCATTCTCTGTTTTAAGTTAAGTCTATCCCTACCTCAGGCATTCTATGTTCTAAGACCCCAACAATGTCTGATATTCTTGGTTCTAAGGTCTCTTCAGGCTTAGACATCCTGCGTTCTCCATTCGAGAGCCCCTTTCTCTCCTCATATTCTCTGGTTATGTTCTAAGTTCCCTCTGACCTCTCATGTTCTATATTCCATGTGCTGTGGTCTTTTCAGAATGCCGTTCTACATTTTGTGTTCTAAGGCACCACTAAGCATTGACATTCCTTGATCTAGGTTCTAATGTGCTGCTCAATTCTGATACTTCATGTTGTAGAGTCTAAATCCTGACTCTCACCTCTTCTATATTCTAAGCTTCCTCCCAGATTGGACAGTCTACTTTGTGTGTGTTAAGGTCCCTTTCAGCCCTTCTATGCTGTGTGTGCCAACACTGCCCCTCCCCCAACCACAACTGAGACATTCTGTGTTCCATGTTCTACGGGCCTTCCAGCTCTGACGTCCAGTGTTTCTCAGAGGAACAAAGGGACAATTGCATAATTTAGGGGCTTTCCTTATTTGGGAAAGTGTATCTTTGTTACCAGGTGAATAGGAAAGCAGCAGAAATTGACTCTAGCTAAAGACAGCAGAAGCAGAATTCTGCTTCTCCTCCATTGTTCTCCCCTGCCCCCACCACACACACACACTCCTAACATCTAGGATGTCAGGGGAGAGCTGCTTCCAGAAGAATCTTTAGACATGAAGATGTGCTGGGGCAGCAGAATGCATGCCCTTTCTTTGTGCAACAACACATAGGAAACTTGGAAATAGAGATAGGTATTGGCAGCCTGGGGAAAAGAGTTTCTGTAGCTTGGCTGAGTGAGAGCGAGTCAGGGACTGTAAGAGACAAACACAAATGTCTTGAGAAGTCATAGAAGTTGATCATCACACTTTACAAAGGAATAAACTAAGGCTCAGAGGGGGGAAAAGAATTGCTCTAAATTTTTGGTGAGCCTGGCAGGGAACACGGAAGTGTCATAGAGGAGAGGGACCTGAGAACAAAGAATGAAAACTGCCAGGGCTGCAAAGGACCCTAGGATGTGGAATATAGAACGTCACTGCTGGGAGGGACCTGAGAACATAGACTGGCCCATGGTGACACAGAGAACATAGGCTATCAGAGCAGGCAGAAGTTCAGAACTTTGAACACAGAATGTGAGAGTCCGAATGGAACTTGGGACATAGCCTGTCCTAGAAAGTTAGAGCTTCAGGTTGAAGGCTTTCCTCAAATGATACCAATTTGGGGACTGTCTGTCTGCCTGGCCTGGAGAGACTTTTGGAGGTCTGGAGATCTCAAGACCAAGGAATGCTGGTTGTTGTCCTTCCTTCTCAAAGAGGACAAAAATAACATCACTATGCTTTCAGTATGTCTGACTGTGGCTGATCAGGCCAATATGACCTTGGAGTACTCTACCACAGGTCCAGCACGAATAGTCCGTGCCAACATTTGGGTTGGATACGCCAAACATAAGCATCCTTTGTTTCCTTTGAGCTATTTCAATTCTGCTTTGGTCATAGAGCATAACACCTTCTCTGATGTGGGCACTCCATGCCGAGCAGTCCTATGCCAGTGTCTCCCATGCCACACAAACAATTCCAAAGTTCTTAAGAGAGTCCTTGAGAGCATCCTTGTATAGCTTCTTTTGGCCACCATGTTAACACTTACCCTGTGTGAGTTCTCCATAAAACAGTCTTTTTGGCAAGCATGCGTTTTGCATTCAAACAACGTGGCCAGCCCATCCAAGTTGTCTTCTCTGAAGCAGAATTTGAATGCTTGGCAGTTTAGTTCAAGTAAGGACCTCAGTGTCCAGTACCTCATCCTGCCAGGTGATCTTCAGAATCTGCCTAAGGCAATTCAAATGGAAGCGATTCAGTTTCCTGACATGGCACTGGTAGACTATCCAGGTTTCACAGGCTTGTCACAATGAGGTCAGCACAATGGCTCTGTAGATCTTCAGTTTGGTAATCTCTCCCATACTTTCCTTCAGAGTTGGAGGCATTTAGGGATCATTTCTGAAATGGAAACTGCAGTCAATTTTGCAGATGTCTAGCAGCAAACCCTCCCCCCCACTTGCCTGGAAAAAGGAACGTCATCGACAAGAAATTTCACACATTACTTCCAGGTGATTCCCGATACCTTCAAGAACAAAATTCCAATAGGCCATGAAATTCATTTGTCCCATCCTTCTTCAGCTGAGCTTGCGGATTTAATTTCAACTTATCATATGTCTTCTACCTCACTACATGTCTTGACCATGGATGAGTCCTTGGAACTGAGAACATAGAATATCAAAACTAGTAAGAACCTTAGATTGGAGAATGTCGAAGGTGAGAGAGATGTTAGACTAGAGCAGTGCAGGAGAGCATATTAGAGGCTAGAATAGAGAATATCAGAGACAGAAGGGGCACTAGAACATTACCCAAGATTAGAGATCCTAGGGTCATAGAGAAAGGGTGAGAAGTAGTCCTAGAGAACATCGAGTCTAGATTGCTCGTTTTACACTAGAGGAAAATAAAGCCCATGAAGATCACACAGCTGATAAAGTATTCAAATCCAAACCTTCCTTATTCCAAGTCCAACACACTCCCCACACCACCGTTGGATGTCTTCTTTGCCTCTTTCATTTTACAGAAACAGAAACAGCACTTGATCCAAGGTTCCATGTGTTTGGGTCAATGTCAGTTCTTATCTGCAGCACAGGCTTTATCATCCACACTGACATAGAGTTCTCTCAGTTCTATGGTCATGAGGTTTTTTCAAGTAGAGGGAAATGTGGGGACCGCAGCCTAGCCCCTCATTAAGCAGATGGGGAAAGCAATTCAGAAAAAAAGAAAAGTAATTCAAGAAGGGCCATACAGATGCCACCCATTCCCCATGGAGAATTCAAAGGAGGATCATAGGATCACATCAATGTAGCTGAAAAGAACCTTAAAGGTCATCTTACTCAAATCCCTCCACTTACAGATCGGGGAGCTGAACCCCATAGAGGAGAAGTGACATTGAAAGGACTCTTACAAAGTAAGAAAACACAGATGGGTGGCTGCTTGCATTGTAAGTGAAAGGATTTGCATCCCTGAAATCACAAACCCATTGTGATATCGATGTGGGAAGCAGCAGATACATATTAGCTATTATTATGGTGGAGATATAGTATCTGGCTCCTGATTCTATCATTAAATGAGAATGGGTTCCTCATTTCTCAGCCCCACCTGAAACCCGATGTAATAGAGCAGCAAAACCATCCAGTGATACCAAAGCCACGCCTTCATTTTGTGTCATTTATTTTTAAATTGATTTACTTAGCAAATATTATTGATTAATTTAAACATTATTTAAAAATAGTTTCATATTCTCTCTCTCCCTTACCCCCCTCCCTCACCCAATTATGAAGGCAAGGAATGTGATATCAATTATACATGTGAAATTATGAAAACATATTTCCATGTTAGTCATGTTGCAAAAAGAAAAAGAAAGAAAGTGAAAAAAATATTCTTCACTTTGCATTCAGCCTCCATCAGTTCTTTCTCTGGACATGGATAGCATTTTTTCATCATAAATCCTTCAGAATTGTATCATTGTACTGATCAGAAAAGCTAAGTCATTCACAGTTGATTATCATACAATACTGATGATGCCATGTACAATTTTACCTTGTTTCTGCTCATTTCATTTTGAATCAGTTCATATATGTCTTCCCAGGTTTTTCTAGAACCATACTGGTTTTCATTTCTTATATCACAATAATGTTCCATCACAACCATATGTACGACTTGTTCAGCCAATCCCCAATTGATGGGAATCATTTCAATTTCCAAATCTTTGTCACCACAAAAAGCTGCTATAAAAAATTTTTGAAAACATAAGTCCTTTTACTTTTTTGAAGTCTCAATGGGATACAGACCTAATAGTGGTATTACTGGGTCAAAGGGCATGCATAGTTTTATAACCCTTTGAGCAGAATTTGAAATTGCTCTCCAGAATAGTTGGATCAGTTCACAACTCCACCCTATTTTTCCATATTTCCTTCAACATTTGTCATTTTCCTTTTCTATCAAACTAGTCAATCTGATAGGTATAAGGTGATACTTCAGAGTTGTTTTAATTTGTAATTCTCTAATCAACAATGCTTTAGAGCATTTTTAATATGACTATAAATAGATTTGAGTTTTTCTTCTGAAAATTGCCTGTTCATATCCCTTGACCATCTATCAATTGGGGAATTACTCAAGTTCTTATAAATTTTACTCTGTTCTCTATATATTTGAGAAATGAGGCCTTTATCAAAGAAACTTGCCATATTTTTTTCCAGGTTACTGCTTTAGTTATCTTTTCTACATTGGTTTTGCCTGTGCAAATCTTTTTTGTTTGAATTTAATGTAATTAAAATTATCCATTTTACTCCTGTGATCCTCTTTTTCTCTAGTTTGATTATATATTCTTTCCTTGTCATAGATACAACAGGTAAATTTTTCTATGCTCCACTAATTTTCTTATAATATCATCATTTATGTCTAAATCATATACCTGTTTTGACCTTATCTTGGTATATGGTGTGAGATATTGGTCTGTACCTAATCTCTGCCAAACTTTTCCAATTTTCCCATCAACTTTTGTCAAATATTTAGCTCTTATTTCTAAAGTTTGGATCTTGGGTTTATCAAGCATTGGATTACTGTGGTCATTTATTATTGTGTATTGTGTAAATGATCTATTTCATTGATCCACCACTCTGTTTCTTAGCCAGTACCAGATAGTCTTAATAACTACTGCTTTGTAATATAGTTTGAGATCTGGTATTGTTAAGTCACCTTCCTTCACTTATTTTTTTCCACTGATTCTTTTGATATCCTTGACTTTTTGTTCTTCAAAATGAATTTTGTTATTTGTTCTAGCTCTATGAAATAATTTTGATAGTTCAGTCAGTATGAAAAGTAAATTAATTTAGATAGAATTGTGTAATGGCTTGACCCACCCATGAGCAATTAATATTTTTCCAATTGCTTAGATTTGAATTAATTTGTATGAAAAGTGCTTTGTAATTGTGTTCATATATTTCCTGAGTTTGTCTTGGCAGGTAAATTCCCAAGTATTTTATGATGTCTGCAATTATTTTAAATGGAATTTTTTTCTATCTCTTGCTGCTGGACTTCGTTGGTAATGCATAGAAATGCTGATAATTTGTGTGTTCATTTTATATCTTGTAACTCTGCTAAAAAATTAATTGTTTCAACTATTTTTGTTGTTGATTCTTGAAAATTTTCCAAGTATTATCTATGTAAAGTGATAGTTTTGTTTCCTCATTCATTTCCCATTCTAATCAATTTATTTTTTCTTCTCATTGTTGTAGCTAGCATTTCTAGTACAATATTAAATAATTACAGTGATAATGGGCATCCTCGCTACACCTCTGATCTTATTGAGAAGGCTTCTAGATTATTCCCATTGTTGATAATGCTTGCTGATGGTTTTAGATAGATGCTACTGCAGCATTTTAAGGAAAGCTCCATTTATTCCTATGATTTCTAGTGTTTTTAAAGAGGTATATGTTGTATCTTGTCAGTTTGGTTTTTGCTTCTATTGAGATAATCATATGATTTTTGTTATTATTGTTATTGATATGGTCAATGATGGTGATAATTTGCATAATATTGGGCTAGCCCTGCATTTCTGATGTAAATCCTACCTGGTCATAATGTATGATCTTTGTGATATATTACTGTGATCTCCTTCCTACTAGTATTTTATTTAAAGATTTTGCATCACTATTCATTAGAGAAATAGGTCTATAGCTTTCTCTTTCTCTCTCTCTCTATCTATCTCTCTTGCTCTCACTCTCTCACTCTCATTCTCATTCTCACTCTTGTTCTTCCTAGTTTAGGTGTCATCACCATATTTGTGTCATAAAAGGAATTTGGAGGACTGTCTTTCCTATTTTCCCAAATAAGTCATATAGTACTGGAATTCATTGTTCTTTAAAAGTTCAGTAGAATTTACTATGAATCTATCTGATCCTGGGGAATTTTTTTTTTCCTTAGAGAGCTTATTGATAGTGTGTTCAATTTTGTTTTCAAATACAGTTATTTAAGTATTCCATTTCCTCTTCTGTTAATCTGGAAAATTTATATTTTTATAAATATTTTCCATTTTACTTAGGTGATAAGATTTATTGGAATATAATTAAAGTTGCTCCTAATAATTTCTTTAATTTTATCTTCATTGATGGTGCATTCAGTCTTTTCATTTTGGCTACTGGTAACGTGGTTTTCTTCTTTTTTTCTTTTTAAACCAAATGAACTAATGGTTTGTCTATTTTCTTCCATTTCATAAAACTAGTTCCTGGTTTTATTTATTAGTTCATTTTTTTGTTCAGTTTTATTAAGCTCTCCTTTGACTTTTATGATTTCCAATTTGGTGTTTAATTGGGGATTTAAATTTTTCTTCTAGTTTTTTTTAGTTGCATGCCTAATTCATTGGCCTGGTTTTTTTTAAATCTATTTTATTGATGTAAGTGTTTAGAGATATATTTTCCTCCTAAGTATTGTTTTGACTGCATCCCACAAATTTTGGTATGTTGTCTCATTTTTATCCTTCACATTAATGAAAATATTTGTCCTTTCTATGACTTGTTTTTTTAACTCATTCTTTAGGATTGGTATTTAGTTTCCAATTAATTTTAATGTGTTTCCATTGTCCTTTATCGAATGTAATTTTTATTTTATTTTTGTCTGAAAATCATGCAATTAATATTTCTGCTTTTCTGCATTTGTTTGGGGGGGCTTTATGTCTGAATACATGGTTAATCTTTGTGAAAGTGTCATGTATAGTTAAGGCATAAGGTATTCTCCCTTCTTTTTCTATTCAATTTTCTCCAGAAGTCTATCATATCTTTTCTAAAATTCTATTCATCATCTCCTTAACTTCTTTCTTGTTTACTTTTTGGTTATATGTATCTTTCCAAAGTTTTACTGTCTATTTTTGCCTGGAAACAATTTAACTTTTTCTTTAAGAATTTGGACATGGTGCCATTTGCCGTATATGTGTTTAGTATTCATATTACTTCATTGTCTATGAATTCCATCCTATTAAAAACACTAGAGAGCATAGGAATAAAAGGAACATTCCTTAAAATGATAAGGAGTTTCTATTTTAAAATACCAGCAAACATTGTCTGTCATGGGGACAAGTTAGAAACCTTCCCAATAAAATTAGGGGTCAAGCAAGGATGCCCATTATCACAACTATTATCCAATACAGTACTAGAAATGTTTACTATAGTAATAAGAAGAACAAGAAATTGAAAGAATTAGGATAGGCAATGAGGAAACAAAAATATCACTCTTTTCAGATGATATGATGGTATACTTAGAGAATCAATTAAGAAACTACTTGAAATAATTAACAACTTTAGCAAAGTTGCAGGATATAAGGTAAACTCACATAAATCATCAGCATCTTTATTTGACCAACAAAGCCTAGCAGCAAGAGATAGAAAGAGAAATTCCATTTAAAATAACTGTAAACAATGTAAAATACTCAGGAGTATACCTACCAAGACAAACCCAGGACCTGTATGAACACAATCACAAAACATTTCTCATACAAATAAAGTCAGATCTAACAACTGGGAAAATATCGATTTTCTGTGGGTAGGCTGACCCAAGAAAATAAAAACAACAATTCTGCCTAAATTAATGTACTTATTCAGTGTCATACCAATTACACTCCTAAAAATTATTTGAAGATCTAGAAAAAAATAACAACAAAATTTATCTGGAAGAATATCAAGGGAGTCAATGGGAAAAAAAAAAAACACAAAGGAAGATGTCCTGGCAATACCAGATCTCAAACTATATTATGAAATGCAGGAATCATCAAAACCATCTGGTGCTGGCTAAGAAGCAGAATGATGGATTTGTGGAATAGATTAGGTGCAATAGACACAGTAGTAAATGACCATAGTAACCTAGTGTTTGATAAACCCAAAGACCCCAGTCTTTGGGATAAAAATTCACTATTTGACAAAAACTGCTAGGAAAACTAGAAAGCAATAGGACACAAACTAGGTATAGACCAACAACTCACATTGTATACCAAGATAAGGTCGAAATGGGTACATAATTTAGACATAAAGGGTGACACCATAAGCAAATTAGAAGAGCAAGGAATAGTCTACATTTCAGGTCTATGAAGAAGGAGAGAATTAGTGATCAAACAGATAGAGAGCATTACAAAATGTAAAATAAATAATTTTGATTATATTAATTAAATTAATTTGATTATGTTAAATCAAAAATAAATTAAATTAATTTGATTATATTAAATTAAAAATATTTTGCCCCAAAACCCAAAGCAACCAAGATTAGAAGGAAAGCAGAAATCTGGGAAATAGTCTTTACAGCAAGTGTATCTGATAAAGGCCTGATTCCTCAAATATTTTGAGAACTGAGTTGCATTTATAATACAAGCCATTGCCCAAGTGATACGTAGTCAAAGGATATGAACAGGCACTTGTCAGATGAAATCAAAGCTATCTATGGCCCTATGAAGAAGTGCTCTAATTATGCTAAATCATTTTTGATTAGAGAAATTCAAATTAAAACAACTCTGAGGTACCACCTCACACCTATTAGATTGTGCAATATGACAAAAAAGGGAAATGATATATGTTAGAGGGGATGTGGGAGAATTAGGACATTAATGCATTGTTAATGACATTGTAAACTAGTCCAGCCATTCTGGAGAGCAATTAGGAACTATGCCCAAAGGGCTATAAAACTGTGCATATATTTTGACCCAGCAATACCACTCTGAGGTCTGTATCCCAAAGAGCTCACTAAAAAATGGAAAGGATTTTTTTGTGCAAAGCTATTTATAGCAGCCCATTTCATTGTGGCAAAATATTGGAAATTGAGGGGGGAATGTCTATCAATTGGGGAATGACTGAATAAGCTATAGTATATGAATGTAATGGAATACTTTTGTGCAACAAGAAATGATGAGCAGGCAGATTTCAGAAAAACATGGAAAGACTTGTACAAACTGATGCAAAGTGAAATAAGCAGAACCAGGAAAGCATTGTACACAGTCTCATCAACATTATGTGATGATCACCTATGACTTAGCTCTTCTCAGCAACGCAGTGATTCTAGAAAAGTACAAAGGACTCACAAAAGAAAATGCTATTCACATCCAGATAAAGAACTAGTGGACTCTAAATTCAGATCAAACCATACTTTTTTCAGCTACTTCATTTTTTGTATTTTTTCCCTTTCGATCTGTTTTTTTTTCTTTCGCAACTGTGACTAATATGGAAAGATATTTTACTTAATTACACATACATAACCTATATCAAATTGCCCACCATTTTGGGAAGAGGGGAGGGGAGGGAGGGAGGGAGAAAAATTTGGAACTCAAAATCTTGTAAAAATGAATGCTAAAAATTGTCTTAACACAAAATTGGAAAAAAATAAAATATTATTAAAAAAACATTTGGATGCCATGCCATTTGGTGCATATGTGTTTAATATTCACATCACTTCATTGTCTACATTACTTTTGAGCAAAATTAATTAGGTCAACTTTACTTTTGCTTTGTCTCAGATCATAATTGTTACTCCTCTCTTTTTTACCTCATGTGTAGCATGGTAGATTCTTCTCTAGCCCCTTATTTTTGCTCTGTGTGTATCTCTCTTTTTCAAGTGGGTATCTCTTGTAAACAACACATTATTGGATTCTGGTTTCTAATTCATTCTGCTATTTGCTTCCTTTTTATGGGTGAGTTCATTCCATTTACATTCAGTTATGATTGGTTTTGTTGTTGTTGTTGCTGTTGTTGTGGTTTAATTGTTTTCAGTTGTGTCTTACTTTTTGTGACCCATTTTTGAAGGGTTTCTTGACAAAGATACTGGAGTGGTTTGCCCTTTCCTTCTCTAGCTCATTTTACAGAAAAGGAAACTGAGACAAACAAGGTTAAGTGACTTGTCCAGGGTCAAGTAACTAGTAAATATATGAGACCATATTTGAATTCAGGTCTTCCTGACTCCAGGTCTAGCAGCCTATCCCCTGCATCACCTATCTCCCCGTGGTTATTATTACTAACTGTATATTTCCCTCCATCCAATTTTTCATTGTTTTTTCTTTCTCTGTATCTTATCCATCTTCAAAAACCTGTTTTGCTCCTGACCACTGCCTCCCTTAATGCGCTCTTCTTTCAGCCCCTTCTCCTCATCTCTTATCTCATTTCTTCTTCTATTTCCAGGTAAGTAAGATGGATTTCTATACCCACTTGATTATATGTTATTCCTTCTTTAAACCAATTCCAATGAAAGCAAGGTTGAAGCACTCCCTGTAAACTCTCAACATTTCACCCTCCATTCTAAAAGCTCTTCCTTGCACACTTCTTTTATGTGAGATAATTTCCTCCATTCTTCTTTTTCCTTTTTTCCAGTGCATCTCCCTTTCTTACCCCTTAATTTTTTTTAGATCAACCCATCATAGTAAACTCACACTGCCTATGTATATCCCTTCAAAAAGCCCTGATTATGATAAAGTTTTTAGGAGTTACAAGTGTCATCTTCCCAGGAATGTAAAAAGTTTAAACTTATTAAGTCCCTTATGATTTCTCTTTCATGTTTACCTTTTTATGTTTCTCAAGTTTTCTATTTGAATATCAAATTTCTATTCACCTCTGGTTTTTTCATCAGGAATGCTTAAAATTTAAGTTCTCTTCTTTCTTAAATATCATTTTTCCCCTTAAGGATTAGACAGTACTCAGTTTTTCTAGGCAGATTATTCTTGGTTGTAATCCTAGTTCATTTGCTTTTCAGAATATCATATTCCAAGTCTTCTGATCCTTTAACATGAAAACTGCTAAATATTGTGGAATCCTTGCTGTGGCACCATGATATTTGAGTTGTTTCCTTCTGATTGCTTGTTTTGTATTCTTCTTGACCTAGGAACTCTGGAATTTAATTATAA
>CM053625.1:321695794-321711547 GCA_028646595.1 Phalanger gymnotis | reverse complement strand
GATAGATAGATAGATAGATAGATAGATAGATAGATAGATGGATGGATGGATGGATGGATGGATGGATAGATAGATAGATAGATAGATAGATAGATAGATAGATAGATAGATAGATAGATAGATAGATAGATAAATAGATAGATGGATGGATGGATAGATAGATAGATAGATAGATGAATGGATAGATAGATAGATAGATAGATAGATAGATAGATAGATAGATAGATAGATAGATAGATAGATAGATAGATGGATGGATGGGTGCATAGATACATAGATGCATACATGCACAAATAAATAGATACATGGATGGATAGATAGATAAGATTAGATGGATAGATAGATAGATAGATAGATAGATAGATAGATAGATAGATAGATACATAGATACATAGATAGAGGGATAGATAGATAGATAGATAGATAGATAGATAGATAGATAGATAGATAGATAGATAGATGGATGGATACATGGATACATAGATGGATGGATGGGTGGGTCGATGGATGGATGGATGGATGGATGGATGGATGGATGGATGGATGGATGGATGGATACATAGACAGACAGACAGATAGATAGACAGATAGATAGATAGACAGATACATGGATAGATAGGAAAGATAGATAGAGAGTAGATAGATTAGATAGGTGATAAATGTATAAAATGAAACAAAATTCAGTGATACACAATACAATGTGGCACAATGTGATGCTTTGCGGTGTGACACAATGTGCTATGGCTCCCTATTACCTCCAGGATGAAACCTAAATTCCTGTTCGGCCTCTAATGCCCTCCCAACCTGGCCTGCCTACATGTGAAGTCTTCTTTCACTCCACTCCCTCCCACCTCCTTTACTGTCTAGTGACTTGGACCTCCTTGCTCTTCCTTACACAAGACTGCTCTAAGTTCTGCTCTCTATGAACAAAAAGAATACATCTAATCCCTTTTTCTTAAGCTCCTGAAGACAACTATCAGGGGCACTCCCCACCCTCAAGACTTCTACACTTGCTAACTATCTAAACCTGGTCATACAGTAATGATAATAACGTTTATATGGTGCTTTAAGACTTACAAAGACTTTACAAATAGTATCTTACTCATCCTCACAACACCCCTGACACATAAGTGCCACTGTATCCACATTTGACCAATGAGGAAACCGAGACGTAGACACAGGTTCAGTCTGGAGTTTGCTAAGGTTACCCAGCTGATAAGAAGCTGGTTTTGAATTCAGGTCTTTGTAATGCCAGATTCAGCACTATTCGTGATGCCACCTACCTGCCCTTGGACCCATTTTCCTAAAATAGCAAAATGAGATTGCCTCAGAGGTTCCCTTTGGCTCTAGGCCTGTGAAACCATGAGTCTTCCCTTCCTCAAACTGAATGCCCACATTTCCTGCAGCTAATCCTTGTATGGAGTTACTCTGATGTTTGTTGGAACTAAGCCCATCCCTAAGAAGAAGCCCTGGTGTCCAAATGGAAGTTCTCTCTAGTGAAATCTCCTCCTGTCGCTGAATGACCTTGAGGAGGCCCCTCCCCTCTCTGAGCCTCTGTAAGATCTGATGATTGGACAAGAGGACCATGTGGTTCTCCTCCAACTCCAGATTCTGCCATTTTTGTGCCAAGCAGCAGGTGAGGAAGACCCTGCCTCCAAGCCCAGCCTCTTTCCACTGCTTCCACAGACCCTGCTAACTGAGTCAAGAGCAAAGCTACAGCCCAAGTCAAAGGCATTTGTTTTCTCAATGAATGAAACTCCCATTTCTCAGGCATTAACTGTAGCACTGGTGACTCATCCCTATATCTAATACCTATAAATACAGGACTTGTGTGGGAACACAGCATTTCCATTGATTTTCATTTTGTCTCCTTCCTTGGTGTCTGCTAATAGCTCATGAAAAAGCAAGTGAGACAGAGAGGGCAGAGGGTGATGGTGAATGCTGCCAGTGTGAAGCTGCCATCGATAACCTTATCTGGGACTGGGGCTTCCCATCAAGAATGTTTAGCTACCCCTAGAGCAGGAGGCCTCACCCTAACTCCTGGATGCAAGACACTAAGTGAAGAGAGAAGACAATATGCTTCAGATGAAATGATCGTTTCTGACATGCCTAATACAGGCATCATAATAGGCAAGCTTCCATGGCCCTAGATGAGTTTCTTCCTGTCTATTGTCAAGGATGTTATAAATACCTGCCCTCCCACATACCTCTGCCTGATGAAGTCATGCCCATCCTTCAAAGCCCAGCTTATATCTTCCCTTCTCTCAGAAGCCTTTATTGGCCAACTAGAATATCACAATTCTTCCCTCCATTCAAAGCCCCAATGGCACCTCCCCTAAGAAGCCTTTAGTAATCAAACAATCAAAGAAAAATTACTTATCCTCCAAGCCCAATTCAGGGCTAAGATTTCTATAGTGTTTAAAAGGTTTGTAAAGAACTTTATATAACCTTATTTTGAGACATGGTGAGGTAGATGTTGTTTTACTTCCTTTTACAGATGAAGAAACTGAGGCTGGGAGACTTTTCAGAGATTTAGAATCACACAGCTAGTAAATATGGGATCATAGGATCATAGGTTTAGACCTGGGAGATACTTTGGAGTCCAAATCCAAACATTCATCTAACAGATGAAGGTACAGCGACCCAGAAAGATCATGGGGTCATACATTTAGACCTACAAGAGACTTAGAAACCACTGAGTACAACCCCCTCGTTGTATAAATAAGAAACCTGAGCCTAGAGACGTTAAATGTCTTGTTCATTGTCATCCAGCTAGTAAGTATGGGAAGTGAGATTTGAACCCAGGTATTCATGACAGTAAGTCTACTGTCCTGTATACTATACAACACTGCCTCCCTCTCCTTCCAGAAAATCTCCTTCAAGCCCTCATTCCATCCAGACTCTTATTCCTCCATCCAGGTCAAGCTCAAATGCCATCTGTACTACTTAGAGGTGATGACTGGTGCCATGGAAGTAGGTGAGAGAGGGTTGGGAAACTCAGGTAGACACAGCTGAAGCCTGGAGTCTGCCCAGGGTCAGAGTATAGAGAAAAGAATGGAGGCCAGCAAAGACAGGACTTTGGGAGGCACACATGTTTGTGGGTCAGGAAGAAGAACATCCCATAAGTAAGAAACAGAAAGCGGAAATAGTCAGACATGTAGCGGGAGAATCATGGCAGGATAACAGTAGGCATAGGGTATTAGTCAGATGGCCTCTATACTTCCTTCCAACTCTGACTTTCTGGGATTTGGCATTATAGATACCAACAGAGTATCTAGAAGGAAGAGGTTGTCACCTGTTTTAAATGCTGCAAAGAGTCCAAGGAGGAGGAGGGGGAGGAGTGAGAAAGGTCCATTGGCTTCTGTGACCTTGGACAGAGCAGGGTCAATAGAGCAGAGAGGCTGGAAGCAAGATCGCACGGGGTTGGAGAGTGGGTGGGTGGGTGAGTGGGTGGATGGGTGAGGCAGTGAAGAAAAGAAAGCTTCAGCTTTCATGGTAGCTTCAGGGTTAGTCATATCAAGGAGGAAAAGACTGAAGACTACTAAGCTGATTCTGCTTTGTTATAATGGCTTTTATACCTGCCTCCTATTCCATCTGGCTTCCTGAGAGCTGTACCAGAACTGGCCATCCCCTATGTCCTCTCGAGCCCCCAGCCTTGCCCATCACACAATAACCACTCTCCACAGGGAACTGCTTGCCGTGCTTAGGGTTCCCAGCTCAGAAAGACCTTTGAGTTGTTTCTGACAACTAGGGCATCCTTTCCCCTAGGAGTCACAAATTGGATTTTAATAAAATAGGATTTTATTACAAATGCTGACTCTCCAGTCCCACCAAAAAGACTCCCTGTTTGCATCTGTTTATTTCCTCCCTAACCAAGAACTGATTTACCACCCACAGGTACAGGAGCAATTAGGGAATGTTAGGTGGGAGGAAATTCTGCAGGAAAGAGACCTAGCCCTTCTCTTCCTCTATCGTGCATGTGTGGCAAATAAAATCTGTCCTCCAGCAGAGATGATTATGAAAAGCCAAAGAAAGATGGAGGTTTTTCCATATGGGAAAGATATATAAACACACATATACATATGTACCTATGCATATATACATACACAGACATACAGTGAATAAAACATATGGATTGTATAATGTGTGTTTTTTTTTAATAAAAGCAGGATAAATAAATACAGAAAGAAAATGAAACAGACAGAGAGAGAAAGAGGGGAAGAGAGAGAGAGAGAAATAAGAGACAGACAGAGAGCCAGAGAGACAGAGACAGAGAGAGGGAGGGAGGGAGGATGAGGAGGAAGGGAAAGTAAAGAGGAGAGAGGAAGGAAAATAGAGAGGGAGAAAGAGAGATGGTATATAAACAGAAGCCCTGAAAATCTCCACAATTACATTCTGCAGAAACTTGACTCTCTCTAGAACCTGGTGAATCATCCAGCATGGAGAACAAGCCCACTCTATTCATAACAACAAGCTATTTTTGTTTTCAGCACTTGTATGAATGGTTGAGAGAGAAAGGGGGCCCGCCTAGTCAATATCCCCACATCTAGAGGATGTTTTCCATTCACTTTCTCTGAAGAGGAGTGCCTAATGAGATCGGGAGCCCTCAACTGGGTAGGAACAATGAAATCCCCAATGCATCAGTGTCACAGAAAGCATCCGTTTTCTGGGGGAGTATGTTATTTCCCTGGTACCTCTTGTTCACTGTGAGAGATGTGTGGGGGCTCAGAACCATGTCACTTGACATTGCCCTACCTAGCCAGAATGGGATGGGACCGATTTATAACAGAGGAGGATTGTCAGCTGACCATGTGACCCACCTCCTTTGGTACCCTTTTGCCACCCACAGACATACACAAAACCATCTCTAAAAAGCCATACTCTCCTTGAGGTTTGGAAGATGAACTTAGTTTCCCCCCAGATGCTCTAGGGCATTATGCTCAAGGTTATGACCCATATTCGAATGAAAGACAGGGGCTTGGATAATGAACAGGCATATTTATGTAGGTACCAGTTCCTTCACATAAGTTTTAATTTCTGTTAAAGAATTTTAAGACAGAAATAGATAGAAACAGAAACAAAGACAAAGTGAGAGAGATAATGGCCGAGAAAAACAGAAACAGGAAGAGAAAATGAGGCAGAGAAAAATGAAGAGACAGAAAGATAGCAATAGAGACAGACAATTAAGATAACTCTGTGTGTGTGTGTGTATATGTGTGTGTGTGTGTGTGTGTGTGTGTGTGTATAGGCAGAAAAAGGGGGCATCAAGATAAGTCTCATGTAATATTACAGCTGAGGCCAAAAGGAAGCTGGGGCTGCTAAGAGGAAGAGGTAAAAAAAAGGGATTGTATTTTGTATCCTAGATATTGGGGACTTCCTGTGCAAAAGTACTGAGGTCAAGATTGCATGTGTACAGTCAACTCATGTGGAATAAGGACAAGCACATCAGGGATGGTCATAAATGAGAAGAGAGAATGAGAATTTTATATTTAACCTAGAGGTAACAGGGAGTTACTGGAGACTAAAGGAGTGAAGTGCGTTGGTCAGACCTGTGTTTTAGGAATGCCAATTAAAAAGCTGTATGAAGGGTATATAGGAGAAGGGAGCACATGGATTCAGGGAGGCTCATTCGGAGGCTCTTCCAATGGTTCAGGGAAGAGACAATGAGAGACTGGAGTGGGGTAGTGGCCATGTGAATGGGTGGAGAGTAGCTTGTCCACAGCAAAGGGCATGAGCTCCCCCACAGATCGAGAAGTCTGACAAGATTCACCACTGATTTAGGATTTCTTGCCCAGAATTATGTTTCATCAGCTTTAGTGCTCAAAGATGGGAAGAACATCTGATCTCTGGCCACGACAGTGCCAAACAGGAGGGCATGAATCTCATGGAGGGGACCGACGTGTCCACTTAGGCTAGCCTGTGCCTGAATAAGGTGGTCTATTCACCCTCTGGGGGAAGACCTCTACTCAGTGAGAACCTGCCACATCCTGAAGCAAGCCCATTCCTTCCCCTTTTGGGCATCTCTGTGTTCATTCCTGATGCTGAGCCTAAATTAGCCTCCAAGCAACTTTTCCCTCATTGGTCAGGGTCTTCTCTCTCTGGAGCCAAATGGAGGAGAGCCAATCCATCCTGCCTACAACAGCCCCTCAGATACTTGAAGACAATTACATTATTCTCCAAACTTCTCTCCTCCAGTGTACATGTGCCAGTTTCCTACAACTAACGCTAAAGGTATCCACCTTCCTTCATCACCCTAGTGGCTCATCTTTTGTCATGCTTCAATGTGACAAACTCCTTCCTGAAATGCAGAGCTTAGGACTCAACAACAACTTGACAAGAATTCATTAAGTACTTTCTATGCGCTAGCCACCAGGGACACAAAGGAAAAATGAAACTGTCACAGCCTTAAAGAGAATTCTATTTTTGGAAAGAAAGAAAAAAAGAAAGAGGGATAAATATAAAGTCTTCATTAGGAATAAATGTCAAATTTGTACTTGGGTTAAAAAAATCAGCTTCAAAAGTACAAGATGGGGAAGCATTGTTAGACATCAGATATTCTGAAAAAAAAAGGTCTTGGGGTTTGACTGAACCACAAACTCAGTATGGGTCAGTAATATGACATAGCCAATGAAGAAACTAATGTCATCTTGGGCTGTTCTAAAAGGGATGTTGTTTCTAGGAACCGAATGATGATGATGATGATGATGATGATGTGTGGTGGTGGTGATGATGACAACAAGGACGATGACAATGACAATGACAATGATGATGATGATGAAGGTGGTGGTGGTGATGATGATGATGGTGGTGGTGGTGATGATGATGATGGTGGTGGTTGTGGTGGTGGTGATGATGGTGATGACGATGGTAGCAATAGCTATGATTTACGTGGCATTTTATGACTCGCAAAGATCCTTACAAATATATCTTATTTGATCCTCACAACAACCTGGGAGATAGGTGCTATCGTTTCCTTCATTTTATAGGTGAGGAAACTGAGGCAGGGAGAAGTTAAGTGACTTGCCCAGGGTCACACAGCTAGTAAGTGTCTGAGGAAGAATTTGAATTCAGGTCTTCCAAGCCTAGCTTTCTATCTACTGTGCCACACCTTTCAGACCTCATCTGAAGAACTGTGTTAGGTTCTGGGCACTATGATCTAAGAAGGACATTTGAATGCTGAAGAGTGCCCAGAGGAGGCAACCAGGATGGTCAAGGGCCATATGAGGTCCAGTTGAAGAGGAGACGA
Source organism: Phalanger gymnotis (assembly GCA_028646595.1). NCBI lineage: Eukaryota > Metazoa > Chordata > Mammalia > Diprotodontia > Phalangeridae > Phalanger > Phalanger gymnotis. The sequence continues at coordinate 321,704,301 of CM053625.1, read as the reverse complement.
TCTCATGGCTAGGCTGGCTGTCTTCAAAGGCTGCCACAAGGAAGGGGGATTGGCCTGTTTAGCTTGGCCCCGGAGGCTGAACCAGGAGCATTGGGGGTGGGGATGGGGGGGAGGGGGAAAGTGCCAAAAGTCAATTTAGAATGCAAATTCTGGAGAATTTCCTAATCATAAAAACTGTACCAGTGAAGAATTGCTACTAGGAGAAGGTGGTTGGATGCTGGCTGGACCAGCCCTTGCTAGGCATCTTAGAGTAGGCATTACTAATTTTTCCCCAAATATTTTTTTTCTTTAGGAAGTTGCAATCTTTTTATTAATTTGTTTTTAATTTTCAACATTCACTTCCACAAGATTTTTTTTCCCATCTCTCCTCTCCTCCCACCCCAAGACAGCATGTATTCTGGTTACCCCTTCCCCCAATCTGCCCTCCCTTCTATCACCACCTGCCATCCCCTTCCCTTCTATTTTCCTGTAGGGCAAGATAGATTTCTATACATCATTGCCTGTATATCTTATTTCCCAGTTCCATGTAAAAACAATTTTTAACATTTCTCTTTAAAACTTTGGAATTCCAAATTCTCTCCTTTTCTCCCTCCCTACCCACCCCTGTTGAGAAGGCAAGTAATTCTATATAGGTTATTGGGCATTGCTTTCACATATCGGTTGGAATAGACGAAGTTCCTTCCAACTCTCACATTCTAGGCCTCTGTGATTCTGTGGCCTAGGAAGGTAAATTCATGCACAGACTACCGATGGAGAAGCCCAAGCTTCCTTAGAAGCGATTAAATCCAACCTTTCCTTTTACGTCTGAATAAAATGGTGCCTAGAGAGGTTAATTTCCCAAGGGCACACAAATAGGAAGTATGAGTAAATGCCTAGTAACACTGAAAGGTCGGGGCAGCACTAACCCCCCGGGGTGTGGGGAGGGGATGAAAGATGGCCTCAGACAAGGCTAGGACGGCTTCCTTTGTCCATTTCCACTTCTGCAGACGGGTCTGAGCTCCAAACCTCTTGGCCTCATAGTTAGGGTCAGTGGGCAGCTATGAAAGCACTCCCTTACTGATGTTTGGACATCCATCCCAATCCTGGGAGGCCTCTGAATGAAAATCAGCTTGTTTTATCATTATCATATCCCCCTACCATCACCCCCACCACCATCCACCCCCACACACCCCCAGCCAGTGAGAACCATACACATAAGAGATACCTAAGGGACTTACTAAAGTGAACCCCACCCTTTCCAGCAATGCTAAGTCCCCTGAGCTTCCAGCCTTCCCCAACACCCCATTACCCCCCACACTGAGCCTAGACTCACACATGTTTTCAGTAGTCAGCTGCCTCTCTGCCTCCATGCCCTATTGGATGAGTCTCAAATTTAATTTGACCTAACCAACATGTATAAATACCTTCTGGTGCAGATCAATGTACTGAGATGAGGAAACAGTGTTGTTTTTTTCCCCCTCTAACCTTACATGACATCATCTTCCATCTCACTGATACTCTTTTTACATCACATATATTTTGGACTACAATTAGGTCTACCTGTTTTATGCCTCTACCTGCTCATATGCTCTTCCATTATTGGAATCCCAAATTAGCATGATAGGTATTCCAGAGAAGGGCAACATTTACTCCTCTATGAAGGAAGGGTTGCATCTGATTGAGTGGGATCAGCCTGGCCTCTCTGGAGGGGATGGTGCTGGTGGGGGCGACAGGCAGGCTAGAAATCCAATAGGCAGAGATAAGGAGAGACAACACCAAAGGGCAGAGAGGGAGGGTGAGGGAGAGGGACTTGCCCTGTTGGGCTGTCATTTAAAGTTCGTGGGGAAATTAGGGAATGTGTCATGTGGGAGGTAGCACTTGACTTTAGTTTTGCAAAGAAGTGGAGACTGCAAGGTGCAGAGGTGAGGAGGGAGGGCATTCTGGGCATGTGGCACAGCCTGAGCAATGGTACAGTGCCCAGCTGTAGGAGATGGAGAGTTATATTCAGGGCAGAGCAAGTGGACTAGTTTGGATGTAAAGTGGAATCACATAAACATTCTGAGAAGGAGGGTAGATTGGAATGTGACTGGGAAGGACTTTTATTGTCAAATAAAGAATTTTGTCTTTTGTCCTAGAGGCAGTAGATAGCCCCTGAATATTTCAGATCCTGGGTGTGAGTCAGACTTGTGTTGGAGGAAGATTATGCTGACAATTAGATAGGAAATGAATTAGAGAGAGGATAGACTAGAAATTGGTATTACAAATGGAAGCAGCCTGAGATAAGGCCATCTAGGTTTTCAATTAAGAGACTATTGGTATCCTTGGAGAGAAAATTTCCAGTAAAGTGGTAGAATTCGGAGCCAGGACAAAGTGGTATGAGAAGGGAGTGAAAGGTGGCAAGTGTGGTGTGGGGCCATTTGTCTTGTTCTTTCTTGTTTTGTCCATCCTGGAGTTTGGCTGGGAAAGCAAGAAAAAATAAAGGATGATGACTAGAAGCCATAACACAGTCACATTAAGGTGAATTTTAAGGACAATGGAGAGCTAGATTTGTTTGTTTGTGGGGCAGCGGGGAAGGAGACAGTGGATGGCAATATACAGGAGGTGGGGGACTTATTATCATTAGATTATAAGCTCCTTGATGGCACAGACTATATATATAAAGTTCGGTTTCCACACAGTTGGAGCCATATGGCCCCAACCTTGTGACAACTCAAAAGTGGCTAAGATAAAAAGCTTGACCAGTCAGTCATGTATGGAAGGAGCTCAGAAACCACAAATTTAGGGGCAGGGGCCCCAGGCAAACTGGCTCAAACTGGCCGCAGTTAACTCCTGGTCAGCAGCAGTGGAGCAACTGCTTGGTAACTGAAATGGGCACGTAGGGAATGTTGTAACCCGAAAGGATCAGGACTCATCCTGACCCAGAAGGGGGGAGGGGCTTGCAGTTACTAACCCTATAAACCTTTCTCTGGCTTCTGTACTCAGTACATTCTTCCTTTCTGAGGAGCTGTGCCCCTTCTTGAGAAGCGAAAGGGGAAACCTTTCAGCCTCTTAAATAAAAAGTTTGAGATGCCAACTTCAGAATTGATTCTAGGGTCTTCTTTATAACATTTTTTGTCCTCTTTTTGTATCTCCAGAGCTTAGCACAGTGCCTAGCATATAGTTGGTACTTAATAATTGTTTACTGATTGACATTAATTGACTTCCCCCAACCACAGCTGTGTATGGGCCATCAGCATTCCTAGAACCAGCCTTGAGATGGGGGGAGGGGGTTGCTGTTTCTATCCATGTTTGATTCATCACTTGGAGTGAGCAGGTTTACAGTGACAGATAATAAAGAGTCCCCTAAATGGCTGTTTTATCAGATGAACTGATAGCACAAAGAATGTACAAAGGGAACCGACTTTGTTTCTCCTCATCTCTCCTCCTTTCCAGCTGGGAAATGTGTAGACTATTTGCACCTGTGTCCCTAGAGTTGGATGGGGAAATGGATAATTGTTCCTTTCTAGCTTCCATGTGGTGATGAGTACATGTCCTGCCTAGGACAGCATGAACCTGGGCATGATTTGTCTTTCCTCTTCTGAGCTGGTGACTTAGAATCAAGCCTTGTATATGTACAGGGTGTAAGCTTGTGAATTTGAAAGGTCCAGAGGTTGTGGGACCCTTGAGAGACCAATCAGTTTCAACAGAGATAGGAGCAGGCTGGCAGCAAAGGAATTTCTTGTATTGGAGCATGAAGCCACCAGAAGGAAGACTGACTCAAGCTGAGCATTTGATTGGATGGTTCTGAGGCAAGGTGAAATACAAAATGCCAGATTAGTACTACAAAATTGCTTTATCCCTTGATGAGGCTTAAATATTAGCTTCCCTGCTAACTGTGCCAGTAGTTATAAATTAAGTTACTGAATTATGTTCTAATTGTTCTGCTAATGTGCCCTATGATTCTTTAATGCTTAACATTCTCTTTGTAAGTAGTAATAAATTGCCTACCCCACATTCAAATTATACTGTACATGGAGTATCTTTCCTACTTCTCCCCTTTGGGAAAAACTCTACACTTGAAAGTCACAAAACTATTTTACTATGATTATGCATTATCTCTGGGACACCAGAGTAGGTGGTAGTGATTTACAACAAGGTTGAAGGGTTTGTTAGTTTGTTTCTTTTCATTTTGTTTTAAAGGTATCCACCTTTCGGTAGAGGCAGGGCCACCCTCCTTTGAAACATGTTAAACTCCATATTGGGATAAAGAAAAAAGAAAGGCAAGTCCCTCTCCCATCTGGTCCCTTATGGAGGAATAAGCAGCCACACAGAGAAGAAGGGATGGAATTAAAGTAAAGGAGTTGGATTTGACACAGAAGACTACCTCTTTCTAATGGGATCATTCTGAGGGGATATGAACTAGGAAACAAGAGAGGAGAAGAAGCTCATAATGAATGAATGAGGAGGGACAATTTGCTAGGCTACCAGGCAGAGTGTCTATCCTGACCGCTTCAATTTGTCCATTTCCTATGCACAGAATCACAGAATCTCACACTTCGAAGAGGCCTCAAAGAATATTGAGTTTAGCTGGTAATGAACAGGAATTGATTGTACCACATATCCAGGAAACAGGCCCAGAGTCTTTGTTTACAGACTACTAGGAGTGAGACAGAGCATTCCATTTTTGGATAGGTCTCCTTCTCAGGAAGTTTTATCTGTCATCAACCCAAGCTCTCTGCAGATAGGTTCACTCTGAAAACCCTCTGACTCATCTGGGGTATTACTTTCCTAATAACCTTTTCCACCTCTGATCTTGCTAGTCCAACACCCATTTTCCTTGGCAGGGAAAATGGAAGAAAATTATGGGAGATTTCATGGTTGCATGATAGGCATGATAACTCACTGGTGCTAGAGCTGAGAATTGGTTTAACCATTATGAAAATACCCTGGGATTTCTCAAGAAAAGTTACTTAATTGTACATATCCTCTGACCCAGAGAATCCATAACTGGGACTATATGTCACAGAAGAAGTTTTGACAGCAAGAAAAGGCTTATTGTTAACATTAATATCAGGGATCTCTTTGTAAAAAATATGGAAATAAAATATTTCACCCAAAATTTGAGAATGGCTTAACAAATCATTGCAAAATTGTGAATGCAATGTCATTACAGAATAAATAATAAGAGATCTGAAGAATTTCAATGAAAGATCAAAGGATCTACATGAAGTGATGCAGAATAAAGAAAAAAAACACTCTGAAGAAACTACAGTAGTGGAAATAAAATCAACATGGAGAAGTAACAACACAGTAGTCAATTTCAGTGATCAGTGTCCGTTTACACTGTCAAAATTAAATGACATACTATCCCTCCCTTTTGTTAGCCATCGACGAACTACTAACTATTGGGGGAGAGAGCATTTACTTTGTAAGGAAGTTTGGTTTGGATTTTGTTGGGAGCAAATAAAAAATTACAAGTTTGTATTTAAGGGGGTGATGGGACAGAGAGACAGACAGACAGAGAGGACTGTTCTAGTTACACACAGAAATAATGAGCCGACTTATATATTGAGAAGATGCAGATAGAGGATTCCAGCAGAGGCAGCATCAAGAGATAAAGGGAACTAAATTCAGTATAATAGTAGCTACCATTTACAGAGCATTTTAAGCTCTGAAACGCTCTTCTGGGGACAGAAACCAAGGAAGAAGACAACCCCAGCCTTGACAGAACTGCCACTGCGGAGACAACATAAAAAAGACATCTGAAAAGGCATCAGGAAAGGGCCTAGTGTGAGGTCATGATGACAAAGTACAGAAAATGGAAGATCCCTGGTGTGGGGCCTTCCTTAAAATGGAGACCATGAGAAGAACTCACCAGTGAAAGAACAGGGTTGCAGAGTCAAAGGAAGAAGGTCACTGAGGCACGGCAGTGAAATCAGGAGCCTGAAAGTGACTGCCTAGAGTCACACAGCTAATAAGTATCTCAGGCAAGACTTGAACCTAAGTCTTCTTCGCTCCAACTCCAGTGTTCTATGCACTATGGCACCACCTAGCTCTCTAGGTTAACTTCAATCCAACAGATGCTCCTTAAGTATACAAGGCTGTGTGCGAGGTGTCGAACACAAGAAAACCAGAGGCCTGGAATAGCGCCCAACCTCTAAAGTCCAGAATAAACTGATGCTCGCCAAGATGACAAGGACAACAGCAGAAAGGTTTCATACTTATGTTTTGTATTTAATATAAATATATCTTCCCATTTATGTTTATTTATATATATATTTATTTTATACTTAATATATTTTCATATTTTTATGTTAATTTCATATCTGATATATTTTCATTTTATTTATTTTATATTTAATATAAATACTTTCACATTTATATATTATTATATATAAATTATATATATTATATACACGTAATATATATAATATAATATATTAATATATAAAAATACATATTTATATTTGATGTTTTCATACTTATTTTATGTTTAATATAATTATTTTCACATTTTATATTTGATATCTTTTCATATTTATTTATTTTATATTCAATATAAATATTTTCACATTTGTTTGTATATGTTCATCTTATATTTAATATTCAAGTACTGTTGAAAGCAAGAGGAAGTTTTGCTACAGGATAGGCCCAGTTCCACTGTCCAGAATTCATGGGCTGATGATAATGGCCAAAAGAGGGGAGGCACAATTATTCATCATTTTCTTCTTTTTTTTTTTCTGTCAAGGAAAATACTTTATGGAATGGGAAAAAAAAGAAGCGATGTGGCTAATACAAAGTTGCTACCCAAGATAACAGGGGAGGTGGTGAGAAAGTAAATACCTGCTCTGTGTGGGTTCAAGTTACCAGATCCAGCCCAGTCAGATGGGGTTGGGGTTGGGCAAAACTAAAGGAATTGGAAGACTCCTGTAGAAATCCAGTGAACTGGGATTATTTCCTGGCAACATTCTAGAGGACAATATTAAAAAGATCATTAATGAGCACCTAGAAAGGGAAGAGATGACCAATAGTCAGTAACCATTTATTAAATGCCTACTGCATGCCAAGCAATAGAGAGACAAACAAAGGTGGGACAATCCTTGACCTCCAGGAGCTCAGGACCTAATGGGAGAGACCACAAGGAAACAGATATGTCCAAATGAGCTATATACAGGGCAAATGTTGATGGTGAGTCATACTTCAGTCATGTCTGTTTTTCCATGATCCCATTTGAGATTTTCTTGGCAGAGAAACTGCAAGGGTTTTGTACTTCCTTCTCCTATTCATTTTAAAGAGGAGAAACTGAGGCAGACAGGGTAAAATGACTTGCCCAAGGTCACAAGCTAGTAAGTGACTGAGACTGGATTTGAACTCAGGAAGATGAGTCTTCCTCTTTCCAAGCCCAGTGCTCTATCAGATACACTGTGCCATGTGAGCTACCTTTTAGACATTCCTAGGCTACACCGAGAAAGGCCCATTGATCAAATACATGTGCTGTCCTATGCCCTGAAAAGCCACATCTGGAGTATTGATGACCCAGTCAGGAAGGAACTGGATTCACCAGAGCAGGTCCAGAAGAGGATGATGGAGAGATGACACCACACCCTCTGGGGATCAATTGAAGTAAGTGGCAACCTTTAACTTGGCAAACAGAAGAGTCGCTTCATGTTTGTCTGTAGAGAACTTAGACCTGTCTTCAAGAAAATAAAAGAGAGATTCGCCCCAAAGGGCAGAACTATGGGAAATGGCTAGAAGCTGCAGCGGGCAGAAATAAACAGAATACAAGGAAGAATTTTGTCCTTAGAGTTGACAAAAGGCTTCAAAGACTGCCTGGGGAGGGCCTGGGCTTCCCCTCACTGCAGGTCTTCAGGAAGAAGCTAATGAGATCGCAGGGGTGAAGATTTCTTAGTCAGCATCAAGTTGGACTCATCCCTTTCCACAGTTAGATTCTATGCCTTTGGGGTTCTTTGAAAAGGATTTGATTTGGTCTGGTTGCCCTCAAAGGAACACACCATGAGCGGAGGAGAGTGGCAGAGGAGGATTTCACTTTTAGGTGAAGTCTTTCTTTTTCACAATTAGCCTCTATATGGCTGCCTAGTTGTTTGCAAGTTTTACCCTCCCTCCCCTTAGAATCTAAGCTCCATGAGGACAATCGTGCATCATGTTATTTTTTTTTTGCCTTTTCCTTCATTCTCCAACACTTGGCACTGTGCTTCCAACACGGCAAGTATTTAATACATTCTTGATCGCTTGGCATGACTTGATGGGCTGATTAGACTGGTCTAGAAATGAAATGGGCTCCTCATAGGACATAGAATCACCCGCTCGTGGGGGGGGTGCTTTCCCTTCCCACCAACGGCTCTGGTACTGGGCTCCAATGGGACCTGGATTCCTTTCAGAAGGAGGCTGACCCTAATGAGAAGGAAACAGGTTTTTCTCATGTTCTTGTCACGTCACTACCCTGGACTTCTGGAGAAATTTTATTAAATAAAATTTAGCAATGACTTTTAGGGGCAGCTAGGTGGTACAGTAGAGAGAATGTTGAACCC
>CM053625.1:321668121-321688673 GCA_028646595.1 Phalanger gymnotis | reverse complement strand
GAGGCTTCCTATTATCTTTAGAAATCACGTAAAGAAATCCATCCTTAGCCTTAGCTGTTAAAATGCTCCCTCCCCTTCCATTCCTCCCCTCCATGCTCTCCGAGGTGCAGCTATACTGGACTAGCCTTGACATTCCCTTTTCGTTCTCTGTGGCCCCTTACCAGAAATGTTCTCCCTCCTCATCTGGGCCTCTCAGAATCTCACTCTTTCTTCAAGCCTGAACTTTGGCAACACCTTCCTTAAGGGGCCTTCCCAGGTTGTCTCAGAGGATAGCTACTTCCCTTCTAAGTTATCCCACATTAGCTCTATATGCATAGCCTTATATATGGACATATTGTCTTCTTCCTTAATTAATAATAACATGAATAATACCTAACAGTTATATAAGGCTTGATCCCCACAACAGCTCAGGAGATAGATGCTATTATCATCTCTCTTTTGTAGATGAAAGAACTAAGGCAGACAGATTAAGTGCCTTGTTTAACATCACACATACCTGAGGCTGTATTTGGAGTTAGGTCTTCCTGACTCTACTGCCAAGAGCCCCCCTCCCACCCCCAGTCTTACCCAGGACTTAGCCTGTGATGCTGTACTCAGTCAGTGGTACAGGAGCTGAGGGCTAATCTGTGACCAAGCAGGGAAAGCTGAACATAGGCTACTGGACCTCTGCATGCTTCAGACCAAGGCTACTAGTCCACAAGTTCACAAAGATTCATGAAGCCTTGACTACGTGCCAGACACTGTGCTCACCTAACTGGTTGTACCTAGCACCTCAAGGACTTGAGGAGATTTCCAAAAAAGAGATCTCTTTTCCCAAATCCCTTTCTCTTTCTTCCTGTCTAATAATAGACACTATTATACAGTGCTAATACCTTTTCTCTTAGACATTTCCTGAATTTTGATTTGCACCCAAGATAGAAAGGCCTAGCTAGGGTGGGATAGAAATACATAAAAATTTAAATTAGGGCAGAGAGCAAAACCTCTGTCTGAATGTTAGGAATTTTGTCAGCTGGGGGCTCTGAGCTATTGCAATTATATTAACAACTTTTAATCTGATATATATTCCATAAAACAGCAGAGAAAGGGATCACCTGGGTGTAAGTATCATTATGCTGCCCTAAGCTAAGAGTAAGCTGGCTGTTGTAACAGGATGTGGCTAATTAAATCTCCAGGTTCTGATGTGACAAAGGAAGGAGGGTAAAAGGCAAGGCATTGATGAGATGATTAGAATCATTTGTCTACCCCTTCCCAAAGTCAGGAGGGAGCAGATAGGATCAAGTACTTTCCCCAGCACCAGCCACCATGTTATACTGAGTTCACATCATCTCCCTCAGCGAAATATAATTCCTTGAGAGCAAGGTCCTTTTGTTTCTGTTTCCCCAGCGGTATCTGACACACAATAGGTGCTTGATCAATTCTCCTTGACTGACTGCTCTAAAGAAACTGTCCAATCTCCCTGACAATTTTACCAAGGAAGAAACTGAGGACAAGAGAGAAGAGTTGTCCCATGGAGCGGCAGAGCCAAGATTTCAATGGAGCACGCTCACGGCGGGTCCTGTGTTCTTTTCACTACACCAGCTGCCTCTCGACAAAAGCTCACAGTTATGGAGCTATTCAGATCGTCTTCCCCAAATAGCTATGTTCAGCAGACTCTGTCAGGAGTTTATTAGAATGGAATTTTACACACACACACACACACACACACACACACACACATACACACACACATCCCAGGGAGGTAGGAGGGATCCTCTTCCACAGTTGGCAGAGCAGAGACATTTATGTAATGTGCAGAAGACAATTATATAACAATGGCCTGGATGAATGTACAGCATCTTGCAAATGTTCTCCTCCTTGTCTGTGGGAGGGGGCTGCATCCTTCCCAGCTGCTCTCCCCCACCCCACTGCTTGGCACATGGAAGACCCCTGGGAATCTGACCAACCCCGAGTCCTCCTCCACATCCTCTCTGGCCCCACACGGAGAAGCAGAGGCCCACAGGGTAGCAAAGAACTCCCAGGAACCCAATCTCCTCTTCCCTGGCCTTGGCCCCCAAGGTGCTGGCCAAAGCAGAACCACAGAGGACAGGAACAAATGAGAGCTGACCATCAGTAAACTCAGGGTGGAGATCAGTTGGTCTGGAGCCCAGTGGAAACCTCCCTCACAATTTTTCTCTCAGAGACATAGCTTTGCAATTTGTCTAATTTTGGGTACCTACCCCTTTTCAGGATGGAGAGTAGCAAGCTAGACAGAGAACAGCTGGAGGAGAGTGATGGTAGGAAAGAGAGTAATAAAGGAGGTTGGGGAACATGGAATCCAACACTCAAATTTAACAGAGAAGGAAACAAAGACCCAGAGATGAAAAATGACTTCTCCTTGGGTTCAGGGACTACTTATGGAGTGCCAATCAATTAGCAAGCACTAATTAAGCACCTACTATGTGCCAAATATGGTACATACAAATACCAAAATGAGAGAGTCGCTGTGCTTCAGATGGCCTACAGGGGGCATAGTGAATGCTTAATAAAAGCTGGCTGAATGGGATGGCTAAATAGGAGACTAGAAGCTTGAACCCAGGGCCTCTGGCCACAAATCCAGCATGTACATACCAACGGACCACACTGTGCTTTGTTCAAGCGACTAGAACCCCACAGGCTGTTCAAGCACAGCCAGGACTCCATCGCTCAATCCAGGCTCCTTTTGAATAAAATATTCTCAATAATGAACATAAGGTAGAAATTCTTGATTGAAAATAATAATTCCAAGTGGCCTTCTCTTCAAACTAGCAATGCATTATTGTTTATGTTTGAAAAATGGAGTTTTGCTAACTTTCACAACCTTTCCAGATCCAATCATTTGCCCCAGTTATTTCTGAACAGTGTGACTGCCTATTATAATCACTGCTGTGGGAAGGAGGGAGTCTCCCTGCCTCAAAGCTGTCCCCACTCCAATTCCTCCTCCATTCAGTCACCTAAGTGATTTTTCTAAAGTGAAGGACATCATTCTCCTACCGAAAAAACTCCAGGGGTTCCCTATAGTCTCCAGGATCAAATACAAAGGCTCTGTTTGGCATTTAAACCCTTGATAACCTGGCCCTTCCTGTCTTTTCAGTCTTTTACTCCTCACTCCCTGCCACAAACACTTCAATCGGGTGACACTGGCCTGGGCTGTTCCTTGAACGAGAGACCCTCCATCTCCTGGGTCTGAGCATTCTCTCTGGCTGTCCCCCATTCCTGAAATGTTCTCCCTCCTCCTTGGCTTCCTCTAAGTCCCAGCTAAAATCTCGTCTTTCACAAGAAGCCTTCTCTACCCCCTCTTAATTTTAGCTCCTTCCATCTGTTAATTATTTCCTATATAGCTCTCTTTGGTTTTACTTAGTTGTCTCCTTCATTAGATTTTAAGCTTCTTGAGGGCAGGGACTGTCTTTTGCCTCCTTTTGTATCCCCAGCCCTTAGCACAGTGCCTGGCACATAGTAGGTGCCAAATAATGCTTATTGATGGAATCTAATTTAGTAAATTGTAGTTTAGTAATTTACTAATTTAGCAATTTGTAGTTTTATTAAGTAAATAATCAGTTTTTTATAAAATGCTCCTTATATGTCACCACTCTGTTAAGTTCTAGAGATACTAAGAAAAGCAATAAATTATTTCTTGGTGTAGTACTCTTGGTTTAGTAAATTCAAAAGAGATTTTTAGTGGCTGGACAAAGGACTAAAAAATATGTTATACCAAAGATCGATAAAGGCATTTAGAATGTTTAAGCTGGAGGAGAACAGATGGGAGAGAGCTATAATAACTGCCTTCTAATATTGGCAGGAGTGGCATGTGAAAGAGGCACCAGCCTTCTTGGCTTTCCAGTCTCCTGATACAAGACCACATGATTGGTGCCCCATTAATGCTAACTGGATACCTGTCATTACACACCCCATACTCCGTTTCCCCTCTCCACACCTTTACACTTGCATTCTTGGTTTTTTTTTTCCTTCCTTACCTCTACCTTTTAGAACACCTGGCTTCCTTCAAGACTCAGCTCAAGAAGCAGCATGTACAGGAAGTCCTTCCCATTACCATGCCCCAATTCCCTACCATTTTTCTCCTCTAGAATTCCTGTGTATCTACTCCATAAAGTATCTTGTACACATCATTTATACACAGGTTGTTTCCCCCATTAGAATGTAAAGTTCCTCAAGGTCAGGGATTGCTTGTTTTATTTTTATTTTATTTTTAGTTTTGTTTTTTGTTTGTTTGCTAGGTTGTTTCCCTCCACCCCCTGCCCCCCGCCCCTTGTATCCCCACAGTGCTTAACAATTCCTGGTATATAAGAATAGGGATAGAACTGGACCTGATTTCATTCGTATAAGGAAATCCCATGTGAAGGCACTCCCTCTACCTATGAAGGTCGGCATCTTCTCCAAAATGTAGAATCAGTCTTAGAGAGTTACCCAGAGCCCTGAAAAGTTAAGGGACCTGCCTAGGGCCACTCAGTCACGATGCACCCAAGGCAAGACTTTCACTAAGGCTTGGATGTCTCTATAGTCGGCTCTCTCTCCACTACACAGCTGACTGGCCTCTCATCTGGCCCACAGTGAATGCTTAACAAAAGCCTGAAAATTGATCGATTGATCCATTAGCTCTGGAAGGCTGAATGGGTAATGGGACAAAGCTCCAGGCTTGATGTCAGCAATTACTTCCAAACATCTACAGATATGGAAAAGTGGCATGTGCTCCCTTGGGAGACCTTCATCCCTGGAAGGTCTCCAAGCCAAAACTGAACCATCACCTGTTTGGGGCTGACATAGGGAGGGTTCTTCTTGGATCAGATGGTCTCTGAAATGCCTTTCATCTCTCAGACTCTGAGATTCCACTTCTGCATAGTCTAGGTGAGCCTGGGGTCTGTCAATGTCCTTCAAAGCCTCTCCTCCTCAAGTTTTTCCATGATGAAGCCCTTCATGATAAGAGAGGCTTCATTCATTTCTCAGTCATTCAATAGCATTGCTCACTGTGTATACGACACTGTTTTTGGACACCAGGATAAACAGAGAGGTTAGATAAGACACAGTCCTTTTCCTCCTGGAGCTTACAGTCTACTAAGGGGACAGACAGGTCCTGGCTACAATACACAATAAGAGAATCATGCACTTGAGAATTAAAGCTATCTCGGAGATCAGTGAACACAACCCCATCTGTTTAAACAGGGTGAAATCCATTAACACGCTGCAAAACAAAAATGGCTTATGCGGTCCAGGGCAGAAGAAATGGCCACACGATGACCACAGATGACCACACAAACACACTAGGGGAGATCCATGGAGGAGGAGGTGCTGGTAGGATTGGGCCTTCAAAGGAAGTAGGGGGCAAACTGGATTGAGCACTGGACCAGAAATTAGGAAGATGTGTGTTCAAATCTAGACCCAGGTACTTACTCTCCATGTGACCCTGAGCATGTTCATTAACTTCCATTTGCCTCAATTCCCTCATCTGTAAAATGAGTGTAGTAATGGCGTCTACCTCCCAGGCTTGCGATGAGGATAAAATGAGATGATACTGGTGAAGCACTTTGCAAAACTTCAAGTGCCATATAAATGCCAGCTGTTATTTATGGGTAGGAATTTACCCAGCCTCCAAGGGGGCATAGCTGTTGAGCCGAGAGGTCCTGTGTGGAACAGAAGTTCAAGTTGTATGTTGCCACAAGCAGGTCATTTGCTCTGACATTCAGTACACACAGAATTCCGTTTTCATAAGTGTTCTGTCTTCTTTTTGCTACCAGGGTTCTTTCACTTCTGCTTCCCTTTCCCCTCTGCCTTTCACCTCTGAGCTATACCTGACCTGGGAAAACAGATAAGCAAATTCATTAGAGTTGGGAGTGCACATCAAGTGAGAGTCTATGGGAAACTCCAGAGGGTTTCGACACATGCTTTAGGGTCTCAGGGGTTCAGTATTTCTGTCATGCCCTATTCTACATAACCCCATGGATGTTGTCCATGGGGTTTTCTTGGCTGAAATACTGGAGTAGTTTGACATGTCCTTCTCTGGTGTGTCCCCATTTTACAGATGAGGAACTGAGGCAGTTACAAGTTAAGTGATTTGCCCAAGGTCACATAGCTACTAAGAGTCCGAGGCCAGATTTGAACGCAGGTCTTCTTGACTCCAGACCTGGTGCTCCATCCACTGCACCACCTAGCACTGTAAAGAAAACACCATACACATAAATAGAAGGGAATTATTAGAGTCACTCTTACTACTGTTACTTCTCTTCTTGCTAGTACTGCTCTACCAGACAGGGGAGTGATTAATTAGCAGCCCCCCCTCCTTTCTGTCTCTTCTCTCTTTGCTAGAAGTTGGAGTACAACATGTGGCCTCGTGTTAAGGTCAGTCCAACTGCGTCCAGTGGAATTAATGCATCAGGATACTCCTTTTAGAAATAATGGTCTATCTTGTATGGTTAGGATTAGTGCTGAAGATCCGATTTCATTACCTAATAGACATATTTGGTAGATTTGTATGTTTGTACTAAGCCAGGAATTTCCTCTGACAGCCCTGGTGCTTTATAACCCTCAAGCTCTACTGAGTTTGTCTGTGCTAGTCACTGAAGTAAGAAGTGCCCCTGGTGTGCATGGGCCTGGCAGGCTTTTTCTCCTTCTCTCTCTCTCTCTCTGTTTTTCCCTTACTTTGTCTCTTCTTTTTTCTCTGTTCTCTGTTTCTATCTCTCTATCTCTATTTTTCTTTCTCTGTCTCTTCTCTCTCTTCTCTGTTTCTGTATATGTGTGTGTCTCTCTCCTTTCTTTCTCTGTGTCTAAATGCCTGTCTGTCTCTCTATATCTCTGTCTGTCTCTGTTTCTCTCTCTCTCTCTCTCTCTCTCTCTCTCTCTCTCTCTCTCTCTCTCTTTCTCTCACTCTCTCTCTCCCCAGGCACTTTGTTGGCCAAATCTTAGAAGACCCCAAGGGTACTAGTTCCCAACATATTTGGAGTATAGAAAGCTTGATAACATCAGGGAATTTAGGATCCAGGCCACTGAATTATGCTGAATGAGCCTTACCCACCTTCAATGCAGTTTCAATTTCAGTGGGGTCTGGTTTGAAGGGTCTACAGAGACCTCCTGCCTAAAAATATCAATTCCACCAGCTGGCTGAATGCATGGAATTCTACCATTGGACTGAAATTCCTCTGGCTTGACAAATTGAGTCCTCCTTTAATGGTATATGATAGGAAATGGCTGCATGTGTCCAGGTCTGCACCAGCACAGGACAAGCCATAGCAACAGGTCTTACGAAGTGAAAAATGTTTTGTATCTGCCGTCCAAGGAGCAGAAGAGGTAGATTCCACTGCCCATGCCACACACACCCACACATACACCCACACCCACACCCATATCCACACCCCCCGCTCCCCACCCCCACACATGTGCTTTTCCTCTCTGACTCTGGGAACAGTATCTCAGTTAATACTACTTCTACCTGAAAAGAGCTTGACCATCAAGTACCTCCAGGATTGGACTTACTCTCCTGTGACTTAGCTAAGTCAAACACCTTTCCCTGTCCATGGAGACCATGGGTGCCTCTTCTCACTCTTGAGGACCAGGCCTTATATTCTCAGCACCTAGTACAATGCCTGTTACAGAGCAATCACTTAGAGACAGAGACAGAGACACAGAGAGAGACAGAGATATAAGAAAGGGGCGGGGAGGGGGAGAGAGAAAGAGAGAGAGAGAGAGAGAGAGAGAGAGAGAGAGAGAGAGAGAGAGAGAGAAGAGAGAAGAGAAAGATAGACAAATAGAGAAATGGAGCTGAAAATACAGCA
Organism: Phalanger gymnotis; assembly: GCA_028646595.1. NCBI lineage: Eukaryota > Metazoa > Chordata > Mammalia > Diprotodontia > Phalangeridae > Phalanger > Phalanger gymnotis. The sequence goes on along the minus strand of CM053625.1, from coordinate 321,680,877 downwards.
GAGACAGACAGAAAAGAATAAAGAAACAAAGACAGAAAAAAGAGAGATGAGACATGTGCGCATGTGTGTGTGTATGTGTGTGCACGTGAAAGGGGAAGAAAGAGAAAGGGAGGAAGGGATAAAGAGGGAGAAGACATGGCTCTGGGAATTAAAGCTGCCTCTTTCTCCTCCTGCACCTCAAGCTCCCTCCCCCCTCCCCTAACAGTTACTTCATCTCCTTCGACTGTCGGCCCCTGTCACTTGAGAAGATAAATGCTCTCTGGCATCTCTGGACACATTTCAGATGAAACAGGAAACGCCATCCTCATTGCATTAGGCAATCTGACATCCGGCCAATAATTGTCTATCTGACATGAGAGACCCCCACATTCCTGGGATTCATCTCTTCCATTCAGGAGATTAGATTTGTTTGTGTTTTCAGCAGGGGACCATTTCTCTGAACCTGGGCATTCTCATTTTGTCAGCCCAATGGTGGTTTTGCAAAGGACATGGGATTTGGAGCTAGAAGGAGCCTTAGGGAATGATCTACACCAGTTCTCTCATTTTCCACACAAGGAAATCAAGGCCCAGAGAAGGGGTCAAAGGATCAATGATTAACTGTTGCAAGAGATTTTCAAAGACAAGGTCACACAAATGCCAAATGATTGAAGTAGCATTCAAACCCAGGTCCTCTGGCCCCAAATATAATGTTCCTTTTATTAAGTCATATTTGCCAAAATTAATCTGACGCATATTGTCATGGAAGATTTAGACTAGCGAAAGAGAAAGTCCTAAGGATTCACTGAAATCGGTCCTGTAAAATTGCTGATGGTAAGAAGGGATTGTGTTGGTACTGGCAGCTGGAAAAGCTTTAAGCCATACATTTTGGCCAGAACTGTGACTTCATTAGTGTAAAGTATGTCCAGGATGGAAACTCAGTCAACCAACACAGTTTAGCAGCTCATGCTGCTCATAGACCAAAGCTGCCTGGGGCACTTGGAGGTTGATTGACTGGCCTGGAGTCATACGATGAAAATGGGCCAGAAGTGGGACCTGAACCCAGGTCTTCTCATCTCTAAGGCTGGTCCTCTCTTCAAACTGCCTGGCTACTATAATGTGGATTCTTATTCCATGGCCCCATAGATTGTACTTTACATACTTCTATGTGGGATGTACACCTGTCACTACCCCAAACCATCCAACTATCCATTTCTTAAGTGCCTATTATGTACCAGGCATTATACTAAGCATTGTGGATATGAGGAAGAAAAAGTTGCTGGCCTCAAGGGGCTTACAATCTAATGGGGGAAGAAAATTACCAAAAAGGAAGCTGGAAAGCAGGGGTGGGAGGAAACCAGTGGGTACCTGGCCCAGGAGCATCAAGATCCATGGAGCAGATGGAAAGTGGAGAGAAGTTGCAAAGTCCACTTCCCTATGCTCTATTGAAACAAAGGCTTTGGGAGGGTTTTAATGTTCTGCCCTCCTGCCTTCCAATCAGAGAGGAGAAGAAGCTGAGGAAGGTCAAAAGATGTTGAGTATTCAAGGCTGAGTTAGCCCATAGTGATAAGTTCCTGCGGAGCTCAGGCCAAAAAAAACTGCAGATGACAATGGGGAGTGACCTTTCCTACAACTGATCTTAGCTGGGAATTCTTAAATTTTCTTATAACTTTTCTCACAGTAAAATCAAGCAAGAAAGCAATAAGCAAGGCTATATATAGCAGTTGGTCAGGCACTACCTTCAAGGACCTTACAATTATATACATATAGATATGCATAGTACATATATACTCGTACCTATACATGTGTGTTTCTATATGTATGTAGGGAAAGAAGGAGGTAGATAGGCAAGTAGGTATGAGGAATGAGTAAGATAGTATGGCTGGATTATAAAGCAGTCTGATTTAAGAAGACTAGAAAGGCAGGGATCCATCAGGCAGGAAAGAGCCTTCAGAGATCATATCCTAGAGACTACAGTGATCCAATGGAGTTTACTAAATGGTCAGATGTTTGTTTTAAGAAATTCACTTTGACAGCTAAGTGGGTGATGAGTTAGAGTGGAGAAAGACTTGAGGCAGTAATACCAATCAGGAAAACATTGATCAAGAGGTGATCCAGGGGTGAACTGTGGCTATGTGAATAGAAGGAAAGGGACATATGGGAGAAATGGTGTAAAGAAAGAAATGACTAGATTTAGTGACTGATTGGAGTGAGTGAGAGTGAGGAGTCAATGATGACACTGAGGTTGAAAATTTTGGTCACCAGAAAAAGGTGGTAACCTCCAAAGAAACTGGGAAGTTCAGAAGAGAGAAAGTGTTGGGAGAAAGATACAAGATGGTAGATTCCATTCTGGACTTTGTCATTTGAGATATCTATGGCATATCTAGCTAGAAATGTTCAAGAGACAGCTGTCAATATAGGACTGCCTAAGAAGAGAGTCTAGGGATAAGAAATTGTTGGTTTTGTGGGTTCAAGGAACAGAGGTCTTGTGCTTTTCCAGCTTAGCCTTTGAGAACCTTAAAGCCACAATGAGTCATCATAACAAGACAAGAATAGCCCACATCCGGACAGAAAACAGGCATTAAGAGGCAATCCTGGTCATGGATAGAACACTGGAGCTGGACACAGGAGTCTCTGTTACTTAATAGACATGGGAAATTATTTTCCAAATTAATTTTTGTTTTTAAATATTTTGTATTTACTTTCCTGTGTACGTGTTCCTGCTTTCCCAGCAGAATGTAAACTTTTTGACATCAAGGACTGCTGTTTTTTATCTTTGTGCCCCCAGAACATAGGACAATGCCTGGTGCCAAGAAAGTGCATGATGCGTCCTTGTTGAATGATTGATCGATTCCTCGGTGACCCTGATGACCCTCTGGGATCCTGCCAGGGGCCTCCAAAGTGAGATGCTTTGGGGCACTGAATTCGCTCAAGAGAGCCCCATGGTTTGATTGAGCGCCTTATTGGGTTGAATGCAACTACAGATGAAGTTCCCTCCCTAAACCATGAAGTTGGCTAAGTGCCAAATAGATGATATAGACAGTAAATGCTACATGCAAAGAGAGAGAGAGAGAGAGAGAGAGAGAGAGAGAGAGAGATGATAGATAGATGGATAGATAGATAGATAGATAGATAGATAGATAGATAGATAGATGGATGGATGGATGGATAAACAGACAGACAGGACATTTTCAGCCTTATTATGTTCTAGGCATTGTCCTAAGCAATGAGGATTCAAAAACTAACACCCAAGATAGCCCATGTCCTCAATGAACTTACATTCTAATGAGAGAAGGGAACAGCAGTGAAGGCAGGATGGAACAGTGGACTTGGAATCAGGAGACCTGGATTTAAATCTTATAAGCTGTATAATCTTGAAAAAGTCATTCTCTGAGCCTCAGTTTCCAACTCTGTAAAATGGTGAGGATAACACTATTTACCACTTCTAACACACGTGGCTGCTGAAAATAAAAGTCAATGTAAATATTAATTCTAAGTGTTTTTGTTAGTGTTGTTCAGTCATTTCAGTTTCATCCGATTCTCTGTGACCCCTTTTTGGGGGTTATCTTAGCAAAGATACTGCAGTGGCTTACCATTTCTTCTCTAGCTCATTTTATAGATAAGGAACCTGAGAACGGGGTGATGTGGCCTGCCCAAGGTCACACAGCTAGAAATGTCTGAGGCCAGATTTGAACTAACAAAGACAAGTCATCATGATTTGAAGCTTGGTACTCCATCCACTGTGCCACCAAGCTGCCTCAAGTACATGTTTAAGTCACCTAACTGCACATATCAGAGGTGGAGGATCATTGTATACAGGAGTAGGTGGGGAGGCTTCATGGAGGAGGCTCAAACCTGAGGTAGAATGGGAAGGACCAGGGGCATTTGGGAAAACAAAGCAGAGATTGGGAGGGGATAGAGAATTCCATTTAAAAAAAAGAGGGGAAGCTGGGACATGCTGCTCCTGAGCCAGGGGACTATGGAGGGAGCACATTGGCAGAAGAAGAGAGCCCATTTTAGGGAGCAGCAACAAGAAAGTGGAGGCAGCATCCAGCCGGACTTCCTCACTCTTAATCCTGTTTAGCATAAATTGTTGAAGTTGTTTCCAACAATGAAGTTGAGTGCTTCCAGGAAGCAGGGCTTGACTCGAGAACCATAGAATCTTAATGAGTGTGAGGAGATGCTAAGAGGAGCAGTGGAGAGCTCTGGACTCAGAAGCAAGAAAACCTGGGTTCGAATCCTGCCTCAGACCAGGAGGATGCAGGCTTTGGAACTTTGGGCAAGCCACTTCCCCTCCCCCAGCCTAGGTTTCCTCACCTATAAATCAATAGGGTTGGACTTGATGGATTCTAAGTCATCTTCCAGCTCTAAATCTGGGTCAGTGATCCTTTGAGAGACTTTATATTCTTTCATAGAATGTAAAAAATGAGAGGTGCCCTGGACTAGGGGACACATCATATCAGAGCTCAAGTAGACCTTGGCACATAAATATTGAATGGGGAGAGACCTTCAAATACAGAACATGGAATGGCAGGACTGGAAGGAACCCTGGAGCTCAACTAGTCCAGCAACGACATTTAACAGAAGGCAAGCTAGAGATAGGGCAAGTGACTTGTCTAAGGTCCTACAGAAAGGAAATGCCAGAGCCGAATTCCCCTAACACCCAGTTGTTATTCTTCTACAGCCCCTCTGACGTTGCTCTAATTTAACACCCCCCCCCCACCAAAGACAAAGACCTCAAACTCAGGAGCCTGAAAATGGATTCTGAGTGGAGCTGTGATTCTGGAGAAGTCTGAAACACCTTGCTTCTTCAGTAATTCTTTCCACTGGGGATTTAAGTTGAGACAGTTAGTTTCTGTCCTTCCTAAGGTCATTCATTGTTTTACCTTGGTGGGGGGGTGGTCTGTCATGCAGACCTAACTACCCTTCCTAAGAACAGAGCAGGAGAATCAGCGTATCTATTGTTTCGTCTGCCCCCTGAGCATCTCCGATGCCCTTCCATAGATCACTGTCAATGGCCCAGTTAGGTGGAGGAGTCTCTCCCAAGTGGAGAAAATATGACATCATCAAATGCTCCCAAAATAGGCCCAGGATCAAAGGCCTGCTAGACACAGTCATAGTCTTGGGGCCTTAGGCGAGATGAGGCACAGCAAACATTTCCTGAGATTCCAGTTGGGCCATTTCTGGGAGACGGAAGAGCATTTCAAGGGTGTTTTGTGTCCTGCTATATCCAATCCACCACAATGGTGGTCTCATGCCATGCTCCTCCCCTTGGTGATTAGAGATGGGAAGACCTCCTTCCCTTTGTCTTCATAGCTGTCATCCGGAAAATTGGCACCATTAGAACTCCTCCACACAGTGCCAGACTGGTTGGGGAGTTCTTTGGAAGATTCAGATCCCTGGGAGTGATTAATAGTCACCAAAATTAATAAGCAAACTCAAGGGATCAGTATCTGGAAAAGTAAGACTCAGCCATTGGAGGGCTGAGTATGGGGGGCTTCAGTATCCATTTCATCCAATCTAAGTTGGAAGGGAGGGAAATCTATATAAACACACATACTATGTGTGTGTGTGTGTGTGTGTGTGTGTGTGTATTTATTGCTAAAAATTGAGCTAAATATTTAAAACTTAATAAATCAATGTTTTATCCAGAAGTCTTTGTCATCAGAATGAACAGCCTAAAAGATATGTGTATATATGTATATATGTGTGTATATATATATATGTATGCATATATGCATGCATACATACATGTGTATATAAATAATAGATAAATATCCCCTCTCTATGTACCCTATATGTGCTCATTCAGTCTTTCCTCTGAACAAAAATCTACTTCTTCCTTAGGCTGCTCATTCTAATGAGAAATAATTCTCCTGGATAATAATCATTGACTGATTAGGATTAAAAAAAAAGAACTTATGTTAGAGTAATAATTTGTTGTTTAGCTGGATTTTAGCAATGAATTTAATAAAAATATTTCATGTTATTATTTTTTTAAAGATGGAGAGCTATAAATTAGTTTATGGTACAATGAGGTGCCTACAAGCTTGGTTGAATGCCCAGAATGAAAGAATAGTCATTAACTGTTTGATATCAGATTTTAGGAAATCACCATTGCAGTTATCTAAGGGTTTTTGCTTTTTGCTTTTCCCTATTCTCTCTCTCTCTCTCTCTCTCTCTCTCTCTCTCTCTCTCTCTCTCTCTCTCTCTCTCTCTCTCTCTTTTTCTTTCTCTCTCATATATATTATATATATATTCATTTATACATGCTCGTGGATGACATGTGTGTATGAATGTATATATGTGTATATTGTATATATGTTTATATATGTGCACACATACATACGTGTACACACATATAATTTGAAAATTCATAGAAGGTTGGGAAGGAATACTTAACACACTGGATAACACACTCAAAAGGCCTTAATGAAATACTGAAAACGCAGGAATTATAAGGCCTGCAGACAAGAAAATTAATTTAAAAGTCTAAAATGTTGAGTCTTTGCTTTACTATCTGGAGAAAAATCTGAAATGAGAGAGGATACAGAAACTGAACTTTGCATGAACCAAAAATTGGAACCTTGATTCTTCCTAGGAAAAGTGGATGGGTATAACTTTAAATTATGCTGTTAAAATTCACCTTATTAATAACTTGATATTTATAAATGACAATAATAGAAAAATAAACATATTTTTTAAAAAGCAAATCTTGGACAAGTCTGGGCATGAGCAGTTTTGAATTCAAATTCCAGCTGACGTGATCCCGGCCAAGTCACTTCCTTGAGTTTCCTCATGTGTGAAATAGAGTATATAATTCCTAAGATCCCTTCTTGTTCTTCTGATCTATTTTCTATGAAACTGACTCACTGGGTTTTCTTCCTTAAGTTTTCTATGAATCAAAACACAAAATGTCAGGTAAGCATAAGACCAAGCAGAAGCCAGAATCTCACCTATAACACTGTAACAATTAATCATCAAGAATCCCTTTAAACATCTCCAGAGATGGGGAATTCATTACCACACCCAGAGCAATTAATTCAATCTTCTTCATTTAACAGGTGGGGAAACTGAGGATCCCAAAGTGTGTTTGAGAGGGTGGGGGGGGGGCATTACTTTTCCAAGATGACAAAGCTATTAAGTGGCAGAGCCAGAAAGAGGCAGCAGCAGTAATCCTTATGTCAGAGCTCCCTAAAACCCTCAGATCCAACCCACATCTTCACGAGAATTCCATCTACAACATTACTCAGCAATGTTCATCCACCCTCTGCTTAAAGACTTCCAGAGACGCAACTCATCACCTCCTGAGGAAGCCCCTCCCATCCCACTTCTGTGATTGGGGGCAAGTTTGTCTTTATGTGAAGCCTCAAGTAGCCTTCTTGAAAAGGACATATAATGACTTAGGAAAGCGCAAATTAATGTTAGCTATGTTGCATTATATTTGTATGTATTTTGTGGAAAAATCTCTCAGTTATATGATAATCTGGTTTGGGATGCCCTGGGAGTTTTGCTGGCTTTGAGTATGACACCTCTGTCCTCCAGGGAAGGGAATCTCTCTCTCTCTCTCTCTCTCTCTCTCATTCATATACCCAATCTAAAGGCTATAAGCATTCAAACTTTTATTAAGGGCTTACTCTGTGCCATGCACCATGCTAAGTTCTAGGGATACAAACACAAGCAAAAAGGAAGACAGTCCCTGCCATGTAATTTAGGATGAGAAAACAAGAAAAGAGATGGTGAAAGGGGCAAATGTGGCAGCCAGGGGAAGAATGAAGCCCAGCTGACCTGGGCCAATCCCCAAAACAGAGCCCACTTCTGCCAAGGAATTCAACAAAAGGAGGAAGGGAACTCTGGAAGGGGAATATTGGAGGATGAGAACGCCCCAGTAGCTGAGAATTGAATGAATGAAAAAAAGCATTTAAAAAGCTTATCATGTGCTGGGTGCTGTGCTGGGTGCTGGGGATATAAATACAGAAAGCTAAACAGTGCTTTGGGGCAGCTAGCTGGTGCAGTGGATAAAGAGCCAGGCCTGGAGTCAGGCAAATCCAGCCTCAGATACTTACTAGCTGTGTGACCCTGGGCAAGTCACTTCACTCTGTTTGCCTCAGTTTCCTCATCTGTAAAATGAGCTGGAAAAGGCGAACCACTCCTGTATCTTTGCCAAGAAAACTCTACAGGGGATCCAAAGAGTCAAATATGAAAGAATAGCAACAAAACCGTACCTGCTTCTAGGAAGCTCACACTCTAATGGGGAAAACAGTAGATTTTTTTTTAAAAAAAGAAGTTTTCTTTGCAGAATAAATGAATAGGCCCCAAAGTCCTAAAATCTCAGTGGTGGGAGGCAGCCAGGCCTGGGTCTGCGGGTAGAGAGCTAAGTTATATTCTTAGGTCAGATGAGAGTGCTGGAGTTACGCAGGGCGCAGAGCAGGCGATCTTAACCTGTTCTGGGTCACGGACTTCTTTGGCAGCTGATTGAAGCCTATGGACTCCTTGTCAGAAGAATATTTTAAAAAGTGTAAAATAAAATATGCAAGGAAACCTATTCTACTGAAATATAGATAATTGGATATGAGGTTGGAGCACCAAGATTTAGAGCCTGACTCTCCTTCATACCTGTGTGACCTTGGATAAGTTCCTTAACCCCCAGGCATTCAGTTTGCTATTGCATAAAATGAGGAGAATCCAGTAGATGATCCCTGCGTCCTTTACAGTTATAGAACATGGTCTTAGGAGACAAAGAGAACTTCACCAAGTGCAGGCTGGGGAGGGGAAGCCATTCTGGGATTAGATAATAAGGACAAATTTTTCCAGAGGTAGAAAGTAGGAGGCACATTTAAGGCAGGAGCAGTTTTCAGAAGGAAAAAGAAAAGGTGGTGTCTTGTGAGAATGAGAGCCAATGGGGAGTTCAGTCTGGCCATAGCATAACGAGCCTAGGAAGAATCAGAAAGGGATGTGGCTGAAAAGGGGGCATATGAAGAGAAGTTCTTACAGCTCTACAGTTGCAGTAGTAGTAGTAGCAGCAGCAGCAGCAGTAATAGTAGTAGTGGTAGTAGTAGCAGCAGTAGCAGCAGGAATAGTGGTGGTGGTGGTGGTGGTAGTAGTGGTATTAGTAGTAGCAGTACCTCCAGGCAATGGGGAGGCATTGCATTTTTCAGAACAAGAGTTGTTGAATCTCTGTAGAAGATTTTTTTTCTCTCCTCTGCTATATTCTGGATGGCTAGGAACCTGGATAGATAAGAAAACAGGGGAGCTGTCCAGATGAGTAGTCAATGAAGGCCCAGTATAGGGAACTGTCCATGGATAATGAGAAATAGGGACATATAGAAGGTACTGGAAAGAGAGAAAGACATAGGTTCGAATCTTGCCTTAGACATTATCTGCTTGAGCCTGATGAGTCACAATCTCTCTCAACCTCTATTTCCTCATCTGTAAAATGGGGATGATAAAAACACCGACTTCTCATTTGAAGGTCAAATGAGATAACATAAATGCTCTATAAACATTGGTTATAATGATGTTAGAAAGAGACTCGAGGCTTCAGGCTCTGTCTGCACTCTGAGTGCCCTCTTTCTTCTGCTGTCTCTGATGCTCCTAGACTTGGAACTGTCTCTGGCTCTTCCTTGGGGTCACTGACTTCGTGATTATTCATTAGAGCATTTAGGAAGAAGGACAGATTTGGGGGAAAGGTCAATGGCGATATTGCTCCGAGCCTCAGGTCTTTTTCCACCCTCTCTTCTGCGCCCAGAAGCAGTCACTTAATTAAAAGCTAACTCATACCTTTACGTCCAACAAACTCAACCATCGTTTCTGAAGGATCAGTACATCCAGGGTCCTGTCTCAGTGCTGGGGATATAAACAATAAGTCTTAAGCCTTGCTTTCCGGTAAAACTTTTGCCACCTACATAACTGAGAAAAGGCAATGACCTACATGTTGCTGATGTGATGGAGTGAAACATAAATGCAGAGGAGATGTTGAGATGAAGCACTCTAAGAAATGTTCTAGCGAATAGATTGCTCTCAACTAGGATCCCAGGGCTCATAGAGCCATATGGGAAACGGGGCTTTTGTTCAAGTCCGAGGACCTGAGTTCAAATTCTAAGAAGGGAAGGGAAGAGGGAAGGGAAGAGGGAGGGGAGAAAGGGGAAAGAAAGGGGGAAGGAGGAAGGGGGAAGGGAAAGGACAGAAGAAGGAAAGGTGAAAGGGAAGAGGGAAGAGAAGGGAGAAGGAAAGGGAAGGAAGTGGGAAAGGAAGGGAAGGGCATAAATGACTTGGGTGTCAAATAAAACACAATAATAATACCTAATAGCTCCTGTTTCTTCAGCCCATTGAGGTTTGCAAAATAGGCATTATCTCCTCCAAGCCTCAGAAAAACCCTATAAAGTAGGTACTATGGTTATCCCCATTTTATAAAGGAAGAAACAGAAGTGATAAGAGTTTCATTCCCTCAGCCAGGGCCACACACTTAAACCCGGTTCTTCCTGACTCACATTCTAGGGTGCTGTCCACTTAGTGTTCCAGTCATCCAGTGCTCACATCTTGAGTTTGCCCTGTGCCAAGAAGAGTTGTATGAGATGAGGATGAAGGGCAATGGAAATGAAGTTCTGGAGGGCCTTGAATGTGAAGATGAGTGGTCTACTTACTCCCCAGCTGCCTGTGCAAAGAAGGGCTCCTTTATTTCCTTGCATGTACTAGTATGGTGCAGTGGGTAGAACACCAAGCCTGGAGTCAGGGAGACCTGACCTCAAATTTAGCTTCAGACATTTACTAGCTGTGTGACTCTGAGGAAATCACCTAAGTTCTATTTGCCTCAGTTTCCTTATCTGTAAATTGGGGATAAAAAGAGAACCTAAGGTTATTATTAGCATCAAATGTCAATTGTAAAGCATAGTAACTAGCACAAACTGCTATATTAAAAAATGTCATTACTATTATTATTATGGAGCAGACCCTTTTTTCCACCAAAGAGGATCTAATGACCAGCAGCCTGCTTACTTTTGGCTTGCTTTGATGTTTCTTTATGAACTGAGTCCTCTGATAGAAAGTCTGACCTAGTTCAGTGCCATTCTAAGAAGGTAAATCACCGCCCAGCCTTCGCCTTCCCCTTTGCTGAGAACAGAGGTTGGGCCTGCCAGGAAGAACTGAAAATTCCTTTTGGTGACAAAATGGGAATTGCCTGAGCATGACTCACACTTTTTATTTTTAATGCCCCATCTCAAGGACGGGAGATTTTAAACTTGGCCATCACTGCTCACCTTGGAAACTTCAAAGTCTGCCTTTTATTAAGGACATTAGTGTATTATTAGAGCTGCAAGAACATACACTGGGGACTAGAGGAAAAACATAAAGACAGTTCAATTTGGGGTCATGAGAGCAGAGTTCTAGTCCCCAATCCAGCACCATCTCTTGGGGTGATTGGGGGCCAATCACTTACCTCTCAGAGCTTCACTTTCCTCACTTGCAGAAAGAAGTCAGGCTAACTGGTCTCTAAGCTCTCTCTAAACTCTGGGTTCCTTTTCCTAGCACTACTTTAACTGAGTCCTCAGAGGATATTTAGTGACCACTCCTCTCAGGATTTCAATGATAACCCTGAGGAGTCAGGATTTCTAACACTGTGTTTTCTCAGTCCCCCACACCCACTGTGTTCCCCTTTATCAGTCAACCAGTATCGGCTTTTTAGAAAAGGGATATACGGAGAATGTATAGCAGGAAGAAAAGTTTTGAAATAATCCTCCTAAATGGAAGTACATTACTATCTTCTTCCACACACGAGGTCCTTAGGGAGAATGGGCTCAAATTTCAATATGATATTGGTGAGGTACATGTGCAGAGAACATACATGACAGAAGGTTATCTCCTGGCCCCAGACCCCAAAAGTCTGTTTCTCCCTTTGTGGCATATTCATGAAGTTCCCTTTATGTCTAGAACACTGTTGCGCTCTAGGAATCAGTGCCTTTCTAGAGTTCTGGCCTTTTCTAGAGAAACTGGCCTTTCTCTCTTCAAAGCCAACATTCCCTGAAGATGTCATCATACTCAGGGGACTGCCTTCCACATCTATCTGCTGGTATCTTCTTTGTAAGTGAACCCTACTATCGCTCTCTGGTAGACTCTGCTGCAGTTTCTAGTTGCTGATGGAAGCAGTCATCGATCAGTTGGAGATCTCAGTCGCCTGGATACACGCCTTTCAGGATGACCTGTTCCGGATGACACAAGATCAGGAAAGAACAGGAATGAGTGAAATGCAGGAACTATTCCTCAATGGACACCTGGCTGCCAGATGGGGAATCCCACTTTTGGACATTTCCCCATTAGGTAGCTCATGACAATTCTTGCTCACCATCAGGAAGAAAAAAGAGCAAAGGTGCTGGGAGAGAGATATGCGTCTCATCGCCACTGAGCTTTAAGCTAGTGCTCACTCTCCCCATGGGCATGGTGGGTGTTTGTGGGAGAATGTTCTCTAGATTTGTAGGGGCAGATGTCTGCTAACCATTGCTATTTTGGGTGGGTCCCTTTGCTGAGAGGTAATTGAGTCTGCCCGCTGACTGTTAACGTGAAGGCTTGGCCAACCTCCTTCTGACCGTTAGTGACTGAGAAGCTTCTACTGGGTGGTGATGAAGGGTCTCCTGGTTCTCAGAGCAAATAAAAGAACAGATGATCCATGAGCTGCTGAGCTGGAACTGAGTGTGCTCACTCTGTCAGTTCTGTGGCTGTTGTAATTCTTTTTTTTTTTTGAGTCAAGCTTTTTATTTAATGTTACAAAAAATATCTAGTCCAACAGCC
>CM053625.1:321654991-321668021 GCA_028646595.1 Phalanger gymnotis | reverse complement strand
GCAAATAATCCAGGCCAGAATGGTTCAACATTTACACCTGCTGCTTTAATGAGGGCATTGATTTTATCCTCCGTGACTGTAACCTCATCGTCGTGAAGGATGAGGGCAGAGTAGATGCAAGCGAACTCGGAGACGGCCATTTCAGTGGATGGATGAGGAGACTTGTTTGTAGTGGTGCTAGTCACCGGCTGAAGTGAGGGGTCACCCCAACGCAGTCTTGGCTTCCGAAGAAGAACCGAGCACCTTACAGACAACTGAAGAGAGTGGCTGTTGTAATTCTTTCCTTGGCCACGTGTATTCCATATACGTTCAACTGGAGGCAGGCAGAAAATATTTGTGCATTTTCTAATGAGTGACTGAAACCAAGCAAAAAATATCTGTCCCATCTTCGAGGACTGGCCACCCCAAAGACCAGTCTCTGATTAAACGTGGAATAGCAAAGAATCTCAGCATCGGAAGGGACACTATGTCCTCCTTGTTTAACCCGTGCTCAATTTATGTTGGCTATCCAGGATATTTCCCAAGCCTTTATCTTGGAAAGCTAAGTCACAAAGTCTTAGACAAGCTATTTATAGCAATAAGACAAGAAAAAAGATATTCACAAAATGTGCAGACGTGTGCGCGCATGCGTGTGCACACACACACACACATGTACTCGTGCACACGTCCATGCACAAACTCAAAGAAGGTATCAGGGGAGGGAATATGGTTCAATGAAGGAGTTGAACTAGTTGAGCTTTTTAGATCTCTGCCATTGGTAGATCTTTGGTCCTCTTTTAGTGACAAGGGGCCTTACCTTATACCAATCTTATTGGAAAGGAATAATGCTCTTCCATTACAGATAACAATAGTTCTTGATTTTCAATAGATAGTTTACCATTTTAAGTGAAGTTCCATTTATCCCTATGATTTTTAATGTTTTTAATATGAAGTAGTGTTGTATTTTTCCTTCATCTATTGATATAATCATGGTATTTTTACAGTTTTTGTTATTAATACAATTTATTGTATTTATAGTTTTCTAGATATTGTGCCCTCTCCCTGTTACTGGTTTAAATCCAACCCGATCATAGTGTATAATCTTATGAACATGTAGCCTCCTTGCTAATATTGCAATTAACATTTTTGCTTTAATATCCATTGGAAATATTGGTCCATAGATTTCTGCTCTGATTTCTCTCTTCTTGCTTTAGGTATCAAGAACATATTTGATTCATAAATGGAATTTAGTAAAATGCTTTCTTTTTCTCTTTCTTCCAAATATTTTACATAGTATTAGAAATAACTATGTGAATATTCTCTCTACACTCTCTCATGAGCTCATGGAAGCTGACTTTATAAGATCCCATGGATTTAGTCATCATCTCTATGCTGATGATTCACAGATCTATATATCCAGGCCTACTCTCTCCCCTGAGCTTCAGCTCTATATCACCACTTACCCAGTAGACAATTCAAAATGTTTCCTCAGATGACTGTGTGACTTCAGGAGAGCCAGAAGGCCTATTAAAAATCCTAGCAGTAGTCAGAGTTGATAGCAGAATCCACCAAAGGAGTGAGTTGGCCATCCCTCTCAGCAGCTCTGTGTTATCTGCAAATTTGAGATATATGCTTGTCTCTTTATCAGTGATGACATTGAGGCCTAGGGTTATTGAGTAATCTAACCAAGATTATAACGTATCACATGTGGGATTCGAACCCTGAACTTATGGCTCCAGATTCTTTCTTTGCATTATGAATGTCCATGCGCTGGTTGCATCAAGCCTTGGAATACTGCCAGGCCAAATAAATGAGATCCATAAACACTGTTTGTGGATAAAGAACAGAGCCTGGAATCATCTCAAGGTTGAATCACCTTTTAGAATTTGAAAAGTATATTAATGCCTGGGGATAGTTAGCCCGAAGGAGAAAAGACTTTGAGAAGATAGGATAGTTGTCCTCCTTTATGTGGTGGGCTGTAATGTGGAAGAAGGAGCCCATTTCTCAGATTTGTTCTTATGCACAGGTCTGGACCATGGCAAATAATTAATGCTTGTTGACTAAATTCGAGCATGCTTTAATGATCAGGATATCTTTGGCTAGTTCTCCCTTTATGTTCGTATTTCTTGCAAATATCAGTAGGAAGAGCTAAAAAAAAATCCCATTCAAATTAGCTCTAAGGTGTGTAAAGTATCTAGGAGTCTTCCTATCAAGACATACTCAGTACCTATTCAAATACAACAACAAAATGCTTTGCATGGAATTAAAGGAAGATAAATCATTGGAGAGATTTTACTTATTCATCTTTTAGTGTGGCCAACATCTCTGTAATCATTGTGGTATTATCTACATTAATTTACAGATTTGGTTCTTTACCCATTGACCAAAATAAGAGAGGAAATAATAATTTTAAAAATCTGGAGGAATAAAAGGTAAAGAATCTCAATGTAAAAGATTTTTTTTTAAAAACCAACTAGGAATGCAGGGATTAGACCAGGTGGTGACCTAGATTTTTAGCTCTAAATCTGTGATCCACAATCCTATGATTTTCCAAATCTTTTCACAAGTCTGGATTATTCTTATTGTTATAAAACTTTTCCTTACATCGAGTCAAAGTGTGTCTCTTCAACTTCTACTCACTGCTACTATTTTGGCTCTCTGGGGCCAGCAGAACATGTTTAATCCATCTTTCATGTGATCACCCTTGAACTGTTTGAAGACAATAATCACATTCACCCCTCCCCCATCGTATCTCCTTTACAGGCTACAGTTTCTAAACCTATGCTCTGAAGAGCATCTAAGATCACATTGGGTTTTTGTGTTTCCACATCATATGGTTGACTCATTGAGAATTTAGTGCATTTTCCAATGATGAAGAACTATGAGGAAAAGCAAATGCCCTGGGTGACAGAATCAGGATCCCAAAAGAACTTGACAGGCTGTGACATTTGGTTGGACCAAAGATGAAATTTAGTAGGGAAAAATAGAGAGGCCTATGCTTGTGTTAAGAAAAAAATCAACTTAAGAACCAGTGTAGGAATAGTCAGAGAGTAGTTTGTTTGAAAACTCACCTTGGGTGTTTTAATGGATTTCTACCTCAATATAAGTCAACA
This sequence comes from Phalanger gymnotis, assembly GCA_028646595.1. Classification (NCBI taxonomy): domain Eukaryota; kingdom Metazoa; phylum Chordata; class Mammalia; order Diprotodontia; family Phalangeridae; genus Phalanger; species Phalanger gymnotis. The sequence continues at coordinate 321,664,929 of CM053625.1, read as the reverse complement.
GGTATGACACAACAGAAAAAAAAAAACTATATTGATCTGACTGTAAGACCAATTTGGGTCACCAGGGCTGAGAGGGAATGTTTATCCACTGAACTACAAACTCAGGAGGCCAGTCAGTTCTCAAAGCCCTGTTATATTAGTCTGCACTAAGAGAGATAGCGTCCAAGGATTAGGAGGTGACCCTGCTATTGCATGTTGCCCTGGTAAAACCACATCTGTAGTATCATTAACAATTTTGGGCTAAACTAGGGAACATTCCAAAGCATCCAGGAGGGCGAAGATCATTGAGTCTATGCCATAGAAAAGTCATTTGAAGGAATTGGAGACACAACCTGGAGAAGAGAGAACTGCCGATTTCCGCATTTAGTACTGGAAGGATTGTTGCATAAGAAAAAGTAAATGTGTTTTGCTTGGCAAAACCAGGAACAATGAGAGGCAAATGTGAGACTGATATAAGAAAAACAATTCCTAAAAATTAGAGTCATACATAGGTGGAATAGGCTGCCTTCAGATGTAGTGGGTTCTCTCTTAGAGGACATTGTCAGGCAGAGGCTGGATGACCATTGTTAGGTAGATGATGTTGGGGCTTCCTTTGGAGGACAGGTTGGGCTAGAAAACTGCTGAGGTCCCTTCCAATTCTCAAAATCTCATTCAAACCCCTTGATCTTTTAAATAAGGACTGTTGTCTAGACAACTTTCTGCCAGCCTGTACTTCTCCAGTTGAAATTCAAATCCAGTTTTAGAAACTCACATTCTTTTTCCCCAAGATATGTCATCTTACCATTGGTGCCACATCATCCTTGCCCATTGAGATGTTTTGGAATCAGTATTTCACTGTATTATGAGTCTGTGTCAGAAGGTTTGCATCATTTGCAAATACGAAGTTTATTTTTTTTCCATGCTTCTATCTAAATCAGTGATTTTAAATCCTTCACAACAGAGAATGGGGAAAAGCTGTCAGAAGCACATGGTCTAAATCCTTTACAGATTCCCTCACACTCTCCAGGTGATTTCCCTCACCTTCCATCTCTGGCTTCATTTAGTTCCCCTGCCCCAGGCTCCCTGAGTTCCTGTGTGGGGGCCACAACTATGCCCATCTGCTCTGACCCAAGCAGATGCAAAAATCCCCTTCTGTCACTGCCCCCAGAAAGCTAGTATCCCTTTGTAGTGAGGGTCCCCAAAACAGGACACAGTCACTCTGGCTGACTAGCATCAGAGACTGAATCCACCTATAAAAATACTCCCAATTCTCACCTACCCCCCAACCCATACTCCCTAGCTAAAGTTCACCATAGGAGTGAACCCACCCCTCCAGGGATCTACACACTGACTCACCTACAAAGTGCCACGTGGAGTCATACTTTTTCCACGTTCCACAGTCATGTTACACCATTCTATATAATCTCTCTCTCTCTCTCTCTCTCTCTCTCTCTCTCTCTCTCTCTCTCTCTCTCCCCCTCTCTCCTTCTCCCTCTCTCCCTCTCTCCCCTCTCCTCTCTCTCTCTGTCTCTCTCTCTCCCCCTCTCTCCTCTCTCTCTCTCCCAATCTTGACAGATACTCAACTACTGTTCCCCATCCCACTCCAATGTCATACACTTAGGACCCTGTGATGTAGCAACACCTATCCTAGGTAATATGCCAATAATAACATCAGGAGAATGCCTTGCCAAGCCTTCATAACTTGCAAATGGTAATTCAGAACTACAGGCACAGGTATTTCCCCTCATTGCCTATCACACCACTAGATGCCTCCCTGCAGGCTTACATTAATCCATTAATTCGACTTTGCATCTAAACATTTAGCCAACTCCTAAATGTATGTAATTGCATTTTTGTGTAGCTCACATCACTCTGTCTCATCTACCAGGATAGCATGAGAGATTGTTGAAGTGTTCTGATCAAAATCCACAGAGCCTTCATCTATAACATTTCTCTGACGAAAAAGAGGATATTTTGCCAGGACCTCTTCCTACTGAAGCTGTGCTTTCATCTAGTGATCATGGCCACCCAAAGAGCTCGTATACCCTCCCTCTATGAATATGGTTTCTAAGCTGGAGATGCCCAGTTCCAAACTGCGTGCCTTTTTTCTGTTTGATGGGTGGCAGCAAATGCCCATAAAGTGGTTGGCAAGGGACTAGAGAGAGGGCAGAGAGCTGGGGACGCCCTCAGAAGGACTTGTTGATTGATAGCGTAGAATGGAAGAAGTTCAGAAGAGGCTGCAAATATGAGAGGCTACTGGGTGTTGCTACAACTGACAGAAATAGTCAAGCCTAAAGGGAAGAGCGGGCTTATGGGAAAAGAGAATGACATGTGTTCTGGACAGGTTGCATTAAGGGAGATGGCAGGACATCTGGGGGAGAGTTCTTCCTCTAAATGTTTGGATACATGGGTATCCAGGGGAGCATTTGGCTCTGCCAGCACAAGTGCTTTTCACTAATCAGAACATGGCATGGTTTTGAGTTTTCTGGCCAGCCTAGCTTCTAGCATACCATGAATTTTGTTTCTTTATATTTTGTATTTTTAAATATGTATATTAAGTTGTTTCTCTGATGTTAGCTCTCTGAAAACCTGGAGTTGTTTTGCATTTCTTAGGTTCATGACCCTAGAAGCTAACAGTGTCTGACACATAGTAGGTTCTTAGGAAATGTGCATTGAATTAAATTGAATCGTCCTAAATCCCAGTATTCTATCACAAAATGCAGCCCCCAGAAATAAAGCAAATTATGCAGATGTGGTCTGACCATGGTAGGGTAGAGTGAGACTTGCCTCTTTCCTTCTGACCATTTGGACATTCAATGCAGCCTCCTATTGGATTATTGGTTTCTGTTGACGTGAGTCAACAATGAACTTATAGCCCACTAACCCTCCCCCTGTCTTTTTGCAAAGAAACAATTCTCTCGTTTTACTTCTCTCATCTTTTACTTGGTTGGTGGATACATATATTCATACGTACATGCATACGTATATACGTACACACATATGTGTATGTATGTGTATATATGCACATATATATGTATATATGCACATATATGGGGAGAGAGAGAGATCTATAGATATATATGGCTAGGGCTTCATATTAATCCCTATTAAATATAAAATTGTGCTTTATTAGATTCAACCCATCACTCTTGACCCGATGACATTTTTGGACCTTTATTATATTGTTCAGTATCTTAGCTACCCCTCCAAGATTTCTCACTTTCTGATTTCATATGTATATTACCTATACCTTCATCCAAGACATTGATAAAGCATGTTATACCTCACAGGGCCTAGGCCAGATGAACAGGACCCTCTACCTGACAATCTTCTTTAGGTCCAGCAGCAAATCCATCTGGTTGCTTCGCTGTCCAACTCACAACTATGCCTAGAGTCCTCAGAGGTATCATCACAAATTGTGTGAAATGTCTCTCTGTTATTCAGGTTTACATAGTCTAGGACATTCCCCTAATCTTACTAGGCAACAGAAAAATAAAAATGAGACCCATAGGATGGAATAAAACCACATAAGTCCTAGAAAATTAGGCAATATAAAAACAGAAAGCCATAGAGAGCCATTGCAGGTTCTTGGATGGGGGAGTGATATGTTCAAATGAAGTTTTAGGAGAAAGAATCTGGTAACTTGTGGCAAGAAGATTGGAAAGGCAAATGGGAGTAAGGGTGACCAGCTAAAAGATTACGGCAGCTGTCTAGACGTGAGTTGATGACTTCTGAACCTTAGCCAATTGCCAGGGAAATAATAAGTAAGAGGAAATACAGTAGTGTCCCATTTTTCTTTTGTTTCTTCTTTTGTAGTAGGGAAGGCAGGGCAATTGGGATTAAGTGACTTGCCCAAGGTCACACAGCTAGTAGGTGTGTGTCAAGTGTCTGAGGCCAGATTTGAACTCAAGTCCTCCTGACTCCAGGGCTGGTGCTCTACTCACTGTGCCACCTAGCTGCCCCAGTGTCCCATTGTTCATCAATATAATTAGAAGGTTGGATCTTTGAGTGATTTTTCATAAAGAGAGAGAGACAAAGAGAGAGAGGGAGAAAGAGGACCTGGAGAATCTGCTGAAATGGAGGCCCTAGCTCTCATAGAACTGTTCATTCAAGATTGGCTCAGCTGAACCTGTCATGTTGAAATTCATTAAAAGGACCATACTAAAAATCAGAATGGAATAGACAACACCAGAATTTGAGGGGAGGGGAGAAGGGGGGATGCTGTAGGCACAGAGATGGACCCCTGTGGGCTCCCTAGCTGTGCCCTGAGACACACCCAAGGGCTAGGCTGAAGAAGGCTCTGGCACCCCTACCCCACAAATGGAGGGCCTTCCCCATGAGGAAGAATAGTGTTGCAGCATCCTTAGGTTGGTTTCAGGGGCCTGTTCACTGAAGAATGAATTTCTGGCTTGAAAGGGGAAAATTCTAAATGGAGAACTGAAAATATCAAAACCATGTTAGGTCAGGGCTTTTGTTTGCCCCTGGGAGCTGGAATGCAGCCTTACACAATTCTCCCTCCCCACTCTGCCCTCCTCTTCCCTCTGCTTCTCACTCCTCTCTCATTCTTTTTTCTCTTTCTAAAGCTATGCACTTGGAAGCAAGAGGCATAGCTTTGAACCAAGGTCCTGTTGCTGAGTTAACTACTCAAGACCTCAGTTTCATCCATCTATGTACAAATTAAAAGGAGGGCACGGCCTCCATCATCTCTAAAGTCTCTACTAGCTCTGCTGTTCAGTGACCTCTGATTTTTTCCTCCATGGTTTCCTCCTCCACTTCCCTTCCCTCCCCTTCCCCAGAGAGGATAAGTGACTGGACAGAAGTCCCTTGGGTAGGAAGCAGGTGAGATAAGTCCTTTGATTCCAGATTCAGTAATCCTTAAAATCATATGTTCAACTCAAGTGATAAAGCCAATACTGACACCTCTATCTATAGAAAAAAAAATCACTTCAACTCTGGAAAAGGGAAAGTTCAAAACAAATTTTTTTAAATGTCGAGATAATAGACAGTGAAAAAAGAGATAACAACAAAACTGAAACAAAATCGAAGGCAAAATAAAAAGGACATTAGAAGCTCTTTGTGTGTGGGGTGGGGAACAAAATAGATAACTCTTTAGCTAATTTGATATTTTAAAAAAAATACCAATATCAAAACTGAAAAAGGTAAATTTACAAAAAAGTAGGAAGAAAAATTATCAGAAAGTATTCACCTAATTATATGCCAATTAAATTGGTAACCTAAATAAAATGGGTGGACATTTGTATAAAAAGCATAAGATGTCCAGATTAACAGAATAAGAAACAGAGTACCTTAATTAAGAAAAATAGAAATTGAACAAGTCATAAATGAGCTCTCAAAGTGTGTGGGGGTTGGGGGGATATAAGAGGCAGGATATGGTATGAAGATAAGGGAGAGGGAAGAGGGGAGGAGGATCAGATAGATGTACATACAAATCTTATTAAACATGCAAACAACAATTAAAAGTCCAATAATACATGGAGACTGGGGGAAGTTGCCAAAGGAGTTCCACTAAATTCCTTCAATAAACCAAATATTTTCTTTACACTTAAATTGGGCTTTGCAGAAAAATATTCCTGATTAATATTGATGTAAAATTAAATAAAATATTAGCAGAGAAGTTATAGTGTTATAGCAATAAATCACAAAGAATATATGCTATGACCAATTTGAATTTGTACCAAGATTCAAGGTTGGTTCAATATTAGGAAAACTTTCATCATAATAGAATACATTAATAACAAGACTCCCAAATCTGTATTTTTCACCAGCTGTCCCCATGACTGGAATTCACTTTTTCCTCATTTCCAGTTCTTGGTTTCCCGGGATTCCTTCAAGTCTCAAGTAAAATTCTGCCTTGAGAAAGAAGCCTTTTTAAGTCACTCTTTTATTTTTATTTTCAATTTCAAATTATCTCCCTCTCTCTACCTCCTTCCCTACTCATTAAGAAGGGAAGAAATACAATGCCCATTGCATATATGAAGTCATGCATATTATTAGCTATGTTGCAAAAGAGAGAGACAGAGACAAAGAGGAGGAAGACAGAGACAGAGAAAGACAGAGAGAAACAGAGAGAGAAATGTTTCAATTTGCACTCAGAGCTCATCAGTTCTCTTTCTGGAGGTGAACAGCATTTTTCATCATGATTCCTTTGGAATGATCACGGATCATTATGTTGCTCAGAGTAACAAAATCTTTCACAACTGATCATCAATATGATATTTCTGTTACTGTGCACAATGTTCTCCTAGTTCTGCTCACTTCACTTTCTATCAGTTCATATACGAGTCTTCCCTCTTCATCATTTCTTCATCGCAATACTATTCCATCACAACTATATACCACAACTTGTTCAGCCATTCCCCAGTTGATGGGCATCCTCTCAGTTTCCAATTCTTTTCCACCACAATATTCTTGTAACTATTTTTGTAAAAATAGGTCCTTTTCCCTTTGTTCTTTTTGGAATACATAGTAATTGTATTGCTAGATCAAAGGATATGCACCATTTATTTTATAGCTCTTTGAGCTATAGAATTTGTTCCAAATTCCAAACTGTTCTCCTGAATGGAGAGTCAGTCAGACCAGCTCACAACTCCACCAAGAGTCCCTTAGTATACCTATTTTTCCACCTCCCCTCCAGAATTTGTCATTTTTCTTTTCTGACATGTTGGCCAATCTGACTTTAACCCTAACCCTAATTTTATTTTGTATCTGCTGCTTCACCACAAAACAAGATGTCTCTGCACAAGGTATCATCCTTTATGTTTAAATCATGTATCCATTTTAAGCTTGTCTTGGTGTGTAGTGTGGGATTTTGGTCTATCCTTAATTTCTCCAAGAAATTGTTGTTAAATAATGAATTCTTGCCCCAGTAGCCTGAATCTTCGGGTTTATCAAACACTATTATCATTTACTCCTATATGCTGCGTATCTTATCTATTCCATTGATCAATCACTCTATTTCTTACCCAGCACCAGATTGTGTTGATGATTACAGCTTTGTAGTAGAGATTGAGATCTGGTACTTAGAGCGTCAAAGTTGTTCTTAATGCTAGTCCCTCAATAATTATCTCCAATTTATTCTGTATTGTCTTGCATGCACATAGATGCTTGTGTGTTAATTCACCCATTAGACTAGGAGTTCCTTTCAGGAAGAGATAATTTTTTGCCTTTCTAATAATTACTGCTGACTAGCACAGTTTCTGGCATATGGTAGGTACTTAATAAACATTTGTTGACTTAACAAGAGCAACAAAAAGCAAATGATTACATTAATAAATCAGGAAAAATATTGGACAAGATATAGCATTTCCATTAAAATCAACAGAAAACATAAATGAATTAACCTTTCCTTAATATAGTAAGTAACATCTATCTAAAACCAAGGGCTAATTGTATTTGTAATGGAGATAAATTAGAGGCCTTTCCAGTAAAACTAAGGCTAAAGCAAAGATGTCCATTATCGCCACAACCATTTGATATGTTACTAGAAATGGCAGCTATTAGCAGTAAGACAAGGAGAAAGTGAGTGAGATAAGCAAAGGCAAACAAAATTATCACTTTTTGCATATGATACAACAGTTTTCTTAGAGAACGCTATAGAGGCAAGAAAAGGTAAATTGTAGCAACAACTTCACAAAGTTCCAGGATACAAAATAAACCTACCTAAATAATTAGCATTTCTATATGTTGCTCTTGAAAACCTAGCAGGAAGTGATAAAAGATAAAATCAATTTAAAATAACTAAAGAATGTATAAAGCCCTCAGGAATCTACCTGCCAATATACACTTGTGAACCATATGAACACAACTACAAAATCCTTACACAAATAAAGATAGATGTAAATAATTGGAGGACAATTAATTGCTTATGGGCAGACCAAGCCAATTTAATTTAAAATGACAACATTACCTAAATTAACTTTCTTATTCAGTGGGTTACTAATCAAATGAATCAAAAATACCATGGGATTGCATTACGGAGCTAGATAAAATAATAATGAAATTCATCTGAGGGAAGAAAATGTAAAGAACCTCAAGGAAAAAATGGGTGAAAGTGAGAAAGATAGAGTCCTAGCACTACCAGATCCTCGATGATATTAAAGTAGTAATGCTTAAAATGATTTGGTGCTGATTAGGAAAAAGAGAGGATTGTCTATGGAAGAGATTCAGTGCAAAACCTATGGGGCAAACAAATAGAAAACTCGAGTTTTCATTTAAGCCAAAAGCCTCAGCTGACTATTTAACACAAACTGTTAGGAAAAACTGAAAGGCAATCTGGCAAATCCAAAGACAAGCATCTCAAACCATGTACCAAGATAAGCACCAGAAGATAAGCACCACATGACTTAAACAAAAATGGTGGCGTCATAAAAAAGAGGAGCAGGGATGAAATTACCTTTCAGATCTGTGGATTTCATAACTTAATAAGGGATATAAAAGATCACAGAAAATGAAACAGACAGTTTTGATTATATGGAATGTATAAGCACATGTATACATATATGTATATATATACACATATATGTGTGTGTGTATATAATATATGTATATTTCTATAAATCAATTTGGATAAAATCAGAAAGGAAACAGATAATAAAAAACCATATCAAATTTCTCTGATAAAGGTCTCTAAGGGTCTAATATCCCATATATTAAAAGAATAAGAACAATATGCCAGTTGATAAATGGTCAAAAGATATGAATGGGCAATTTTCTAAGGAGGAAATCCATGCTATCAACAGTCATTTAAAAATAGTCCAAATAATTGATCGTGAGAATAATATCTATTAAAGCAAATCTGAGGTTTTATGTCATGACCATCAGATTAATAACATCGACAAAACATGAAAATTACAAATATTGGAGAGGTGGTGGGACAATCATCACTTTAATGGACTGGTGGTGGATTTTTGATCCAGTTATTCTAGAAAGTAATTTGGAACTATATCTAAAAAGTCACTGAACTGTACATACTCTTTGAGCCTATGATATGAGTAGAACAGCCCAAAGAGATAGAAGAAAGAACAACAGGAGAGAGCAAAAGAGTGTAAATGACCATCGCAGAGCTAGAAAGGATCTGAGTGCTCATCTAACCCGAATCTGAATTCCTAGGACAGCATTCCACAAAGCAGTTGTTCAGTCTCTGCTAAAGTATTTCCAGAGAGAGGAAACCCACTTCCCCCAAGGCAATACACTCTCCTTTTGGAGAGCTCTAATTGCTAGGATGTTCTGGTTGTTTATTTTTTCAAATTGTTACGAAGTGATTTTCACATAATGAAAGTCTAACTGATGCTGCTATGCGAATAGAATGCTGGACTTGGAACCAAGAAAATCTGAGTTCAAATCTATCTTGAGACACTTACTAGTTATTTGACCCCGGGCAAGTTACTTGATCTATCTCAGCCTTAGTTTCTGCAACTATAAAATGGGGATGATAATAATAGAACCTACTTCCCAAGATTGGGATGAGGCTCAAATGAGATGACATATATAAAGTGCTTTGTAAACATTAAAGTATTGCATAAATGCCTGCTTATTGCTAACCATTACTGCCCTCCTCAATAAACTTCAAAAGCTCCCAATTAACTCTAGGTTCAAAGAGAAATCTTTCTGCCTTATATTTAATGCTCTTAAAAAACTCACCCTTTTCCTATTTTTTCCAGTTTTCTTATACAACACTCCCTACAATATACTCTAGCATATTAGACTATTTGATATTGTTTATTCACAGCACTCCATCTCTAATGTCTGCATCTTTGCATTGTCTTTCCCCAATGGCTAGAATGAACTTTTTTCCTCACCTTCCCTTAATCTTTCAGTTTTTCTGATTTTTGAAAGACTCAGTTCAAATCCTGCCTTCTGTAGCATTTCTTTTCTGTTTCTCCCTAGATGCTTGTGCCTTCCTCTTAAGACTTATCTTGTATCTACTCTGTATGTGTGTC
>CM053625.1:321607205-321654491 GCA_028646595.1 Phalanger gymnotis | reverse complement strand
AGGAATTCTCTAAGTAGAAGGCAGAAGAATTAAAGCATTTATTCAGGCTCCAAAGTAACAGACCCACTAACCAGCCTCCCCATTTTGATATTTTGATCAAAAGCTTCCAGGCCCAATAAGTCCACCTCACAAGAGTAACCAGGAGGCCACAGAAAAACATGATGGTATTAAACCAAATCATATTCATGCTTCCCCTCTCTGGTAAGAAGATTACCCACTGCCCTCAAGTCCTTGCTGGGTACTCCTCGGTCCACACACGGGTCAGCTCTGCTTCCGTATCGGCTCTGCTCCTGCAGCTCCTGCTTCGGCTTAGGCCTTACCTTCAGCCTCAGCCGCAGCTGTCTCTGGCTCCAACAGAAAATCAATCTTCAAGCTGTCTTCTCTCCTCCCATAGAGCCTTTGATGTCATCTAGTGTCGTCTGAATGACCAGAGCTTATTGGTTCTTGAGTTGGCCCCTCCCCCTAGGACCCTGGGAGGCTCACATCCACATAGATTAGGTTAACATCTAATAGGGCATGGCTCTGGAGTTAACACCTCCTCTTAGCCAGCCCCACCCTGGGCCCCACCTCAGTCATCAATCCACACCCACATAGGCTCCACACCCAACAGGGCTCTGGGCCTGGGGCTTAGCATCCAGCAAGGCTTAATGAAACACACTGAGCCACTCAAAGAAAACAAAGGCCATTTTGCTTACCAACACACACTTTTTATGTGTCAATGAATGAGCCTCATAGGAATGCTAAAATAAAGAGATAATTAATACAAGAGTGGCTCTCCTAAAGAAACAAATAAGTAAGCAAATGAATGAATGAATGGAGAGCCAAACAAATGCATGAGCCTTGCCATCTTTCCTGCCCTTAGATCTTCTAGCCCTTGACATTTAACCTGCACTTGTCCAGTCTTTTATGTGTTGTCTCTCTCAGTTCATGTGAGCTCCTAGAGAGCAGGTGCCATGTGCTATCTTCTATTTTTACTTGGCACGGTGTTTGGCATACAGTAAGCACTTAATAATTTTTTTATTCATTCATTCATCACCCATCCATCCATCCATTCATTCATTCATCATTCATTTGTAACTGTTTCTAGGCTCTCCAGAAGCTTGTATTCCCCTGGCAGGTCATAATGTGTACCTAGACAAGTAAACAGAAGCTAATTTCAGGAGAAAAGAACATCAGCCCCTGTGAAATCAGGGAAGGCTTCTGGGAGGAAGTGGCATGTAAGCTGTGCTTCCAGGGAGTCTAAGGATGCTAAGAGGTAGAGATGAGGAGGGAGAGCACAGGTGGACAGGGGGACAACTAGCCTGTACAAAGGAGAGGCGTGTATGGGGTGTTCAGGGAGAACTAACACTTCTGGTGTGAGGGCTTGCTGAGCCCTTTTCAGGGCTGCTAGCCCAGTTTTGGTGTCCACTTGTCATCCAACTTTAACCTGTGGCTCCAAGAGCTGCAGCATCTCCAGCAGCCACACCCTGGTGAAACTGTGTTTGCAGATGGGTTAAACTAGGTTGAGGATGTCCAACAGGCTTTGAACCCATTGGTGAATTAGAGGTGTCCATTCCAAATACACAAAGACTTCTCCTAGCAAAATGCGTTGATAAAAACAATGTGGTCCAAAAGACATGAAGCTGGATGAAGCAAGTGCTGTGGAATGTTTGGAATTTGGTCAATCATCAAAGACACCAAGGTCATCCACTGCATGTTGGGTCATCGCCAGTCATTCTGACTTCTGTTCTGCCACTGGACTTCAATGACTCTGGAAGAGAGAGTGAGGCTGATGACTTTGTGTAACTCTGCCTCACTTAAATCCGATTCGCACAGGAGTCAAGACATCACCATGATGTCATGGGTCCTCTTGGAAAACCAAGGACAAACAACAAAGCATATGATGACTGGCTGATCTGGGTGCACTACATGTGTGTGTCAATAAAGCAGGATAAATTGTGAAATCTGCTCCTTGTTCACGTAACCTGTCATTCTCCAAAGGCATGACTAACCTCTGCTCAGACCCACCTTCATTCAGAGTTAGAAGGGCTATTTCCAGCCTTGGACCCTTGCCAAAACTGAGCCCTAAAACTGAAGGGCGTGATCAGCTGTCTCACGAGGCAAGTCAGATGAAACGAGATGACTCCTGAATAGTAGTCCCAAGCGAACCCATGAAGGCGACCCAGTGAAGGTGGAAAATGCCCAGGGGTATGGAGCTGGCATAGAGTCAGGCTCAGGGCTCTTTGCCTTCAAATGAGAGGCTTGTTTTCAGTATACTTTCTTTTTGCTCATCATGGTCTTATGACTCTTAAGAATGCCCAGTTTTACTCCATGGCACGACAATTTGCCTGGTAAAAAAAAAACTGAAATTTCTTTTAAAGAAACAATTGCATCTATTTTCCAAGATTCAGAGAAATATAAAGATCAAAATATCCTGAAAGACCATCTAATCAGACCATCTAATCTTGCCCCTCCCCCCACGCTTTTTATCCTAGATAAAGGAACGAGGTGCTCTAAGACCATCTCCAAGGTCATACAGGAAGTAAGTAGCACTGGTGAGCTCCAAACCTGACCTGTGTGCCTCCAGATGCACCATTCATTCCATTCTTATCTGTTTCCACAAACTTTGTTTATTCAATCACCCAATCACTAAATCAGAAAAACATCACTTTGTCCAGCTGGCTTCCTGGACATTGGAACAAATCACTCTCACCCACCCATTTCACTAGAGGAAATCTTCACATACTTGGAGTAGACACCTTCTAATTCACTGATGGTTACCCTCAACCTGGTTTAGCCCATTTGCAAAGACGGTTTTATCAGGGTGTGGCTGCTGTGCATGCTACATACAGCCTCTTGGAGCCACAGGTGAGAACTAGGTGACAAGCGGACACCAAAACTGGATGAGCAGCCTGAAAAGGGCTCAGCAAGCCCTCACACCAGAAGTGCTAGTTCTCCCTGAACACCCCATGCATCCCTCTCTTTTGTACAGGCTAGCTGTCCCCCTGCCTGCCATGCTCTCCCTCCTCATCTCTACCTCTTATCATCCTTAGACTCTCTGGAAGCACAGCTTAGATGCCGCTTCCTCCCAGAAGCAGAGAACAAACTACTGCCTTCACTGACAAAAGGCACGAAACTGTTCTAGGGCATATTGAGGTACCTTCCAGTCCTCAAAAATGTAATTCTGAGGAACAGAGATTGCGGGTCAAAATTTATTTCTCAGCTACTTCAATACTTAAGGGATCCAAGATTTCATCAGCGTATAGTCCCTCCAACAGTGAAGATCACAGCCCCTCCACAGTTTGGTGGACAGTCTTCATGAGGTATTGGGACCCCCAAAAGCAACCACTACTTGGCAACTGACCTTCTGGTCTTGAGCCTCTTTACATTTAGTGAATCTGATCTTTCAATGACAGGTACACAATCCATCATCCATGGGCCCAATTCAAGGCCATTCCAACCTGGTAGGACAGATTTAACAAAGCTTGTCCTATGTAAGCAAAGCCTTCCAGAGCACAAGGCTCCTCTAGGCCTTGACTCTGAGAAGGACTTCAGTGGTTGGGGTGGGAGGAAGTCTCACATATTTAATTTGCTTCAATGTCTCTTTTGTGTTGTAGTTTAGTCATTTCTGACTCCTCATGACTCTTTGCAGTTTTCTTGGCAGAGGTACTAGAGTGATTTGTGATTTCTTTTTCCAGCTCATTTTACATATGAGGAAACTGAGACAAGCAGGGTGAAGTGACTTACCCAGGGTCACACAGCTAGTAAATGTCTGAGACCAGGATTTGAACTTAGGAAGATGAGTCTTCCTGACTCCAAGGCTAGTGCTCCATTCACTGCACCATCTAGCTGCCCTCTTTAGTAACAAATTCTAAATTCATGAGATGAGGTTGTGGCCCTCCATAATTTCATGCCACCCAATCTATCCGCCTAATTTAATGCTACCTTCATTCATGTTTTTCATGATCCAGCCCATTTGGACCCTCCTCTTCCCCCTTGCTGTGCAGTGTCTTGGAAAGGACAACCCTCAACTTCCACTAACTCTTACATTTATTATACCCCAAATCTGCTGGAGCCCCAAAACCCCTGGGAAATTTTTTTGAGCTTTGGTCACAAAACTGAGCCTACATAAGACAGTTAATTCAATGAACATTTATTAAGTGCCTACTATGTTTCAGGCACTGTGCTGAGCTCTAAAGATATTTATAAGATGAAAAGACAGTCTCTGTCCTTCAAGAAGGATATAGTCTAATTAAACAAGTTTACTCTAAAGAAGTCAGTATTTAATGGAGAACTATGATGTCAATAGTAAACCCACTACCAGAAACAGGCAAATCATCAAAACAGTAATAAAAATATGAATCAATCAAAACATCTTTGATAAAATGAAAACAGATTTATAGCCAAAAAATAAAAATAAAGACATTCTTACATGGTTCTTTTAATGATGCCTTTAACTTTTGCATCAAATTTACTTACAAATATCTTCCTTCCCCTCCCCTGCCCAGAGTGCCAGGCCTTCTAAGGAAGGTTGTTGTTTTGTTTTGTTGTTGACAGTTTTTAGGAAAGAGAAAAAATAGAAAGGAACTCAACAAAATAAAGGAAAGCATGAACTCTATATGAAGGATTAGGCAATGTCCTATCCCTGTAGCCCCCACCTCGGAAAAGAAGCAAGGAAAGGGCCGTTTCTTCCATCTCTTCTTTGCATCCAAGTCCAGTTGTGATAATAACCCAATTTTGCTTTTGGTTTCATGGTTCTTTCTATTTACGTTGTTGTGGTCAGAATGTGTGTGTGTCTTGTGTTTTTGGTTGTAATTGCTCTGCATGCATTCACATGGGTTTTCCTCTGCTTCCCAGAGCTTTTTATGAGCATCGTGTCTTATAATTGATTGGCAATGATCCTGAACAGACAAGGCCCAGGTATCAGGTACCATGGTGTACTCATAGAAAGATAGCCTTGGAGTTGGAAAGGCCTGGGTTCAAGGCTGGCCTTTGATATGTTAGTTATGTGATGATAGCCAATGAGGGACCAGAGTTCCATTCCTTGGCACACCAGGACGGTGAGAAATATGATAGGGAAGTAAAAAGAAGTTTCATTGTTTGGGGCCAAGGTCACAGTTCCAGCCTCTGAATTGCATGTAGAGACTCTGTGAAAGGACTGATGGCCTGTAGATCTGAAGGGGAAGCTTCCCTCATCATTGGCTAGAAGTGAAGGGAGGCTCCAATGAGCCAGTCTGGGTGGTCCCCTTTAAATCAGGTTGTCCTTGGGTGTGTACTTATTATGGAAAAGAGACTTGAGCTGGTTGTCCAGCTTCAATCCTCTGGTCACACTTCTTGACTGAGCAAGGCTTGCCAATTGTGCAGAAGAGTTCAGACCTTGGGTACCATTCCCATTGAAAGCCAGAGAAGGCCCCTTTCTGCAACCTATCTTTCTATTTCAAATCTTCCATAAGGCAATAATCCTAAGAAAGTCACTTAATCCCATAGTATCTCAGACTACTGTCTAAGGCTTCAAATTACAAACAAATCCACCAGAATGAGCCTCGTTGAGGGCAGACAGACTGTTCTCTTTTGAACTTGTATCGGCATAGAGCAGACAACTAATATTTATGAAATAAAAATGAAATGGGTCACTTATCTATGTTTGTGGAAGAAGATGAGCTCCCCTCACTATGCTGATGAGAGCAAAGGTCTGGACAACTTCCTTCTTCTCTCTCCACCCGAACAAAACATACACTGTTATTTTTGTGATGAGAATGATAATGATGGGTTGTTACTAATATGTGGCCCAAACCCAGCATGATCTACCTGGTCACAGGGTCACCTGAACTTCCTAATTTCTTGAAGAGAGAGAAATTGGAGCAATAGAGAAAGAATCTTGATTGTTCTTCCACTCACTGAAAGAATAGCTCTGCTTCTAACTACATCTGCTCACAGAGAAATTGGGAACCCCCCAGGCTCCCAAACTGCTCCATCCCTAGGCAGAGGAAGACCTCATCACTAAGAATCAATTCAGACAGTGGCTGAAGAAGCCAATAAAGGGAAAGAATAAACAGTTCAAGTAACTGTTTCAAATGTCACCCTGTAGCTCAGTTTAAATTAAGACTCATACTGCCCTTAGCGAACTCTCCTGACAAGACCCAAGACTGTAAGTCTCAGCTTTACCTAAGGGGACCAATGCCTCCTAATTCAGGGTCTGCCAGGGAGAACATTCATGCTGCAAGAGAAGTCTACCAGGAAGATGCCTCCCCCATTCTGGGCCTCATGATGCTTCGGGGACTACATCTCTGGAGAGAGGCAGTCTCATTCCATTCACCCATAGAAAGTGCCCCCCCCCAATCTTGTGACTCATTTTGGGAAAATATTTCTTCACTGATAGGGGAAGAACAGTTTTATATTCTTCACTATATTCATACAACCAGAGGATGCCAGCTTTTAACCATGATGAAACAAGGGATTTGGAATCTGGATAATTGACTGTACACTGTAAATTACTAACAATAATATCCAGAAGGAGGGTGCTAGAGATCCCATAAGACCCCTGCCAGCCATACCCTACTTCCATGCTGTTACCCACTTTGTTCCTAATTCTGGAAGGCCCTTCCTTCCCTTCTTTGTCTGAGGAAATTATGTCTGTCCCTGAAAGCCCAATTGAAAAGCTACCTACTCCAGGATGCCCTTCCCAGAATTTAGTGCTCTGCATACAGTAAATACTTAATAAAAATTTGTTGAAGTAACTTCCTTTGTTTCCTCTCTCCTTCCCTTTCTTCTTTCTACCCTCTCTTTTGTTTCATTTTTTTTTCCTTTGTGTCACCGTTGCCTACTTCCAAGATTGACGCACAGTAGGTGTTTAATAAATGCCTAGTGATTGATTCCTCTTCCTTTCATCTCCCCTGCCCTCTCCTTTCTTCTTTTTTCTTTGTTTTTTTTTTCTTTTTTCCTCCTTACATTTTTATTCCTTATTTTCCTTCTTTCCTTTGTTTTCCATCTTTTTTTAAATTTTTATTCTTTCTTTCTCAGAGGAATAGAGAGGAGAAGCATAAAGCTTTTAAGTTCAGCAATGAAAGAGCAATATTGTGACAAAAGTTAACCAGTTTTGTTGCTTGTAACCTCATGGGGGCTTTAGCCCCCTACATCCCAAACCCTAGAAGAGATCAAGCCATTTTTTGTCTTTGTAAGCCCAGTCCCTAGCACAGTGCCTGGCACCTAATAGAGACTTAAGAGATGCTTGCTGATTGATAGATAGATAGATTAATTAATACTGGAGTCCTTGTACACAACTAGCTCTGTTAAGGCCAAGTTCAGCCACCCAGGCCCTGTGCATTGAAGGTCACAGGAAGGATTTTAGCTTTTCTCCTTAAATATTCAGGTTGCAAAAGCTTGCTCTAATTTTCAACACTTTCCAGGCCACTGATGGTGAAAGGAATAATTTCTCCTCTTTACTGGGTCAGGTTTGAGATCTTGCTACACACACACACACACACACAGGAATATGTGGCCTTTCTCTGTAGAAAAGGGCCAGACCACAATAACCTGCCACTCCAGGATCTCTATCCTGAGCTTCTTTATGAGATGCTAGAATTTGGGGGCTGGAGGCCTCTCGACCCACCCAGAGGCATCAGCTGGAGCTGGGGTGGGGTTGGGTCCCACCCACTTAATTGGGAATAGGAGTCCTTCACATCCCCTGCCCCTGGGGGTCCACAGGGAACAAGACTGCCTCTTAGGGCCTTTGATCTACAAAGCCCTTCTCTGCTTTGATGCTAGGAGGTCACTTATTTCCCCAGTGGGAAGTTATCACTTGTTCTTTGGGAAGATTAGCTTAAAAGTATAAAATTAAAAACTTTGTGGGAAGGAAAGTAAGCAGAAGAGGGTTTTGAGAGGCTTCTGGGCCTCTCTTGTGTAATGGAAAGAGCCCCGGCCTAGGAGGCTGAGATGCTGGCTCCTCTTCTTTGCGTTGGGGTAGCCTGGAGCAGATCACTCCTTGAAGCCCAGAGGATCCCAAAGATTCCTCACGACTCTTATATTCTATTTATAAAGTAGCTCAGAAAATGATGATTTTAAGGGGCCATTTTTGGGGTCCTCAAATACTCTATCTTCATTTTTACCAAATATACTCTATTCTCTGCTCTGTTCCCATCAGACAAGATCTCCAAATAGTGTTCCATTCTAGGTACCACCATTTAAGAAGGGATCCTTTCTATTAAAAAAAAAACAGAAAGAGAAGAGAGACAGAGAAATACAAATAGAGAGACAGAGCTTCAAAGGATTTCATTAGGCAAAAAAGAAATGGAAAATTAGAAGCAGGAATCTGTGTGGCAGATGACTCGAATTGTCTTACCAGAAGAGATGGTCAACTAGGGAAATAGGGCAGTTGGGTAAATTCCAACAAAAGACTCATCTTTCTGAGTTTAAATCCAGACACTTACTAGCTGTATGACCCTGGGCCAGTCACTTCACCCATTTGCCTCAGTTTCTCATTTGTAAAATGAGCTGGAGAAAGAAATGGCAAACCAGTCCCATATCTTTGTCAAGAAAACCCCAAATGGGGTCATGAAGAATCTGACATGGCTGAAATGACTCAATAGCACAGGGAAATAACAGGTGATCTTATTAGAAAGGCAAGTAGGCCCAGATTGTAGAGGGCCTTCAATGCCAGTCTCAATTTCATTTCCGTTTCCTGCTGAAGCCCTCCCCCACTCCCACCCCCACCCCCAAATAATGGGCTTCATCCCAGCTCTGACCATCCTGGTGACCTAATGGAACTGAATCCAGATGGGATCACAGATGGTTCTACTCTGCTCTGGGGACATCCCAGTTCACCTAAACTTAACAACAAAAACCACCATTTCCCAAGGCGTATTCTATGCAGACCACTTTATTAGAGATGCAAGGTTTAGTGAGTGTTCATCTTCTCTGAATCAGATTTTAGATGAGACAAAGAGGAGGATTACCAACACTGCAGGGTGAGGGTAGGGAGGAGATGGGGCTATATAATAAAACTGAAAATGAATTCTCTTTACATTTTGCCCAGCAGCTAGAAAGTTTGTATTTTTCTTCCTTAATTTTTCCTCATGTGCCACTTCTTCTCACAGGCCCCAATACATCCCCTAGTCCTCAGTGCCTCCAGACATTCTGGCTTCTTTCTCTCTCCTGATCAGCCAATGTGTGTTCCCGTTGTGGTCTGAGAAGGACAGAAAAAACAAATACCGTTACCTCCTTGTCCTTGGGGCTCTATAGCTCACCCTGGCTGGGGTATCACACTGGACCCATATTAATCTTGTGGTCCACTGAAACCCTCAGATATTGTTTTTTCTTTTTCCAGATGAACTGCTGACTAACCATATCATCCCCATACTACACTTTTGAAGTTGATTTTTGGAATCCCTGCTTAAGACTTCATATTTTTACTGTTGAATTAAATCATAAATATGAAAGGCAGTGCACTATGCAACTGAAAAATAAAATGATATTTGGCTGGTGGATTAGGGAGATACAAGTAGAGGTTATTCCTGAAGGGAATGGAGATCTAGGTGAGCTTCCTAGAAGAGGTGGCATTTGTAAGTGTTTAAAAGTTCCACAGAAATTCAAAAAGGGAAAAAACAGAGATATTTGAGGCAATTTAATGAAAGCTATGGGGGTGGAATGGCATAAGGTACATGTAGGGGAGAGAGGAAGTCCAGTTTATCTAGAGTATAGAATTCCTGAGGGGAAGGAGGGGTATAAGACAAGGGTTTCCAGTTAAGGTGACATCAGGACATGAAGGGCCTTGAATGCCAGGGTTAGGAGAATGATTATTCTTTGGAAGCAGTAGGAGTCTATTGAAGAGTTTGGAGTTGAAGAGAGGCAAGGTAGCATTTGTGCTTGTGGAACTGGGAGAGAGAAGGATGGACTGGGGAGAATGTGGAAAGGGGAAGCCCTGGAAGGAGGCTTTGACAAGAGTTTAGGAGGTCAGTGTCAATGAGGACCTTGGCAGCAGGAAGAAGGACTGGAGAGGGAAGAAGAGAGAGCTGGACTGAGATGGGAGGGACCCACAGGATCACAGAAGCTGCCATGTCCACCACCTTCCCAAGGGCAGTTTCTAGTCCCTAAACCACAGCTTCTGCAGCCACTAAGGCTGTACAACCACAGTGGGGGGGTCATCTAGCTGCTCAAACCTGGCCAGTGGCTTACCTTGTCCCAGCCCTGCCTAGAGAGACAGCTAAGTTGGAAATTGTCTGTGAAATCTACTCTTGTGATGAAAGTGCTTTGGTGAGACTTCGAAACAGTGATGGGGCAGCTGCATGGTGCACTGAATAGAGCACCGGCCCTGTAGTCAAGAGGACTTGAGTTCAAATCCGTCCTCAGACACTTGACACATCTACTAGCTGTATGACCTTGGGCAAGTCACTTAACCCCAATTGCCCCGCCTTCCCCCCTCCAAAACCAAACAAAAAATTTTTTTGTTACCATGGTGTGATTTGGCTTTCTCGTATCTGAATAAAAACTTGGTTTTTTTTTAAAAAAAGAAACAGTGACATTCTGTAATTGGTTTTGGTTGCCTGCCATGTGGCTGAGAGGAGCCTCTAGGCACTGTCCAGCCTGACTGAGGCTGCCTTCAGAAGGCAGTTTGACTCTTTAGCTGTTCCCTAACATGTTGCTGACAATCTGGAGAGAGACAATGAGTAAGGCCCTTTAACTGTGGGCCTCTGCCTTGCTTCTGGGTTGATTCTTTTCCTTTCAGGTCTCTATGAGTTGTGAAAGATTAGAGCATCTGATATCCCAGAATCTTGTAGCCAGCTTGACATTGATGCTTACAGTAACCTTCAGCAGTGACCTTCAGGACCCAGCCCAGCAGTTGCTGAGGCAAAGACTCATCTGACAGACATACTACAACTAGACATGAACCTTTGGGGCGCAAAATCATGGAAATTGTGCTAAGAGAGCCCATTCTCCCTAGAGACCAAAGTAGTGGAGGGGAAGGTGTATACCGTGGGTGTGCTGGAAGTACTGCTAGAGCCGATTATTAAATTTTCAATGTGATCGTTTACATCTGAGAAATTGGAAAACTACTACTGATCGGGGCTTGATTTGTTGTTTTGTTGATTGTCTAGTACTAAGAAAGTGATAGAGAAAGTGTTAATATGCAGATTGAACCTAAAAGCCTCTAGTGTACACTGCCCCCCCCCCTGCAAAGCCAATGGTTAAATATTTACCAACACACAACTGATATGTAACCAAAGTGTAAATATTTGTACTTTTGTTAGTGCTATTATCTTCAAGATAAATATGCCTTTGAAAAAGCTAATTGATGTTCAGTGTTTAAAGGAGACCTAGACACTACTTACTAGCCCCTAACAGTGGGGAGGAGCAGTCTTCCTTCTTACTGTCATGTAGTAGCAACTGGACCCTCCATATTCCTCCAGGATAACACCCAGTGATCATTGTCCCACTCCTCTCCTGGGAGGACTTGGAGGACCAAAGGAAGATATTGTTACTTTCTGGCCATAAATGGTGTGGGATGGGAAGCTTGAAATTTCTGGGTTTGGGTTTCCCATATTCAATCCCTCCTTCTGGGATCTATTACGTCTTCAGTTTAGCTTTGGTTTTGCTATGATTCTGTTTTTTTTTTATTCCCCCCTTCAGTGCATCCTATTTCAGTCTTCTTGAGCGCCAGAGGTCAGGGTTGACCAGTAACTGTCCTAATGTCATTTAGGTGGTGGAAGGTCTGCTACAAGACCTCAAGGAGCTTGCCACTAATATGTGGAATGTGGAGGAAGTGCAGGTGCATTAGTCCAGTTCTTCCTTGAAAGGTATTGAGACCATCCTTGAAACCTGGCTGGTTCAGGGACTGAAGACTCTGGTTGCTGGTATCTTGGTCACCTGAGAACCAGGAGAAGCTCCAGACTCTCTCTGATGCTTGGCTGATAGGAAATGGTGGACAAGTCAGGAAGTCAGGAAGCTCATTCAGCTGAACCAACTAAAGGTGTCTTAGGTGTATTTACTGTTGGGCTAAGGCAATCTACTTTTACTAACAACTGAAAGATCTGGAGTCTGTTGTTTCCAAAATTTCACACAAACTTCAAGGAACTAGCTTGTGTCATGCCCCACCCAGAACATCTAATAACATTATTTCACTCTCAATTATTAACTATTTGTGTATGTATTCATTCTGGAAAACATATTCATTCATTCAAAGCATTGAGCACCATTTTTTTTGTAATTACCAGAAATATCAGTTGGTAGAGAGCTTGATTGGAGTCAAGACAACCCAGTTCAGATCCTATCTCTGACACTAAATGTGTGAGTATGAGAAATCACTTAACCTCTCTAACCTCAACTTCACATCTACTAAATGGGAAAAAATAATAATCCTCTTAGGAATTTCCACACAGGGTTGTTATGAGGTTCAAATGAAATAATTCAGTTAAAAACCAGGAGCATTTCTAAGCACCTGTCATGCATGAGACATTATGATGCAGTAAGTGTTCTGTCTATAAAGACCAAAATAAAAAGCAAGGAGTTTACATTTTACTGGAAGGTGGATGGGTTGATGGAGCTCTATTGATGTCCTAGCTTAATATCTCAATCAACTTATGGAGTTTACCCCTAGGATCTCAAAGACTACGCCACAAAAGCCCAAGCATTGCTTCCTCCTACCAAGCTAGACAGACTTTAAATACAACCCCCAGCAACAAATCATAGATCATCATTATGGAGCTAGAAGGAACCTGAGAGAGCCCAATCCCATCATTTTACAGATGAGGAAACTGAAGTCAAGAGACTTGCCCAAGGTCACATAAATTCTAGGAGATCATGGTCACTTCCTTTTGTGGTTTTCATCATTAGCATATTACCAACCAATTGCTTTCTCTTGGTAAGAATTAGGTCCAGAATAGAATTCCCTCACCACCAATTCTTAATGCTTTCTTCACCTTTTGTAGAGGGAAACTAACATTAAATATCCATCTTCCCAAATAACAAATGGCCCAGTTATATGTTAGGGATATTGGAGTGGGGGGGGGGGCAGGGCGGTGAGGTAAGAAGGGTAGAGAGAATTACAAAATGAGGAAAAATGTAAAATGCTCTTCAAACTTTTTTTTTATTTCATAAGAAGAATCATAGTTGGGCAAGCAAGTGGGGGTGAGAATTTCTTTTTTCAATTTTTATTTATTTATTTTTATAAACAAAGGGGAAAAGATTTATGGGACTTGACCTTGATAAGGAGAAGAGAAAGCAATTAGAGAAAGCAATGGTGGGGTGACGTCTGGGGAGAGAGGGAATGATAAATGCCCCAGTCAACAGAGGAAAAGCACATTCAAGATACAGCACATGGGCTGAGTAATTAAGTGGCCCTTGGGAGGCCAAAGGGTGGCGGGAAATGAATGATCTGGTCTGTCAATCCCAGAGACTCAGCAAACAGGATAAACATTTAGAAGTGGAGAGAGGTTCCTTCTGCCCTGACCATCATCTCTCTGCCTGAGATTTATGAGGCCAATGAAATCACTTTGCCCTTTCTTAATAACTTCCCATCTTTCTAGTCCCTCAAGTGGCTTTCTCAACCCCTATCCACTCGACTGAAATCACTGTTAAGCTGAGGAACCATAGAGAAATTCCATGCTTAGAAACCAGAGAATGGAGCACATCATGGAGGCAGACATAAATTCAGGAGTTTAGGCTTCAGATTAGCTCCAGCACATACAAGTTGGGAGATGAGATGCCTGAGATGAAAACTCTGTAAGTCCCGGGCACCTTATCTAGGGTCTCAGATGCACTTCATGGCTAAACTCCTTGAGAAGGTCACTGCAATAGGTAAATCCACTCTTTTCTTCTTACTCTCTTTTTAATTTTTCATAGTGGTTTCCAATCTCATCATTAAGCTGAAACTGCTCTCTCCAAATTTACTAATGATTTCTAAATGAACAGATTTAATATCTGTTTCTCAGTCCTTATCCTTCCTGACTGCTCTGTAGCCTTGGACACTGTCCATTTCCCCCTTCTCAATAAACTCTTCATTTTAGGTTTTGGGGACTTCTCTCACCTGGTTCTCCTCCTACCTGTCTGCCTGATTCTTCTCAGTTTCCTTTCCTGAATCTATTCCAGCCACCCCTGCCCTGTCCTGTGTTCTGTCCTGGGCTCTCTTCTCTTCTCTTTCTGTAGTACCACGTTTGGTGACCTTAGCAGCTCCCATGAGTTCAATTATCATCTTTATGCAAATCATTCTCAGATTTGGCCAGCCCTAACCTCTCTGTGGACTTCCAGTCTCACATCTCTAACTTCCCATTGGCCATCTATAAATATCTTATAGAAATATTATTTTAAAAAATTTTAATCAGCAAAAATCAATCTTTGCTCCTACCCACCACAATCTTCCCTCCCCAATTGAAAACCAAAGAAAAATAAAACCCCAGTTACAAATATGAATAATTGAACAAAATAAATTTCCACATTGGACATGTCCAAAAATATGTGTCTCATTCCACATATTTCATCAGGAGGAGGGTAGCATTGTTCATCTTTAATCTTCTGGCATCATAGTTTGTCATATCACTAAACGGAGTTCCTGATTCTTTAAAAATTGTTTGTCATATTGTTATCATTTTATATATATATATATATATATGCATATATATATGTATGTATGTATGTATGTATGTATATTTTTTTATTCTGTTCACTTTATATTAGGTCACATAAAGTTTTCCAGGTTTCTCTGAAACTATCCCCTTCATTATTTCAGCCGAAAAGTATTCCCAATTTACCCTAAATCCCAATTCCCTTTAATTCCAGGGCTTTCCCTCTGTTAATCATTTCCTATTTATCCTCTATGTAGCTTGTCTGCACATATGTTTGCTTGTTGTTTCCCCACTTTTATTATGAGCTCTTGAAGGGAAGGGATTGTTTTTTGCCTTTCTTCATATCCCTAGAGCTTGTTATGGTACCTGGCACACAGTAGGCATTTAATAAATATACTAACCTACTATTATATCACATTTATATACTATGACTTGGTGAAGAATTTCCCCAATTTATGGGCACTCTCAGATTCCCATTTTTTCCATCTCAAAAAGAACTATAAATATTTTGTATATCCTTACTTAGAATTTGTTTTCCTTAGGACTAATCCCTCCCTTACTTTTCTAATTCCTCATTCTCTCTTCCTTCTTCTCTCCTGTTTCCCAGTTGAGTAAAATGTACTTCTCTAGCCAACTGTGTTTATGTACGCATGTGTGTGTAGCCTTCTCTTCTTTGATCATCTCAGATAAGAGTAAAGTTTAAACTTAAGTCACATCCCCTGCCCCAACCTCCTCTCTTTTACTTGTATAGATGGCTACCTGTGTACCCTGATTATATAAGATAATTTTCTCTAAAAATTATTTTTCTCTATCCCACTCCCAGTGCATATATCCCTTTTCCCTCTCTTTCTATTTTTCTTTTAAAATCAATAAGACATAATAGAATCATGCTCAGGCCTTTTCTCAATTAGACTCCCTCTATGATCCTTGATGATAATAAGGTTCAGAGAAGACGTGTATATATGCGTGTATACACACACACATATGTATATGTGTGTGTGTGTGTATAATTTCCCCATATTTGAATGTAAGCAGGTCATCTATGTTTAGTTACTTATAAAAGTTTATATTTACCTTTTTGTGTTTCTCTTAGCTCCTGTGTTTCAACTTCAAAATTTTTAAACAGTTCTGGTCTTTCCATCAATAATGCTTGGAAATTTTTAATTTCATTAAAAATCTATTTCCCCCCTTTAGGATTATATTCGGTTTTGTGGAATATGTTAATCTTGGTTGTAAGCCTGTATACTCTGCCTTCTGGAATACTGTACTCCAAGCTCTCTCTCTTCCTTCAAGGTGGTAGCTGCTAAATATTGCATCATCCTAACTGGCAGCTCAGTTCGTAAATGCATTCTAGCTGCTTGCAGCATTTTTTTCTTTAACATGGAAACCTTGGATTTAGGCAATGATGTTTTTGAGAATTTTCATTTGGAGTTTCTTTCAGGAAGTGACTAATGGATTCTTTCCATTTCTACTTTTACCTTCAGTACTAAGAGATCTGCACTGTTTTCCTTTAAGATTTCTTGAAATTTGATGTTAAGGTTGTTTTTTTTTCTTTTAAATCATGGCATTCAAATAGTGCATTTTTTCCACATTAGCCGTGTTGAAAAAGAAAACCCAGACAACCTTCCACCCCAAATAATAAAGTTTTAAGAAAAAAAAGTATGCATCAATCTGCATTGAGACTCTATCAGTTCTTTCTCTGGGGATAGATAGCATCTTTCATCATAAGTCCTTCAGAATTGCTTGAATCATTGTTCTGTTGAGAATAGCTAAGTCATTCACAGCTGATCATCATGCAATATTGCTGTAACTGTGCACAGTGTTTTCCTGGTTCAGCTCGTTTCACTTTGCATCAGCTCACATAAGTCTTCTCAGGTTTTTCTAGAAACATCCTGCTTGTCAAATATCACAATAATATTCCATCACAATCACATAACCTGATGGGCATCCCCTCAATTGCCAATTCTTTACCTTCAGAACTGCCACAAATGTTTTTGCACATAGAGGTCCTTTTCCTTTTCTTTTTTCATCTCTTTGGGGTATAGACCTAGCAGCAGTATTGTTGGATCAAAGGGTATGCACCGTTTCATATTCCTTTGGGCATAGTTCCAAACTGCTCTCTAGAATGGTTGGATCACTTCACAACTCTACCAAGAGTGCACTAGTATGCCAGCTTTCCTATAACCTCTCCAATGTTTGTCATCTTCTTTTTCTTTTTTATTAAGCAATCTGATAGATATGAGGTGGTATTTTAATCCAATGATTCTTATTTATTTTTTCTTCTTCAATTGTTTTGCAGACCAGTTTTCTTGTTTGTTTCTTTTTTTTACATGAGGCACTTTACATTTTCTTCCTTTTTTCAGTCTTTTGGCTTTTTTAATATTTCTTGTTGTCCTGTGGGGTCATTGGTTTCTATTTGATACATTCTAATTTTCATAAAGTTTGCTGTTTGTGGGAGGTTTTGGACCTGTTGTGACATGCTGTTTATTGCCTTTCTAGTTCTTTCTTCCATAGTTCTCTCATTTCTTTTCCATTCATTTTCCTGAAACACTTCAATTTTCTTGATTAAAAACATTGAGTTCTGTTTTTTAACTTCTTGCTTCATCTCTTCTAGGAATTTTAGTTGAATATGTCCCCAGTCTGCTTTTTTTTGTTTCTTTGGGTTTTTTTTTAGGTTTTGTTTGTAGATGTTTTGGAGTCATTCTCTTTTTTTATTTTATTTTATTTATTTTTCAATATTTAATTTATTTATTTTTAGTTTTCAACATTTACTTCAATAAGTTTTAAATTTAATTTACCTCCCTTCCCAAGACAGCCTACAATCCGATATGGGCTCTACACATACATTCCTATTAAACACATTTTCACATTAGTCATGTTGCATAGAAGAATTATAATGAATGGGAGAAACCATGAGAAAGAAAATAAAACAAAACAAAGCAAAAGAGAAAAAAATCTGCTTCACTCTGCATTCCGACTCCATATTTCTTTCTCTGGATATGTATGGCATCATTTCTCATAGCACAAGAGTATTCAATTACATTCATAAGTCACAATTTGTTTAGCCATTCTTCAGTTGATGGGCATCCCCTTGATTTCCAGTTCTTGGCCACCACAAAAAGAGCCGCTATAAATATTTTTGTACATGTGGGTTCTTTTCCCGTATTTATGATCTCTTTGGGATACAGTCCAAGAAGCAATATTTCTGGGTCAAAGGGTATGAGCATTTTTATAGCCCTTTGGGTATAGTTCCAAATTCCTCTCCAGAATGGTTAGATCAGCTCACGGTTCCACTAACAATGAATTAGTGTTCCAACTTTCCCACATCTTCTCCAATATTTATCATTTTGTTTTGTCATGTTAGCCAATCTGATAGGTATGATGTGGCACCTTAGAGTTGTTTTGATTTGCATCTCTCTCATCATTAGTGATTTAGAGAATTTTTTCATATGACTATAGTTAGCTTTAATTTCTTCCTCTGAAAACTGCTTGTTCATATTCTTTGACCATTTATCAACTGGGAAATGACTTGTATTCTTGTAAATTTGGCTCAGTTCTCTATTTATTTTAGAAATGAGGTCTTTATCAGAGATACTGGTTACAAAAATTATTTCCCAGTTTTCTGCTTCCCTCCTAATTTTGGTTGCATTGGCTTTGTTTGTGCAAAAACATTTCAATTTAATGTAATCAAAATTATTCATTTTGCACTTCATGATGTTCTCTGTCTCTTATGTGGTCATAAATTCCTCCATTCTTCATAAATCTGACAGATAAACTATCCCTTCCTCCCCTAATTTGTTTATAGTATCAGCCTTTATACCTAGATCATGCACCCATTTGGACTTTATTCTGGTATATGGTGTCAGACATTGGTCTACGCCCAGTTTCTGCCATACTATCTTCCAGTTTTCCCAGTAATTTTCATCAAACAGTGAGTTCTTATCCCAGAAGTTGTGGTTTTAGGGTTTATCAAACAATAAGTTGCTATGATCATTTACTACTATGTCTTGTGTACCTAACCTGTTCCACTGATCTACCCCTCTATTTCTTAGCCAGTACCAAGTGGTTTTGATGATAGCTGCTTTATAATACAGTTTCAGATCTGGTATGGCTAGGCCACCTTTCCTAGAATTTTTTTTCATTAATTCCCTTGATATTTGTTCTCCCAGATGAATTTTGATATTTTTTTATAACTCTACAAAATAAATTTTGGTTGTTTGATTGGTATGGCACTGAATAAGTAAATTAATTTAGGTAGAGAGTCATTCTCTTCTAATTTTGTGTCCTGAGAATACTTTCACCACAATAGCTTTCTGATGATGGGTTCTTTTTTTTTTTTTTTGATTTGTTCATTCTTCCAGTCATGCAGGCTCAGAACCTAGGTGTCATCTTCAACTCCTCGCTGTCTCACCACCCAAATCTGATTAGTTATCAAGTCCTAGCATGTCTACCTTGATTACTTCTCTTGTATGTATTCTCATCTCTCCTCTGGCACTGCTGCCACCCTGGTATAGCCCCTCGTCCCCTCACAACTGAGCTATTGTAATGACCAACTGGCTTGCCTCCTTCCCTGAAATCTCTTCATGCTCTAGGCCACCCAATATTTAACTAACAAATTGGTCTTCCTTAAACACAGGTCTGATGATGTCACATATCCCTCTCCCCCCCACATTCAATAAATGCCAATGTCTCAATATTACATTCAATATCAAATATAAAAAAAAAGCACCTGTTTGGCTTCTAAAACTTTAATAATTTGGACCCTTCTACCTCTCATTACTTCTCACAACTTACCCCCCTCCATACATTCTGGGATCCAGTGATATGGGCCTCATTGTTTTGGAAAAGCAACACTTCATTTCTTATCTCTGGGTATTTTTGCTAGCTCTCCCCCATGCCTAGAACTCTCTCCTTCCTCATCTCCACCTTCCAGGTTCTCTGACTTCCTTCAAGTCTCAGCCTATTTCCCGCTTTCTGCAAGAAAATGTTAATGTTAGTGCCCTCCCTCTGAGTTGACCTCCAATTTATTGAGCAGATACCTCGGTTGTAGGTAGTTATTTTAATTTTCTCTCCCCCAATATACCGAATTACTTGAGGAAAGTGCCTCTTGTTTTGTTTTTACTTTTCTTTGCATACCCAGAACTTAGCCCCAAACCTGACACATAGTAGGTACTTAATAATTTATATTGACTGACTAATTGATTAATAACACCTGTTCAGTATCTTGTAGAGGGGACGATTATGCAAATACAATCCATACTACACGGACACCAAATCCTTTTCGAACTTTGATTTTTTTTAAATTTCTACTATGTATAAAAGAGATACAACAATACAAGTAGTACCCACTATATGGAATTGTTTGTATGGCTAATGTTTTGTTAACCTGAAACCTTGTGAAAATGTGAGCTATTATGATCACCATTGTTATCAATTACCATCCTTGTCTTTATGTTCTTGAAACTGTTATAGGAATGTGAGGTGTTTTATCAAATGTCATCAACATCAATCTTCATGCCTTGCACTTAGGAAGGTGTCTGGTTAACATTTCATCATTAAAAGAATGAGTCTATTGAAACCCTGCATGAAGATGACGTAAAAAGAAAGGAAGAAGATGCATACATATATGCATATTCTATTAAAATATTTATTTACACACATATACAGGCATGCATATGTATATGTATACTCGTGTGTGTGTGTGTGTGTGTGTGTGTGTGTGTGTGTGGTGTGTATAGCATGTGTGTATAAACACAAGGTACACCTTCCCCTCAGGGATCTTGGACTACCCTTGACGGGCTATAATGCTATAAGCTTGAGTCCTCATTCCAGTACACATTTTCCTCCAATATCTATTGCTATCCAATGCCAGTTAGTATTCATTTCCTAATGCCATCCATACCAGCAATTATCTCCCCACTATCACTTTAACCATTCAATCTCTCCTTAATAGTGATTAATTAACCTCAATTAGCTTTTTCAAAGGGATATTTAGTGAAAAAAATTTAACAAGAACCAAATTACAAAAATGTTCACCAGAACCAGGGCACATGGAGAGTTAGTCCAACATACGAATATCTTCCCACCCAGTCGTCCTCTGCATGAGGCACAGCTGATGAAAAAATAGCTCCCTCATTTACAAGGGCAAATACAAAGGGACCAAGACATAGAAAAGTCATGTGCTCACAGCCATAGGCTTGCACAGGTCAAGAGAGTGGGGCATCAGGCCTCTCTCCCTACCCAGAGGCTCTCAGCATTTCTTCCATTGGTTGCCATCAGGAAACAGATCACATTTCTCCACTGGAGCCTTTCAATGTATTTTCTGCTCCAGCTCAGCAGCCAAGTAAACACTTTCCTTCACTACCACAGCAAGTAGGCTTGAAACAGTCACAGAACATCCATTAATGCTCTGGATTGGAGGCAGGATCCCTCCATTCCACATTATCATGTCCTTCCAGAAGCAGGCTCACCAAGCACTACGCTTGGCTTGGCAGTAAAGACTAATGCCTGTGGGTGTTCTGAGGATGGGACCCCATTGGCCAGCCCTGCCTACTATACTAGCTGTGCTCATAGACTGAGAACTAGAAGAAACACTAGATGCTATTAGTCCCATTTTATCATTTTACAGATGAGAAGACTGAGGCCCAAAGATTTTAAACCTAGAGAGTAACTAGAAGAGATGGGGATGTGGCCACATCACTGAGCTCCTAATATACCCACCTGTCTTACAGAAATGATCAATAAAGGTCTCCTCACTTCTCAAGTTTTGAAAGCCCATGGAGTTAACTTTACTGTTAATTTTCCAGGCACAGAAGTTTCCTCTTTCAGATCTGTCATTTATTTTTTTGTCTTTTTAAAAAATCCAGTGATTTTGCTAAGAGCTCCTCCTCCTTCCTCCCTGAATTCAAAACCATGACAAATACTAGAATCCCCAAATAGAAGGCCCCTGCCCTGTGAGTCTCCCAAAAAGGGCTGTTTTCTGGGAGAGAAAGTCTCATTGGGTCATGGGGAAAGAAACTCTGCTGCTACTGCTTTTGATGGAATGTCCCCACTGGGAGGAGGATAAGAAAGGAAGAGAGAGCAAAGGAAGTCTGGAGGTGTCAGTGGGAGGATTTCCTGGTGTTCTGTATCTTCATCATGATTTGTGGATATAAAATGGGCAACTAAGTTAAGGGAAAAATGCTTCAAAGGAGAACATTTGCCTACAAATTTCCAGTGATTTAAACTAAGAAAATTGAATGTGTTAGGGCAATGTGAAGAAACTATTTACCACACCCCACACCCAGAAAACACAGCATCCCCACTTGAAGATAATATAGCCAAGAGAATAGAGCACTAGATGTGAGATCAGGATGACCTAGGCTCAAATACTACAGCAAAAAAAACTTTGGGCTTGTCTCCAAATTGTTGGCAGGTTCTCTAGCTGATGAGTAGCCTAGTTTTAAGTTACTCTGCAAGTCCATAGTGCTAAAATTATAGCTCATGAGCCCCTACCCTTGTGTCTACTCTTCAATAGTGAGCCAGAGGATACAATTAGTAAAAAACAAAGGATTTATGGAAGGCAATAGTATGAGTATTTAGTATATAATAATACTTTACCTGCATTAAACTTGGGGTACATTCTCCCACAGACATATGCACCATTGAGGAAGAAAATAAGCAATTGAAAAAATGGCACATGAGGGGTGCATGTAAGAGAAACAAATATGGACCAACATCATTTAGCCTGAATGCTACAAATCCTCTGTTGTCCTCTTGTGAGAGTCCTGTTTGTGCCTCAATGGGCAAGGAATCTTGGCTAAGTTCACTCTCTTATCATTTTTATTAGGCATGTTCTCTGAAGCTTCTGGCTTCTTCCAAAGCTCAACTCCTTGTACTGGGCACTGCTAGGCAGAAAGAAGCATAGGCCCTACCTTAGAAATGATAGAAAGCCTCCCCGGTCTGCCCCATTGCCATGTTCCTCTACCATTAGAAACCTTTTCCCATGGGAGTACTATAATATATAAGAGGCTCAGGGATGAGTTCTCAAAACTTGAGAATACCCTCACAGGCAGATAGGCTACATGGTGGAGAGATGGCTGGAAAGAACCAAGAAGACCCTAGTTCAAGTTAGGCCTGAATCAGATACTTATTAAGTAACTCCACACAAGTCACTTATTAACTCTGAGACTCAATTTCCTCACCTGAAGAATGGGCATTCTAATATCTATTACACATTTTCACAGGGGTATAGGGAGGCACAAATATAATAAGGTATGAAGAATACTTGGTAAGCTTTAAAGCACCACATAAACCCAAGTTATTATTTGAACACACACCTTTCTGCCCATTTTAGAACCCCTCTCCACCCCACCCACCCCTTACAAGCCTATTTAAAACTTAGTGGAAAAAAAACCAGAAGGCCTTGTTCCGATCCTAGCCCTGTCACTTGCTACTTAGAGGATATTTAGGTTAGGTCCCCCTCTCTGATCCTCAGTTTCTTCATCTGTAAAATGAGATAGTGGGACTCGATCTCTCCTGAAGTCTCTCCACTTCTGATTCCTGAGATCCTAAATAGGTTCTGTTTCTAATAATAATAACAATAATAAACTGACATCTATGTGGTACTTTCTATGTATTGGGCACTGCGATCAGCACTTTACAATTATCATCTTTTTTGACCCTCAAAACAGCCTTGAGAGGTAGAGGTTCTAATTTTATCTCCATTTTTCAGATGAAGAAACTGAGGCGGACAGATGTTAAGTGACTTGCCCAAGGTCACACAGTTGGCCAGTGTTTGACCACGGCTTTCTGACTGGAAGATCTGCTCTGTCCGCTGCACCACCGCCTAAGCACGTTGGAAGGACAAAGGGAATGTGCTGAAGTCCCATTCTGCTATTTGTTCGGCATTAGCTTTCCCTGAATTTGAGCTTTGCCTTTTCATTGAGACACCCAGAATGCTTGGCAGATGGATGTTGTATAAATAGTTTTGTGTTTTTCCCCCCTTCTCATTGTTTCTAGTGCTCTGCTTCTCTCCCTTCCCAGCCAGACTCTGTTTGCCCCTCTGCCCGTGACATCGTGTCCTAGAGTTCTGTGACACCCCCACCCCCGCTCCTGCCTGTGTTCCCTGCTCTCCCCTCTGTGTGTCCCGCCCGAGGAGGGCATTCTCCAGTGAGTGCCCCATGAAATGTGCTGTGGAAAGAGAGCAGCATAGGAGGAAATGCTGCAAAGAGGAGACAGATCCAATTTTAAACTCATCTCTCCATCTGGCCAAGTGTCTCCTCTCTGGTACTCGCCTCCCCACCCCACGCACTGCTGATGAAACAATCTAGATGACAATTACCCAACTCACACTTCACCTCCCCTCCGAAGCGCCTTCTTTCTCACAAGGCATCGAAGGCCGCTGCAATGAGTAAGCAGGAAGTGTAGGCTGTACGGAACTCCATTCTGAGGCCAGCTCGCCTCCAAGAATTGTCAGCTAAACCTTTCTTGAACCTCCTTGAGTTCTGTGTGGGGGTAGAAGGCTCCTTGCTCTGCCATGGAGGAAAGCTTTCTATTCATCTGAAACTTACTGCTCTGGAAATCCATTCAGACCATTCATTGCCCCTGCCAAGAATGAAGTGAAGGTGCTTTCAGGGCTCTGCCAAGATGCTTGGCCCTGGAGTCAGCAAACCTGAGCATCTTGCCTCGGACAAGGACAGGTTGTGATGCAAGCATGACCCTGGGCAAGTCATTTAACTTTGCCACAGTTTCCACATTTATAAAATGGTGATAATGAGATCTATAGAACCCACTTCACAAGGTTACTGTGAGACTCAAATAAGATAATGAATGTAAAGCATACTATAAAACACATGCCACTGTATAAATGTCAGTTGTAATTATTATTAACCATAAAAACTAGCTTTTAAATAGTGCTTTAAGGTTTGCAGGGTGTCTTATAAATGTTTTCTCATTTGATGCTCACATCAAGTCTGCAAAGAAAGGACTGCTATTATCCCCATTTTACAGGTAAGAAAACTGACTCAGGCAGAGGTTATGACTTTCCCAGGTTCTTGTGACTAGTAAGTGTCTGAAGCCTGAGTCAAGTCCTAGAGTTCCTACTTACTTACCCCTAAACGGAGGGAATGAAGCCACACCTACTGTGGCATTATTTGGTTTGGTTTGGTTTTGGTTTACTTCTTGTTTCCCCATTGGGAGTTGAATTCTAGATAAGATTATAGATTTAGATCTGGATAGAATCTTAGGAATCACCTATCCTCATCTCCACTTTGACAGATAAGGAAAATTAGGTCCAGGTAGTTTGTCAGTCAACAAACCTCAATTGAACACAGCGTGTGCCAGATATTGTGTTAGGATCGAAAGAAAGGCAAAAAAGACCCACCTTTGTACATGTAGCATCTTTTCCTCTTTGGGGAATAGGCCAAGGAGTGACATCATAGGGTCCAAGGGTCACCATGGTCTAGTGACTTTGGGGCCATACTTCCAAATGGCTTTCCAGAATGACTGGACCAATTACCAGTATCATCCACAGCATAGGAAAACCTCTTGACAGAGAGGTGATGGATCCAGGCTGAAGAATGACATATACTTATATATGTACACACACACACCCACACACACACATATATTTGCATTCACACACACACACACACACAGATACACATACTTGATCACGCATACTTGTTTTAAAGGCTTTTTTTTGTTGGTTTCTGTTTCCAACAGGGAGAGAGAGGGAGAAGGGAGAGAGAAAACAGGTATTTATTAATAGAAAAGAAAAAAAAAGGTCCCTGCCTTCAAGGATAATATATTCTAATGCAGGAGGCATGCAAACAACCAGGTTCACACAAGATGTAGATAGTGTGAACAGAAGGTAATCTCAGAGGGAGGGGTTGGGGATGGAGTAGGGGTAGGGGAGACAGAAAGTCCTCTGGCACAACGTGGACTTTGAGCTGAGTCTTGAAAGAACACTTAGAAGCTAAGAGGCCAAGGTGAGGAGTCAGAGTATTCTAGTCATGGGAGAGAATGACACAGAAAAGGGAAATCCCTACCTTGTTTAAGGAGCTACAAATTGATTCACATAGTTGAATTAGAGAACGTTTGGAGGGGAGGAAGATGGAAAAAGTGAAGAGAAGTTATGAGCTTCCAATGCCAAAGAGAGGAGTTTCAAGTTGATCCTGTAGGGTAATATGGAATTAGTGGAGTCCATTGAGCAGGGCAGCGGTGTGGTCTGACTTCGAATTTAGGAAAATCCCTGTGGTGGCTGAGTAGAGAATGGACTCGTGCAGGGACAGACCAGAGATGAACCAGAATGCTATTACACTGGTGCAGGTGAAGAATAATGAGGGCCTGGATTAGTGCAGTGACCCTATGGGTGCTGAGAAGGGCATGTAGGCTGGAGATGGCATGAAGTGAAAAACAGTAAGATCTTACAATGCACTGGACGTGGGGGCTGTGAGTACAGTTAAGGAGTTGAGTATGACAGCAAGGCTCAGAGCCTAGGTGGCTGGTAAGATGACTGTGCTTTTGACTGTAACAGGAAAGATCATAAGTGTAGAGGTTTGGGAGGGGAAGGAAAATGAGTCCTATTTTGGACATTTTATGTTTGAGATGTCTGTGAGAATCCAGGTCAAGTTTTTTAAAGAAAGAGTTTGAAGTGTGTGATTGTGGCTCAGGAGAGATGCTAGGGCTGAATATTTAGACCTGGGAAGCATTTGCACAGAGATGATGAAATTGCCAGGTGATGTAGCGTAGATCTCAAGGAGAACAGGGCCAAGACCAAAGACTAAGGAGATTCTTATGGTTAGTGGGCACGGTGTGTAATGAGCCAGCAAGAGTTTGAGGGGTGATTCAGACAGATAGGAGAACAAGGAGAGAGCAGGGCCACCCAAGCCTAGAGAGTAGAGAGCATTTGGGAGGTGATGGTAGTCAATAGCATTCAAGGTTGAAGAGAGGTCAAGAAGAGGAAGAATGGGAGAAAACCGTTCAATTCAGCAATTAAGGCATCATTGGCAACTTTGGAGAGAGTGATTGCGTTTCATCTGAGGTCAGAAACTGATTGAAGAGGGTTTAAAAGAGAAGAGAGGAAGGGAAAGAGCAGAAGAAGCTGGTGTAGGCAGCCTTTGCAAGGAGGTTGGCCCCAGAGAAATAGAACCACAGCTGGCAGAGATGATAAGATTAAGTAAAATGTGCGTATGTCTGTCTGTCTGTGTCTGTCTGTCTGTGCATGTGTTTTACCTCACGTGAAACATGACGTAAACTCCTCAGCTGAAAGCACGAAGAAGGGGTGCACAGCATGGGAGGGGTGATAGGCATGAGGGGAGACAAAGAAGTTTGCAGTAGCACCTCTCGTGAGTGGGGTGACAAATGAGAGATAAGAATAGAATATTTGTCTTGTGGTGAGATCCTAGTTGAAATCAGATAACACAATTTTGTAGTAGACAAAATCAACATGGTTTCTCAATTTCCTCAAGCTCCATTAAGTGGCAGGTGAATAGAAGGGAATAAGGTCAATGCTTGGAGTAATCTAGGCTTGGAGTTCACAAGGCATGGTAGCCAACAGAACAAGAGGGCAGGAGATGAGGATATAAGATTGTGTAGAGTTGAGCTGGCTCACAGAAATATTAAAATCAGGAACATGTAACTTTGGGCTGATCAAGATTGACCACAGAGGGCTCTTCCTACTCTGAGATTCTGTGAAATACCTGCTTTAGATCGATTTGATTTTTCCCAGTGGAGGTTTTTTTTCATACTCTTTTGAGTGGCCTTGGAGGCCATGCTCTAGTCTAGGGCTTGCTACAATTAGCGTAGTGCTGCTCCCCCTCCCCAAAGATTAACTGGAGAATCTCACTACTTCCATTTTGACTTTTTATAAGGTGTCTACCAGTTAAGAGTCAAGCCCTCGGCCAGTGTATTTCCCTGTGTTTTAAGCATCGTTTGGTGCTGATAATGAGAGAATTGATGAGCAAAATTGTCTCTCTTTGTATGAACAGAGGAATTTTTTTTTCTCCTGTTACTGACAAAATGACTTATTTTTTTTCTGGAAGAAATCACTTCCTTTCGATATTAGCAGACTGTAGCCCAAGAACACAGGACTTGGAATCATATGCTATAAACAAATACAAGGAAATTTGGGCTGAATCTCAAGAAGCCAGCCCTGTCTAGACAGAGTGCTGAGGCTCCAAATGCAACCAGTGCTTTCTCTATCATTTGGATCATTAGGTATTGTGGTCACGACCAACATTTTGAATCAACTGGGAAAAGACATTGTGAAGGGTGGCCTGGATTTGGCAGGGCCGAGGATGAGATGATCTCTATTAGGAAGCATTTTCCATCTCAAATATCTATGAAACTTGAATGTTCTTGGAATCTGCAGATTCCACCCTTTCCCGCATTCCTTGGAACGGATGTGGGAAAGGGGAGAAAAGCAGCCAACCTGTTGCCTGGCTACTTTTCTTACCTACCCTAGGTCTTCTGTTTGGCTCTCCAAATCACAGACCTTCCCAGCTGTAAGAGACAGAAGAGTCCAGCCACTCTATCCTGTCCTTTAGCCAGAATCCCTCCTCTATAATGCCCACAACATGTGATTGGGTTTTGAAAAAGAAGAAGAGAAATCCATCAGCTCTCAAGGCAGTCTATTGTGCTTAAGTAAAATTCTAAGCATAAGATGTCCTCCAGAGAACCAGTCAGGAATCGGAAAGACCCAGGTTCAAATTTCACTTCTGATACTTACTATTTGTGCCACCCCTGACAAGTCAACTACCTTCTCTGGGCCTGTTTCTTTATATGAAAATGAGGGGATTCTATCAGATAAGTGATTTCAAACTCGGATAGAAAGAGCCCCTCTTCTGATGGAGCTTCTATTCCAGGATGTGGTTATCACATATTGTCTCCTCAATTAGAACAGGACAGGAGCTATGCTTTTGGCCTTCTGTGTAGCCATGGTGTTTAGCTCAGTTCTTGGCACAGGGTAATTGATTAACAAATAATTATAGAATATTTCTTGATTGGGTAACCAGTAAGAAAATAAAATGAACTCAACCAGTCCCCCCTCATTTCTTAAGCATTTACTATGTGCCAGCAACTGGACTAAGCCTGGGAGAGTAAGGGGAGGGGGGAACAGACAGACAGACAGACAGACAAACAAACAAACAAACAAACAAAAACCCAATTCACGTCCTGTCCTCAAATGCTCTGCTTCTCAGTCTGGTTTCAGCTCCACAGAATAAGAGTTCCCTCCCAGGTCAAGCTCATCAGTTCTAACCTCACCCACCAACCTGCTGACTCTAGCCTTGATTGACAGCACCTCATCCTCCTCTCCCTCTGATTGGAGGACTGAAGGCAGAGCACCAAACTCCTCCCAATACTTTCCTTTAGAGAAGCAGAAACTGGACTTTGGGGCTCATTCCGATTAACTGCTTTGCTCTTCCTAGTTTCAATACCACCCCTCACCACCGCCACTCCTATCTCCCCTTCCCCTTCTCCCCTCCCCCACCCATTTTCCTGCCTCATTTTGTTTATTTTCTCCTGCATCAGATTTTAATCTCTCAGAGAGCAGGGACTGGCTTTCATTTTTACTAATTGTGTCCTCAATGCTCAGCGCATAGTAGGCAGTTAATAAACGTTCATTGGATTTTATTGGAAATACCTAAAACACGTATTATTTCACAAAAATACATTAGAGATACAAAGTACCATGTCAGAAGTAGGGACAAGAACATTTGGCAAAGATGATTTTGAAAGGCAGCCTTGAGAAGGTGGCATTTGAGTCATACTTCTGTCCAAATATAATTTCCAAATCAGAGGCAAAGATCCTCTGGGAAAACTATAGTCGTCCTAGATGCCCAAGAACATAGGTTAGCCTGCTCCTTTGACAATAATAATTAATAATAATAGCAGTAATCTAGTACTTATGTACCTTAAGGTTTGCCAAGTGTGTTCCATGTTATTGTATTTGGTCCTCACAGTACTCTTGTGAGGTATGTGCTGTTATTACCCCCATTTAGCAGATGAGGAAAATTCATTTAAGTGATTTGCCCAAGGTTAGACATTCGGTAAGTGTCCGAGGCAGGATTTGAACTCACATCTTCCAGACTTCAAATTTGACACTAGCCAACTAGCTGCATTACCCAACCACCTCCCGAATAGACAGCAAAGGGGATGGTGTGTCATTCATTTGACACTTATGTGGGCCTAATTCAATCCTTTGCATTTGATGCCTTTCCCAGACAACACAACCTAAGAACGTGGCCTCGATTAACAAAGCCGCATCGTGCGCTCTTTCTCCTCCTTCTTCCCCTAAGAAATTTCACATTCCACTTGGGACTGACTATTTTTGCCCAATCACAGTAACAGCAACATAGTGAAATGACCAACTTTGATAGACTTAGCTCTTCTCAGCCATGTAATGATCTAAGACAATTCTAAAAAACCTGTGATGAAAAATGTCATCCACATCCAGAGAAAGAACTATGGAGTCTGAATGCAGATGGAAGCAGACTATTTTCTCTTACTTTTTCTTTCACATGGTTTTTCCCTTTTGTTTTGACTTTAACAACGTGACTGAT
This sequence comes from Phalanger gymnotis, assembly GCA_028646595.1. Classification (NCBI taxonomy): domain Eukaryota; kingdom Metazoa; phylum Chordata; class Mammalia; order Diprotodontia; family Phalangeridae; genus Phalanger; species Phalanger gymnotis. Next base: position 321,624,415 of record CM053625.1, on the reverse strand, counting down.
GCGGACTATGTTTAATATGATTGTAACTGTATAGCCTATATCAGATTGCATGCCATCTTGGGGAGGAGGAAGGGAAGGAGGGGAAAATTTTAGAACTCAAAATCTTATAAAAATGAATGTTGAAAACTAAAAATTAATTAGTTAACTAACAAAACATATTTTTAAAAAGAATATCAGACTTGAAATAGGCCTTACAACAAAGAACAGAGTTTGTCAAAGCTGGGGAAAACTTTAGAACCCAGAATGTCAGAGCAGGGAGGGCCTTCTGAACAGAGGAAAGAGAAAGAAAAGAGTAAGAAAGAACACAGAATATCAAATGTCAGAAATGATAAGATAAAAAATAGAATGTCAAGGCTAGAAGGAATTTAGAATACAGATTCTTAGGTTGCCAGAGCTGGAAGGGATCTTAGAATATAGTTTTATAAATGTCAGACATCACTATTGGTGTTGTTACTGTTGTGGTTTTTATGGTTGCTGTTGTGGGGTTTGTTATTAGTGCTGGTGTCAGTGGTTATTATATGTGGAGACTGTGGTTACGGTGGAGGTTGTTACCTTTGGTGGTTGTTGAGGCTATGATTGTGTTACAATTTGAAAACCTTAGAAAGCTTTATTTAGTCCAAGAACCTGTGTCAATCAGCCCATAAACATTTATTAAACACCTACTATGTTCCAGGAGCTATGCTGAGGACTAAGGATACAAAAAGAGGCAAAAGACAATCCCTGCCTTCAAGAACCTCATAATCTAACAAGGGAGACAGCCATCAAACAAGTATGTGGAAACAAGCTATATGTAGGATAAATAGGAAATGAATAACAGATGGAAGACACTAGAATTAAGAGGGGTTGGGAAAGGTTTCCCATAGAAAGCAGGATTTTAGTTGGGGCTTGAAGGGAGCCAGGGAAGTCAGAAGGTAGAGATGAGGAGGGAGGGTATTCCAGGGATGACATCCAGTTCCAGTGCTCAAAGAAAGAGCTTGAGATGTGTGATTGTAGGCTGCAAATAAGTGGTGTGCAAAGGAGTAGGGGCTAGGTTAGGAAGGGATTTGGATGTCAAACAGAAGATTTTGTATTTGGTTGGACCTATGCTTTAGGAAAATCACTTTGGCCTTTTAAAAAGCTGATGAGTCTCAGTCAACTACCAACTATTAAGTGTCTACTATGTGACAGGCACTATGGTGAGTACCGACAATTAAAAAAAGAAGTCCTACCTTCAAGAAGCTCACAGTCTAACGAGAGAGGCAACATACAAATAAATAAGTACATAGATGTTGTTGTAATGGGACTTTGATGCACACCCAGCCCACCAAAAATGGTGGCAGAAGTTGAGACATGCTGGGGACCAGCTTCTGCAAGAAGACATTCTGCTTTGGCCTACCATATGGCTAAGAGAAGTGGATTTTCACTGGCTGCGTAGCCAGAATGTGCTGTGACTTTAAATCTGAATGAGGCACAATCTCTCTCTTTCTGTCCAATTGACTCACATCTCGAGCATCATGCACTAATGGGGTGGAAGAAGGGCCACCTGTGGCCTGGGATCCTCAGATTTGTGAGCTTCCTAGTGCATCTTTAGCTCAGCCAACAAGTGTTCACCGAGCACTGAGCCCGGAGCACCAGCCATGGCTTGCTCATCATTCACAGCCCAGAGTAAGCCAGGCACAAACTGTTAGCTGTTTGCATCTTCCTTTAAAGCACCTAGCACCAGTCTCAGCTCCCCAACCCCTCCACCTCCCTCAGGAAGAAAAAAAAAATCCCACAGAATGAGTGACCTTGGGCTTGTCAATTCCTTTCTTGGATCTTTTATCTAGGGTGATGGGCTAGAATTATTTCCAAAGCCCTAAATCCTGCAAGCCTATGATAGTACTTGAAGAATTCCAAACAACCCCTGCCCCAGATGTATTACAATCTACTCTGAACTTGAAGAAAAGACTTGGAGCATCTCCATTTTATTCAAGTAAATTTATTTATTTAGGTATTGTGAGGAACTGGGTGGCATGGGACTGGACACAAAGACAAAAATGCCACACTTCTTTCCTTCGAAGAGGTTACACTTTGCTGGGGAGAATACTACTAAATAAGGAGATTACAAATCTAAACCAAGAGAATCCCTTAAAGGTAATCCAGTCCAACCACGGCTTTTACATATGAGTAAACTGAGGCACAGAGCAATTTGGTAACTTCTTTCCCAAGTTCACACCCTGAAGCACCAGGTTGTGAACTCTAATCTTACATCTATAATCTACAATGCTTGTTCCACTGAACCCCACCATCAACTCTCTGGGAGAAAGAGTTATAGACTTCAGGGACTAGTACAGAAAAGGCAGCACCTGAATGGAGCTTTCGAAGAAGATAGAGGGGGATGGAGTGCATGGCAGACTTTGGGGAAAGGCTGTGTATGCAGGCTTGGAGGCAGAAGATAATGAATAAGCTAGAAAACAAGGTGGGCAGTATGATAGGAAGAGGTGGATAGGAGCCAGTCTTCCAAGGTTCCTCTATTGTGTGGTTGTGGACTAGGCCAGGATGGACCTGCTACTCCTCAATCTCATTCACACCAGGGCCAATATTTGTATTTAGATAAGGTTTCTTAGAAGCAACTGACCCTCCTAAAGGAAACTCTCACCTGATTTGTTGTGTCCATTGCTAACTGGCCGGAAGTAGGACTTTCTTTCACTCTCTACCACTTTTTCCAGAATTACAAGTAAGCCCAGATGCCAGGGGTATTTGAATTCTTCAAAGAGAACAAGGCATGCAAATCAGTCTGAGGCTGAGTAAACAATGAAGCTGAAAAGCTGTTTTCCTTCAGGCTGTTGGGAGAAGGGTTCTGTCTGTAGGTGTGGTCCTTTTTTTTTCCTTCTGTTCAAGTCTGTGTTTCCTTAGGTGTAGGAAATTCCCCGCTTGGGTAAATCCATCCATTGACACAGATTTTCAGCTAGTCTGTAAGTTACAGTCTTAGACCATTCCCTTTGGCACCAAGAGGTGCCAAGAGAAAAGACTCGCCCAGGGTCATGTAGCTATTGTGTGTCAGTCTGGCCTCGGTCCCAAGACATCCTGATTTGGCCTCTTATACCAATAATTACCCCAATTAGACTATGACCTGTCACTGCTTTTGCTTATCTGCACTTAGTTGCTGGCACATTTTTGTCGTTTTTCCTTTTTTTTTAATCATGTCTCATTCTTAGTGACCCCTTTTGGAGTTTTCTTGGCAAAAATACTGGAGGGGTTTGCCTTTTCTATCTCCAGTTCATTTTACAGATGAGGAAACTGAGGCAAACAAGGTGAAGTGATTTGTCCAGGGTCACACAGCCAGGAAGTATCTGAGGCCAGAACTCAGGAAGATGAGTCTTCTATCCATTGTGCCACATATGCTGGCACATAGGAAATCCTTAAATATTTTTGGACTTGATTCACAGATTTAGAGCTGAAAGAGACCTTAGAAACCATCTAGCTTATTTTGCAGATGAGAAACTGAGGCCAAGAGAATGAAATGGCTTGCGCAGGGTCACTCGGCCAGTCTGAGGCCAGATTCAAACCCAGGTCTACAAACACAGAACTCTTCCTGGCCTGGCCCTCAGCTGGTTCCTTACCCAACTGAATTTCACTGGAGGATTATTATAGGATTAAGAGCCAGAAGAAATCCCAGACGCAATCTGGGCATAGAGGAAAGATGACTCAGGGTGCACAGGAGTCTTCACAGTTTGAAGGGCTGTAGTGTGGGAAGGAGATTAAGCTTTTGATGCTGGGCTTGAGAGGACAGAAGCAGGGGGAGGTGGGGGAGAGGGGAGAAGGTAGATTTGGGCTTGATGTTGGGGGGGAATCCCTAAGAACGAGAGCCCCCCAAAGTGGAATGGGCTTCCTTAGGGAGGGAGGGCAGCTAGTGGGGTTCCTCTCACTGGAGACCTTGATCACATTGCCAACAGCTGAGCACACTGGGAAGGGGAGCTCAAAGGGACAAAGATTCTCTCTGAACTCCCATCCCAAGATGCATGGATTCAGGTGTGTGGCAGACGAGATTATCCCTTCCAACCCTGGGATGGCAGTTAACAAGCACTGATTAAGTGTTTAATATATGCCAGGCACAGTACTAAGCCCTGGTGGTGCAAAGAAAGGCAAAAAGAAGTCCCCTCCCTTCCTCAAGGTCCAATGGGGAAGAAAACTTGCAAGGAGCTATGTGTATGCAAGATATAGAAGGGGCGGGTAACCTGGGAGGGATGGCACAAGTGAGAGGATGGTGGAGAAAGGGAAGCCTCTTATGGACAGTGAGACTGGAGTTGGGGCATGAAGGAAATCAGGAGGCAGACCTAATGAGGGGGAGCATTGAAGCGAGGGGGCACGGTCAGTCAAAATGCAGTTTGGAGATGGAGTGCCCTGTTATAGGAACCACAAGCAAGGAGTCCATTGTCACTGGATCTTAGAGTATGTGGAGGGGGGACAGACTAGGAAGGTCTTTAAAAGGGAGCCAGTGGAGTATAGTGAATAGGGGAAGCCCATGATTAGATCTGCTTTGGTAGAGGGTAATAGAGTGGAGAGACAAGAGGCTGGGAGGCCAATCAGCAGCCTATTGTAATGAGGTGATGAGAACCCGCCCTAGAGGGGTGTTCCTGTGAGGGAAGAGAAGGTGACACTGATGTGTTCTAAAGGTAGCAACAACAAGACTTGGCAATAGATTGGATAGGAAGGGGTGAGCAGGTGTGAGGAGCCAAGGAGGACAGCAAGGTTTTGAAATGGATAGCTGGGAGCATGATGGTACCTTGTACAGTAAGAAGGAAGCTGGGAAGAGGGGACCATTTGGGGGGAAATATAAGTTCTATTTTGAACTTGTTGAATTATGATCTGAAGCCTTATTTTACAGATAGGAAAACTAAGGCCCAGAGTGGTGAAATGATTATATTATGTTCCACACTCATGGATGTGGTGAGTAGAAATAAGGTCAATTCAGGATCCCACATCAAACTCCCAAACCAATCTGCTTTGTTGGCTTATTTGCTTTTTCCATTATGCCAGGAAAGTGGGGAATTGGGGGTGGGGGAGTAGGAAGAAGCATTGTCCTTGTCTGAGCTCTTTGAGTCCAGTTGTGAGATCTTAAAGCCCAAATCCTATGTTCAGCCAAGTTATGGAACCCAGAAGATGTTTCCCTATTCCATTTCTTCTGTGTATTCATGTGCCTTCTGTGAGTTAACACACTCCCAGAGTCAAGACTCTGAACAACCCCGAGGATATTTCTTTCTTTTTAAAGAGAGTTCCCTACAGCAACCTTCATATCCGGATCCCCTGTTCATCCCCTTTCTCTGTGAGTCATCCATCTTCTCTTCCCCTATGACAGCCAGTTTCCTGCAATTCACCGATCCCAGGTTGCCTACAGCTAGGGCTATCTCTGAGTGGCTGGTCCTGTGGCCCTTTCACTGGGAAAAGCCCCAAAACTGAAGCACAGTGCTCCCAAATGAATTACATTCAGCTTCAAAGGAAAAAAAATGTATACAGCTATTATGTGTGCATGATACTGTTCTCAGCGCTCCAGGATATTACAGAAACGAACAGAACACAACTTCTAATCTTAACAATGACTAAGAAAGGCCCCTGGAGGGGAGCTAATGGTCCTTAAGTCCAACTACCTTATTTTACAGAGAAGGAAACTGTTGCCCAGAGAGTGAAAGTCTCAAGGTCACATGGGTAGTAAGCCCTAGAACCAAGACCTAGATATAGGTCATGGGATCCCAGAGCCATAGATTTAGAGTTGGAAACAACCTTAGTGGGAATACAATCCAACTGCCTTGTTCAACCAATGACATAAAGTGATCTCTCCAAAGCTGAATAGGGATTCAAACCTAACCTTCTTCCCATCACACCAATAAGTGATTCAATGATCTGAGATTGCCCTGATGTCATTTCTTTTCTCTAGGGAAACGAATCACAAACCTGCTACATCTTTGTGGATAATAGGCTTTTCTGTAGCCAAAAACTGTAAGAAAGTTTTCTTTGACCAACCTGGTGTGTGGTACGGAGCATCTCTGCATTCATCTGGTGCTTGGGCACCAGAGGTCTTGCCAGCTTGGTTAGATTGCCAGGACTCAAGATCCTTTGGCAGAGCTCTTGAGAGCTGCCCCACACCCCTGTGTTTCTCCCATAATGAGGCAGCAGAGGATGGAGCAGAACAGTGGAGAGAGGGTTGGACTGAAGGTCAGGAAGACCAGGGCTCCAATCCCACCTCAAATACATATTAGCTGTGCGACACCAGGCAAAGTACTTAACCTCTCTGGACCCCAGTTTCCTCATCTGTAAGATGTAAGGATTGGACTCAACCTCCAAATTCCCTTTCAGCTCTAAGCACAGAGATCCTTTGAAGGCTTAAGGTGAAGGGGGAATAAAGTTTACAAAGCAATTTCCTTACAAAACTCTGCAAGATCAACAGGGTTCATAAAGCTTCCAGGCTAGTCTGGGGGTAACTTGGAGAAAAAGTGGAAAATGAGAGTTCGGCAGCTTGGGGTCTCTAGGAAAAAAGGTAATATCCTCAACCTGGCATTTAAAGCCCTCCCCCAACTAGTGCCCTCCTGTTACTCTAACTTTATTGACTGTTATAATATATTCTCCCACCTCCATGCCTTTGCATGAGACTGGTGCCTCATGCCTCGAATGGACTCCTTAATTGGCCTAGCCTCTCAGAATTCCTAGCATCCTTCAAATCATAGCTTGAGTGTTTGCTACTTTCTATTCCTTTCCTCACTGCCCATTGCAGTTTTTCACGATTTTGTCCTCTTAGAATTACTTTAAATTGAATAAATGAATGGATAAAACATTAATTTGGTGATTTTTATGTGCTGAGCCCAGCATTTCTCTCAAGGGATACAAATATAAAAGGGAGGCAGTCCACTTCCCTCAACTCTTGTGCTTCCTAACCAGCTGGGTGACCTTTGGGGAGTATCTATCTCTTCCTCTGTCCAGGACTCAGTGCCCCCATCCATAAGCACAGGGGAGGGGAATGACCTTTAAAAGGCCCTTTTCAGCTCTAAATCTTATGCTAACCCAATGGTCCAGGATTCTAGTAACGATGTCTTGTGCAGGAGGTAGTAGGGATGAATTGGAGAATTACCTGTGTTTCCCCTAACAATGTTATGTAAAGGAGGAAGCCAGGAGCTCAGAGAGACAAAGTCAGTGAATGATGGAAGCTCTGAGGTTCAAACTCGATTTCCCAGATGTGCAATCAGGTGTCACTCTGACCATTTCTCTCCAGCTACTAATTGTGTTCTTTCTGCCCTTGCTAAGGGAAGAGGAGCCCATGGAGACTGGCATGAAATAACACATTTGCCTGTTTTTAGAGTCAGTGAAAAATGTCACTGCCAGACTATTCTGACACCAAAGGAGTACATTTCTGTGTGTCTTGCAGAGAGATTATGATTCCCTACACACAGAGAGAAAATACTCAACAATAAATCATGTTCTCCAATTGGATCACAGAATACAGATTGTAAAGATGAGCAGGGCAATGATGTGAACAGGGAAACTGGAGAGAGAAATGGTGCGAAGGACACTGTAGAGCAGGAATCCTCCTGAGTCCCCGAATCACAGAGCTAAACTCATCCAGGCTTCTCATTTTACAGATAAGGAAACAGAGGCTCAGAGATGTGACACTACTTGCCCAAGTTCTTATCGATGCTAAATGGATTTCAACCCAGTCATCCCAATGAAGTTCCAGCCTTCTGTCTGCTTTGAGCCCCAATCAAGTTAGCATTCATTATGCATCAACTAAGTTCACAAACAAAGGCAAAAGATAATCCCTGCTCTCCAGGAGCACACAGTCTAATAAGGAAGACCACATGTAAATAACAGTAGATAAATTGGTAACCAGCAGGGTAAATTGGGGATAATGTCAGAGAGAAGGCACTGAGCTTAAGGAGGACAGGAAAAGGCTTCTTGTAGAAGGGGGGAAGGTGAGTAAGAGAGCCTACCCAAGTCTAAATATTCCTCTGGCAGAGGCGTGACTAGCAAATACACACAGAAAGCAAGTAGCCAGAGAGGTGCCCCCATAGCTAACTTTTAAGGCAAATTCTGTTGAATGGCAGGGAAGTGACCTAGCCAAAGCCCACAGTCCTCCGGATGAAAGGCCCTAGGGGGAAAGAGATCTGTAATCAGCCCCGTAGAAGCTCTGCAATTCAGATCCACCACAGAGATCTAGACACTAGCAAGTTTGCACTGGTGAAGCCATTACCTGAGGACACAGCAGGTGTCTGAGGGGGAAGAACTAAGGCTTCTGTCTCTAAAGAAGCTACCTTTGATTGACAAATTTAAAGGCTTGATGAGCTGCCTAATTCCACAAAAACACTATCTCTCAATTGAAACAAATACCAAATCCTGAAATTACCCAGTATCACATTAAAAAGTGTCTGGAAATTAAGCTGAGCAATTCTTATTCACACCTTATATGTGCATTTTTTAAAAAGCAGCATTTATTTCTTGGTTGCTTTTATTTTTCTTACTCAACTCCTCAAATTTATATAGAAAATAGAGAGGCAGAGGCAAACAGACTTAGAAGAGGGCATTTTCCAAATACCCTCTTCTAAGCCTGTCTTCCTCTCTGTCTGTCTGTATCTGTCTTTGTCTTTTCCTCTGTCTCTGACTCTGTTTCCCTCTCTGTTTCTTTCTCTGTTTTTCTGTCTGTTTGTCTCTTTGCCTGTCACCTTGTCTCTATCTCACTCTGCCTCTTTCTATTGCTCTGTCTCTCTACCTTTCTCTCTCTCTCTCTCTCTCTCTCTCTCTCTCTCTCTTGTTCTCTCCCCCCTACATAGACTCCAGATGGAAGAAGCTTTCCCTATGGATTTTGGTGCTCTCCAGATGTTTTGGTTTGTGGATTACATTGTATTAATTGCATCCAGCCTGAGGCTACTCATGACATCCTCCTAAATGACATCTGCAGATAAATATCCATAGAGCTTGACTGATCTCACTATCCGATCCATAAAGTGGGGTGGGGATAACTACATAGATTAAACATTTGTATCATACATACTCCCTTATCAAGTCAGATGGCAGCCCATTGATGGAGCCCATTAGAACTTAGTCAAGCTTTGTAGATAGTCAAGAGCTTAAGTAGAAAGATGAAAGAGTGCGATGTATTTAAGAAATTAGGTGGTGCCGTCAATGATTTCTAGCTCTTCTCTGACACAAAACCCCAACATGTTAACAGCAACATTTAACATTTTCTCCTGCTGGTGGTTTACGTACTCAAACCATTTTTGTTGCTCAGTCATTTCAGTCTTGTCTGACTGTTTGTGACCCTATTTGGGGTTTTCTCATCAAAGGTAATAGCGTGGTTTGCCATTTCCTTTCCCAGCTCATTTGACAGAGGAGGCAACTGAAGCAAACAGGGTTAAGTGAGTTGCCCAGCATCACATAGCTAGTAAGCATCTAAGACTGGATTTGAACCCGGGTCTTCCGGACTCTAGGCCCAGTGCTCTAACCACTGTACCACCTAGCTGCCCTACCCAAACCATAAGACAACAAACTCTCCACAGAATTGAAAGGTTTCCCAATGGGCAGTGGAGCCATGAAAAGTCTATACCAGTGGTATGAAACTCCAATAGAAGTGGGGAATATTAAGAATGCAAAATGATGCCTGTGAACCACATACTGAATGTTTTTAAACGTAATGTTATCTATGTTACATTGTATTATTATTTATTTTGTTAACTATTTCCCAATTCTTTTTTAATCTGATTTGGCTGTCCTTCAGACTGTAACCAGCTGCACCATGGACTGTGTTTGAAACCTCTAGTCTTCAACAAATGACCGAAGACAACCTTCTCACAAGAAGTGAGGTCAGAGCCACCATCTCAGAAATTTGTGACCAGAAGAAGAGGATGGTCATCCATCCATCGCTCATGCCAAGAACCAACACCGGATACCTCTAGTGCTGCCCTGGTACTCATGAGACACTATAAGATGAAAGGTCTCCAGAGCATTGCATTGAATTGAGCCTCTATGAAGGAATCACGCAACAAGAGTGGCCCAGAATGAGAAGGGGTCGGTGGGTTGCTAGCTCTACATTCAGGAAAAACTGAGGCCTTGGCCGAAAATGTGGTTTGTGCATGGTCACACGGAAATTATGTGGAAAATCTAGCATAGAAACAAGTCTTCTAGCTCTATGTCATATGCCTTGCCCTCTTCCCTTTGGATATACCCTACGACTGGTAGGCTTTGTCATCTGCCCTGCTGATACACCCTCCAGACTCTCTGGCCCTGCCACATGCCCTGATGTTATCCTGTAAGGATGTCTGAGTCTTGCTTTCAGCCTCCATCAGCTGCAACCTCTTCTGTGAATTGTCATCTCTGTTAGAATATAACTCAGAGGATGGGGACTGTCATTTTTGTATTTGTATCCCCTAGACTTCTTTACAAATTGTGTAGCTCACAGTGAGTGCTTGGTAAATAACTTCACGAATCCATTCACTCAACCCTTTATAAAATGGTCCTTCTCTTCAGAGCACACTTGTCTGCCCCTTCTCTGTGCACAGGAAAAATGGAGAGGAGAGGGGAAAAAAAGAGGAGGGAGAGAAACTGCCCCGCTCAGGACATTTTAAGGACACAAGTAATTCTGGCTAAGAAGCCAATGAAAAGGGGCTCTCAACCATTCCACCAAAGCAGGAGGTCCATGGTCACCTATGTCATCCTGTCTCACAGAGGCAGGTCTCTGGCACCTACTGCAGGGGGCGCCTCCATCTCAGTGACTCGAGTGTGCACCAAATCCTAGGTCCATGTAGGAGGAAAGGATTGTACTAGATGGTTTCCAAGGTCTCTTCCAACTTTTGGTCTAAGATCCTTTGAGTAAGAATTAAATGAGACCTCTGACCTTATACTCTCTAAACTCTCGGCCCCTTTTCATCAGCGCCAAAGGTGGTCATCTAGCTTCTTGGTAGTAGTAACTAAAAATTGATGATGATGATGATGATGATTGTGGTGATTGATTTGAGGTTTCCTTGGCAAAGATACTAAAATGGTTTACCATTTCCTTCTCCAGCTCATTTTACAGATGAGGAAACTGAGGCTCGCACTTAGCCCTTTTAGGATTGTAAAGCACTTTTAAAATATGATCTCCTTTGACCCTCACAATAACCCTGGGAAGTAGGTGCTATTATGATCTCCATTTTACAGTTGAGGAAACTGAGGGTGATAGAGGTTAAGTGACTTTCCTAAGGTCACCTAGCTGGATTTGGCTGGATTTGGACTCAGATCTTTTTGATTCCTAGTCCAAAGCTTTGTCCCTTATACCTGCCACCTAGCTGCTTCCATTAAACACCCCCAGAGGTGGAGAACTGTTCAATGTTGATTAATATGGGGTAAAAAAATTTCTTTTAGGTCAAAATGATTCTATCCCCAATCAAGAGCCGGTAGCCACAGGAGGGCTGTATTGTACATCTCTCTGACCTCTTAGCCCTGGATCACTACCATCGCCATCACTCACAGCAGAGCCATCACTAGTGGCACAAAGACTCCGTGTGCAGCAGCAAGAAATGCAACCTCAAATTGTCATCGTAGTTAAAATACTAAGCTCACAGATCTCCAGCTAGAAGGGTTAGGGAACCTCTGAGGTCATGTAGTCCAACTCCTTCGGGTCCTCAGAGGAGAAGAGTGACTCAGCCAAAGTTGCCCAGTAAGCAAGTGGTTGAAATAGAATTTGAACACAGGTCTTCTGATCTGAATCCAAGTTCAAAGTTCTTTCAACTATGCCACACTCTCCATTGATAATGTAAAAAATCACTTAAGAATGAATTCAAATTTGTGTGAGTATGAGGGATAATTCAATACTCTGATGACTCATAAATGAGTACAGCTTCCTGCTTTAACTAATCAATCTTGCCAAACTAAGTGCTGAATGAGGTTATTTCTACCATTAAAAGTGTGGGTGTGTGTTAAACTTCTGAGGCCATTGAATGACAACGCACTGGGGCATATTCCCCATGACCAGCCCTTGATATGACTCACGGCCATCGCACTCAATGGCAATGTTGGCTCATAGAGTATTTCTATAGAATTATTATTTTTTGACAAAGAACCATTTTCCTCACAACAACAGTACGATGAAGAATAAAGAGTCTTTGGAGTCAGAGGTTCCAGGTTGAAACCTTATTTTTGCCACTCGTTACCTGCATGACTTTGGACAAGACACTTTCCCTCTGTAAAAAGAGGGGCTAGACTAGTTGAGCTCTAAGGTTTTGTTTTTGTTTTTCTTCTTGTTGTTTTTTCCAGTTCTAGGTCAAGAGCCCAACAAAGTAGAAGGAGTATTTTATAGAGAAGGAAGCAGCAGGCAAACTTTCAATCTGCCTGACATACATTGGCCAAGCACTCCTCTCACATGTCCTGTCCATACCTAGCTTCACTATGTCCAGATCTGAACTGCTCACCTTTTCCCCTAGTCCATCTCCATCCACAATATCTATTTCTTTTAGGGAACCATCTTCCTCCCACTACCCAGGTTCATGATATCTCACATCCTCAATTCTTACTCTCCTTCAACACCAATCAATACCAATCAGTTGCAAATTTTCCTGATTCTATGTCTCTAATTTATCCCATACCTGTCCTCTTCTATTTGCTCCCCCAGCCACAACCCAAGTCTAGGTCCTTATTATTTCCTGCCTGAAGTATTGTTATATTCTATTTAGCTGGTGGTGCAGTGAAGAGACTACCAGGCCTGGAGTCTGGAAAACCTAAGTTCAAATTTGAGCTCAGATATGTACTAGCTGTGGGAACCCAAGCAAGTCACTTAACTTCTATTTACTTCAGTTTCCTTAAGTATAAACTACAGATAATACCAGCACCTAACTTGCAAAGTTGATTTGAGGCTCAAAAAATACAAGATTTGTGAAGCACTTAGCACAGGGCTTGGCACACAGTGGGTGCTTAATAAATGCTTTTTTCTTTCTTTTACCACAGCCTTTAGAATAAAAGACAAACTCCTCTGTTTAGTCTTTAGAGAGGGCCTTCCACTTTCTGGCTCCAATCTACCTTCTCAGATTTTTTTTGTAGTTGAAGGAAAGACTACATTTCAGTCAGAGGTGAATGAAAATAAAGGTGGAATCTTTCCCATTCACATTCCCAATCCCCCAGCATCTATCCATGAACCCCAAGGGTATTCCAGGTGATGACGTATCCACTTCAATAGATGCATGCAGATCCCTGTAGTGCATGGAAAGCTTCCCATCTGCCTTTGACCCTCCAGTTCAGTGCTTGGCTTCTAGATGATGCTTAAAGGTTTGTTGATATTTTCTTTTGATCCTATAAACTCAGCAAGTCAGAGGAGATGATGTCGAAGGTTTCACCCAGCTCTAAATCCAATGATCCCTGGATTTGCCTGAGAAGAAGAGTCTCATGCTGCCAGTATCTTCACAATCCTTGGCTATTAGCAAGGGCATTTTTATGGATTTCAGATTTATGGTAGCAGCATCATAAACCCAGACCAAAGAACTATTGCTCCCATAAAAACTCACCCTAAATCATCCTCCTGGGTAATTCCCATGGCCACAGGTTATAATGATGAATTAGTGCTCTGGGGAGTGAATGGACTTTTCTTTTAACCCTTCCATAGCTGATTCCCAATTTTAGCAGTTGCCTGCTTCCCATTGTTCTGGAGAGAAAGGCCCCAAGCAATATTAAGAGCTGCTTAGGACACAACTGTGATTCTTATTTTTCATAAACCATCCTAGATCTCCATTGGTGATGGTACTCTTAGCAAATCCAGTACAAATAGACCTTGAAATAAATGGAAAAATGATAATAGGCCAGATTGAATGTGGGAAAATGGGCAATATTTCCCATTATCCCAAGATTGTCATTTTACTACCCCCCACAAAAAAATCTTTTCAACCTAGATATTCTTCCTTTAATGTCCATGAGTCACAAAATAAAATCTCAGGAGAATCATAGGATTATTGATTTAGAGTTGGGATAGACCTCAGATGTCATCTAGTAAAACAAACAAACAAACAAACAACCACCTCATTTTAGATGTCAGAACACTGGGTGAAGAAATTTAGCAACAGTTACCCAGCTAGTAAATAGCAGGGTTAGTCTTTGGACACTGGTATTGCAGTCTCAAATTCAGCAGGGTCTGCTCCATTTCAGATGCCCCAAAAGGCAATGAATGGAGAAACCTATAGAAGAGAAGGAGAGTAGCAACATTGCCAATGATGAAGACTATGTCCAGGTATTTGAGAGGCTTTCATTTGAAAGACAGATGGGACTTGTTCAGTTGGTATCAAAGGGTAGAACCAGAAGCATTGGCAGAAAGTTGCAAAGGGCCTGTATAAACAGGGATGGAGCTGAGTGGGTCATGGAATGAGAACAAGAGAAAATGGACAGGAAAGAAGGAGTGATAAACTAAAAGTCTAAAAGAAACAACATTCTGGGCATATCTTCCACAAAGCATCTGATCCAATCCAATCTGAACCAACAAGAATTTATTAACTGTATGCTACAATTAGGACATTGTGCTGGAAATGGGGATACAAAGTCAAAACAGTCAATCAACAAACATCAGGTGTTTAGATAGTGCCAGACACTCTGCTGGCAAAAAATAAAGTAATTTTGGAAGAATATGTTGGTTTGGCCATAGATCCATGTTGGTTTGGTGACAGACTCACGATCTCATCAAGCTAACTAATCCCTCCCACTGTACCGAATGAGCCTTTCCTTCTCATCTTGTGCCCTTCTTGCCCATGTCCTCTCACAGAGCCTGCACAAGGATATCCAACATTCTGGAGGCCATCCTTTTCATGTTTTGTTATAACATAAATATCTACAGAGTGCCCGGATTTTTCACTGATTATCCTACATACATAGGACAGACCTACTTCCTTTTCCTGGATAGTCATCTTTTTTTTTTTTTATAACATCTTCAGTGTCACCACTGGTGAGAAATTCTTCATCAGGAATATGTTGTCCCCCCAAAAAAGTCCTACTGATGCATTATTGGGTGTGGTCACCGTAGAGGCTGTGCTAACACAGAGGCGAATTTTACCAACTATAAGAACTGTCTTGGTAACACTATCTGTTAGGTCTGATAGCACCAACCTAGCTATGAGCAGACAGGTCCATCCATGACAAGCTGGACACTTAGAGAAGAAGAATTCTTTCGTGACCACGGCATCTCATGAAAAAAGAGGAAAACCATAAATGCCCTTCAGTCCTGAGTGGCTCCTTTCCCCTTCTGCAGTGATGGGTGCAGGCAAAAAGAAGCAAGCAGAAGGCCACAGTTGGTCTCTGTAGGATCCTCATCCAGTGACCCTTATTGGGTCGCTGAACTCATCCAATGAAACAAGAGCCATTGGCAGAGGAGCCAAATCATGGTAACCTTGACATCATTGGTGTATACAGGAAACAGGAAAAAAAAAAAGAAAGAAAGAAAAAGAATCGGCTAAATCAAAGGACGGCTCACAGAGTTCCTTGGACGGTTAAATACAGGAGCCGGTCAGAGCTGGAGTTTGTCATTAAGTCGAGAATCAAAGATGAAAAGAAGAACAGAGCTGGCGAGTTGGAAGGGACCCAAGAGGCCATTTAGTCCAAACCTTAAATGAAAGGAACCCACCTGATAACACATTGGCCTCTGCCTGAAGATGCCCGAGGAAGGAACATCGGTTGATTCCATCTTGTACCACTGTTGGTCATCGAGTGTGTTTCTTAACCTTGAGCCTAAACTTGTCTTTTTGAAAACCACCAGTGGTCCTTGATCCAGCACAGATAGTAACAAGCTAAGCCCAGTGTTGAAAGAAGAGGAGGATATCTTACTTCAAGAAAATTACAATACACTTTACCAACCACCGAGCTTCCTGTAAGAGAGAGGTCCTTCTTTCCTGTATGAGCATTTTACTGCAACACCCCTGCCTATGAAAAATTACATGAGTGTCACATAGAGGGCAATAGGAAGGCACACGTTGGGCATGGCCAGGCCACATCATAGAGCCAATGAGTAAAGGTCGTCACCAAAGAATTGGATGCCAGAAAGAGAAGGTGACCTGGTCATATATGGAGAGCAAGATATGACAGAAAGATGGCCACAGTTCTCCACTGTTATGCTATGAAGTCCAGAGGAAGTGAATGTGGCCTCTGGAATGCTGCACAGCCCCCTGTAATGAACTTATGGGAGGCCATAGACAAGCATTACACAGCATGGGGAGGAAAGGGCAGGCTACTATCTGCATCTGCCAAGGAAATGGCTAAAGCAATGAGGTTCCAGGTCCATTGGAGTATTTTGAGTAATGTGTCGCATTTCATCGTGCATCTCTCCATCGCCATATGAATGACTCCCAATTTTTATTATACAGCATATCACAAGCCACACAGCATCACCCATTCAAATGTGTACTGAAGTTAAAAAGATGGCTTTTTGGTCCGAGGAGTAGGTTGGGTCAATTAAAAGTACTGTAGTTTCCCAAAGGCAGTCTAGGCCACTCTCTCCTCCATATTCAATTTTGATCTGAACTCATCATCCATCTGGATGTCCGGGTGTGTCCTGGATATCCGGGTGTGTCCTGGATATCCATCATCATCGTCGCCATCATAATGATAATGATATAACAATAACAATGATCCTAGAACATACTGCTGTCTTTGCAAATGTCTGGCAGCCTCTGTAAAATTCTCTGAGAGCATTAATTTGATTAATGAAAAAATTAATATTAAGGAAAACCAGGCAAAGATGCAAAGAACATTATAATCATTAATAATAATTTGGTTCTCAAATGACTTTTCCATGTCGTATTTTATTTGATCCTCATCACAACACCGTGAGATAGATATTTTAACTTTCCCCATTTTATAGATGACTAAAATGAGGCTCACAGGCTAAGAGACTTGCTTGGAGCCTCATCGCCGGCATCTGAGGCAGGATTCAAGTGCAGACCTTGTTGACTCCAAGTCCTGAAGTTTTGCCCTGTTGCCATGAAGATGCTTATATTCAGAGAAGTTGGAGATAAAGAGGATTTTTGGCATATGATTAGCAGAATCTTTTCTCCATCTTCACATTTTATTAGAGTACTTTGCCTAGATCTCTCCTTTGTCCTTTCTATGCTTCATCTCACATTGATCGTTCATGTACGTGATGTACTACCATTAGGTAGTAAGTTATATGAAGCCAGGGAATTTGCATCTTTTCCAAACCTGTAATTCCTGCACTGCAAACTCCCAGTTAATCATAAATTTAAGCATTGCAACATACCGTACTTGCCCAC
>CM053625.1:321591615-321606705 GCA_028646595.1 Phalanger gymnotis | reverse complement strand
GTTGGGCCTAAATAAATTTTTTGTTGTTTTCTACTTAGAGAATCTCTCATACCTTGCAATTTCGAACCATTCAAACATATACATGATTATATTTGAGATTATAAATTCGGCCTTCCTACTACAAGGGCAGAGAATGAGCACTAATTAAATGTCTGCTCCATGTCAGGCACTGCGCTTCATAATAGTACTGGGGGAGGGGGTGGTATTATGTTCCCCATTTTGTATATGAGGAAACTGAGGCAAGTGTGGGGGAGTGACTTAACCAAGTTCACACAGTTGGCAAGTTATCTGAGGCTGGATTTGAACTCAGGGTTATCTATTGTTTTGTTGATAGCTTTTATACACCATGGTGTAGAGAACTGAGTTAGAACAAGTGGCACTAAGTTCATGCAAAGAGCTACGTGACTGGACAAGATGTTTAACTTCCCCTTGCCCCCAGAAAACTCTCCAAAATCACAAATTCTAGAAAAGATCCTGATCTATGCTGGAAGAAGGAGCTTCCATACTGGGAATACCCACACACAGGTGAAATCTCAGGGCTTCCCATTTCTCCAACCCAGGTCATCATTCAAGGTCCACTCTAGGACCCCAGTGACCGTCAGGAGCCTCTCTCTGTGGGCTTTGGGGTCACAGAGACTTCTGATTCCTCACAGATCATCCCCAGGCTGTCCTGGGCCTGTTATCTCATCTGATCAGTGGTGACTGTACAGGAGGGTTGTCATGAGACCTAAATGTGATTATACACACACACACACATGCACACACCCATATGGATATCTTTTAAATACACATATATTTGTGTGTACATACTTACCAATGTATGTATATATACACATATGTACAAACATATACATGTATATACACATACACATACATACACACATGTGTATAATTTTATGAATTACTCCCCATCGCCTCTAGGATAAAACTCAAACTGTTCTGGCTTTGAGGTCCTTAGGTCCTGAAGGCTCATTAACCTTCACATCCCTTTCAGTACAAGGGTCCAGCTGAATGGCCTGCTGGCTGATCCCCAAGTTGAGATGCCTTTTCTCCCCTCCTCTGTCTGTTGTAATTCCTGACTTCCTTCAAACTCAGTTCATGCCACTGTCCTGCTGTCTGGAGTTTCCTTGCCCTGAAAATGAGTTCATATTTTTTATATTTAATTGTCTGCTCATGTGAGCAAGTCAACACACACACCCCTTTCTCCTAAAGTATAAGCTCCTTCAGAGCATGGGTTACTTCACTGTTGTCTTTGTAACCCCTGGTGCCTAGCATGTTGTCCTGCATATAACAGCTACTTTATAAATATTTCAGGAGAAGGAAAGAAGGAAGGAAGGAAGGAAGGAAGGAAGGAAGGAAGGAAGGAAGGAAGGAAGGAAGGAACAAAGAAGGAAAGAAAGGAAGAAAGGAAAGGAGGAAAGATGGAAAGAGGGAAGGAGGGAGGGAGGACAAAAAGGAGGGGAGGGAGGAAAAAAGGAAGGAAGAAAAAAGAAAGGAACAGAGGAAACAAGAAAGGATAGAAGGAAGGAGAGAAGGGAGGACGAGGGAGAAAAGGAATAATTGCTCAGCTGGAAAGGATCTTAGGGGTCTTTTAGTTCAACACCCCTCCTTTACTGATGGGGACAGCGTAGCCCAGAGAAATCCAGGGACTTTCCTCTGACGGTTGGTTGCAGAGCTCTTTAGTTTCTGAACGATGACAGCTGGAGTATAGTGCTGTCGTGGACTGGGTGGGACTGTCCAATCTTACGAGATCAGGCTAGCTAACGAGTTTCTTCTTTGGAGGCAAAAGCAGAGAAGGTGCTCCTGCGCCCCTGCCCTGAGCAGTCTCTGCTGGGAGTTGAATCCCAGGCTTCCTGTCTCCACTAAGCCTCTCCTCCCATGAGGCAACACACGGGCAGCGGTTCTGCTGGGGCCTCCCATATCTCTCCAGAAGGCTTTTGCTGGGGAATCTGAAACCTGGGCAATTCCCAGACACCTTCATCCAGCTGCACTAATCCCCAGGGTCAAATGAGACATGAAACCCCTCCTTTGAGGTAAGGCCTCCTGAAATATAAAGTATGGTCAGCTCTAGGATGGCTTTTCCAAAACCAAGGAGATGCAGTTCGGGGCCCAGAAGGAAAACTGGCCAGGAGATGTCCCCCGGTTGCTTCCCTCATCCCTCATAAGACATCTGGGCTTAAAACAAGGAGGGAAAGAAGATTCTTGTCGCACACCAGGGTGACCCTGCCTCCCACTTATTCTAGTAATGTAGCACCAATGAGTACAGGTTTTTGAAATTTGGTTGGAGAAATAATGACCCTCAAAGTGATCCAAGCTGCCAGGGAGGAGGGAGTCTGGCTGCACGTCTCAGGCCTGAGCTCAGGCTCTCAGAGCAGCATCCTGGTAGGGGGAAATTCTGCCTTGAACCTGACAGCTTCGTACTGTTTCTGTTCTCCCTGTGGCTTATAGGATCACAGGAGCACACAGAGCTGGAAGGAGCCTGAAAGGCCAGCCGGCTCAGACCAAGCCTTCTCATTTTTCTTGGCCTAGCAGAGACAGAATGACTAGGCCAAGATCACACAGAAGGTCCATGGCAGAGCTGTGATTGGACATAGATAACAGCATTCTTTTGTACCACATCACGCTGCCCTCCCAATCAAAGGACAAAGGACTTGGATAATTTCTGGCAGAGAATGCTTCAGAACATGTCCCTTTAACTCACACCCAGTGCTGTCTGTTTCCTGGTCAATAAACATATTATCTTCTTTATTACTCTAATGCAAGGAGCCAGGCTCTTCATCTCTGCCCATGTAGATCGCAGACCACTAGGCAGGTGCCAAGGCTGCTAACAAGACCTTGGGCTGCATTAAGCGAGGCTTAACATCAAGCACAAAAAAGTGATGGTCCCATTGACTCTGTCCTTACTGAGGGTTGTGTTCTTTTCTGGACCCTCTGGTCTGGGTGGGCGTGGGTGAGCTGAAGGGTGTCTGGAGGTGGGCGAGCAGGATGAGGAAAGTTCTGATTCACAAGGTCTGAGGATTGGCTGGAGATGTCACCCAGGTGAAGGCAGGGGCCTTCTCCTCTGAAATGATGAGCCATCTACTTGGTGTGCATCTCCTAGGTCCCAAGCTCTTTATCCAGTGTCCTCCTTTGCCCCAGGCCAAAGGTTATTTTTTCCCTTCCTTTATATCTCTGGCACTTAGCAAATACCAGGAACACAGTAAACACTTAATAAATGCTTATTGATAGACTGACAGACTGACGAGACTCCAAGAGGCTGTGGTAAATAATCAAGGCTGCCATGTGGAAGGACTGGACTTGTTCTGTTTGATTCCAGAGAGTAAAACCAGGTATAGTGTAGCACAGGAAAGGTGCAAGGAGGCCAAACTGAGGTTCTGTCAGGGAAGGAAAACACACACACATACATTTACACTCATACTCACATACACATATGCACAAAGATGCATGTACACACACATATGTTCACACTCACTCACACATGCACATACTCATACAGGCACACATTCATACATACACAGATGTATGTGCACACACACAGTCACACTCACACACACACATACACATGCACACACTCATATATGCACACACAATGCACACAGATGCATGCACACATACACATACACACACATACCCCTCACAGTGAGACTTGCCCCACTCTGTCCCTGTCACAAGAACCATCCCAATGAGCTTCCTCCTGGGTTCCTCTTCATCTGTTGAACACATCCGCCATGTCCCCATCTCCTTGACTTTGTTTTTCTCTGTACCTGCGAGGTATTCCCCCTTAATCTGTTGAATTCCTCCCTGTCCTTTAAAGCTCCTCCCAAATGTCACCTCTGTCAAGCAGCCTCCCTTGATTTCTCCAGGCCCTAATGGTCTCCCCACTCTGACCTCCCTGAGCTCTCCATCAGCACCTCCATAACACATGAAGTGGAACATGACCTAACGTGAGTCCTCTCCCCCAAACTAGCCTGAGTTCCATTGTGACTTTGGCTTTTTCCGGCCGCCTAGCCTTCCAAACAAACCAGGCACTTAATGGTTAAAGTGAATTTCATTGCATGGTCCACAGTTCCCTGTTACACAGCTGAGTACAAAACTCCTTTGAGGTTTGCAAAAAAAACATTCCTCAAAAGTAGGTGGTGCAAAGAAGTGTCCCCATTTTACAGATGGAGAAACCAAGGTCCAAATAAATGTTGTTACTTGCCAAGTCCACAACTTAATGAGAGAGAGAGAGAGAGAGAGAGACAGAGACAGAGAGAGAGAGAGAGACAGAGACAGATAGAAACAGAGAGACATAGAGACAGAGGGACACAGAGACAGAGAGAAACAGAGAGACATACAGAGAGAGAGGAGACAGAGAGACTGAGACAGACAGACAGAAAGACACAGAGACAGAGACAAAAACAGAGACACAGAGAGAGAAACTGAGACAGACAGAGAGACAGAGACAGGCAGACAGAGACAAAGACAGGTTCAGAGAGACAGACAGACAGAGACAGAGAGAGAGAGAGGGGAGAGAGAGAGAGAGAGAGAGAGAGAGAGAGAGAGAGAGAGAGAGAGAGAGAGAGGAGGGGGGGAGGGGGAGAGAGAGAGAGAGAGAGAGAGAGAGAGAGAGAGAGAGAGAGAGAGAGAGAGAACGAGAACTCTAGGACATGAATCCACAAGTTATAGAGTCTCTTTCTCCTCCACCATCCCTGCAAATGATGCTCCATAAGTGTGTGTATTGATAGCCTCATGGAAAGTTTGAAAGACACTGGCTCTGGCAAAGCCAATGACCTCCTTGGCTATGATGAAAAAAATCCCTCTACTTGTCTATGTCGAGGCTTCTGGCAAGACTACAAATTCCTTTTAGGAAAAACCCCTAAGTACAAACTGTGATGATTATGTAAGGAAACAAATTCTAGGAGAGTCAGTGGAATTACTCCATAGACACATAATAGTGGGCAAGGGGAGACAGTCCAAGTGTGAAGTGACCCAATAGCTAATCAGATTATGGGCAGGAAGCTTTCATACTCAGACAATAAGAGAGTCATAAGTCCAAGGAGACAGAAGAGGCAATGCTACAGATAATGCATTATCAACATCTATTTGCCAAGCCCTGAGAGTTCCTAGCCATTTATTGCCTTCATCTGCTCAGTTCTTTCAACCTTAGTGTTGCCATCTAAAAAGGAGAATTATAGTCATAGTTTCACTATCTCATCTGGTCCTGTGAAAATCAAAAGCAGCATTTTCAGTATCACAGGTTTGGTCTGGAACATGACCTCTGGGGTTATATAGTTCAAGCTTCTTAATTTTAGAGAGGAGGAAGCCGAGTCCTGGAATTGCTCCAGCATCGGTGGTGGTAGGTGCCAAAGTTGGGGTTAGATACAAGTCCTCTGCCCTTAAATTCAGCAGTCCTACTCTGCATTTCTATGTAGATACCAGCCTGGCAAAATGACAACAGGTGGGCCAAGGATTCAGTGGATTGTACTTGGGCAATCATGGAGTCTTTTCAAGGACAGCATGCTGTTGCCTGACGTAAGAATCCAGTCTTTTTTTATCAAGAATGCTCCGAAGCTAAGGTTGTATGACTCTGAATCTTATAACACCACCATCTCAGAAAGTTCAGCATTCTGGGTGACTCACATGGTGGGCTTAATTAAGTAGGTTTCAACAATTGCCACCAATGACTTTGTACAGAAAGGGTAAATGGCTATTCCAGTGGACCTGTGACGCCACAGTGAGAATTTCTTTCAATGATACAGATAGCAACTCATTCGTGCCCTCCTATCTTCTAAAATTTCTATCTTGCCTTCAGTTTGCCCCAGGGTTCACCGAGTTTGTTCTCCATGCCCCCTGCCTCAGTTTCTCCTGACATTGAGGATGCTAGTATAGCACTCAGGCTAGCTGCCTACCATCCTGACCTTTACCACACAAGACCAGCCTGTCTTCCTAATTTTTCCCCATTTCTCTGCTGGCATCTCATTTTATTCTCTGAAGTTGCTCCTCTCTTCTATGTTGCAGCTGGCTCACATTCACCAGTTGCTTTGAGATGGACCTGTAAGTGACACACAGTTTAAATTCTTTTGGAACTGTCATCTTCTGTGACTTATAGCCATACTACAATTCTGGTAGAATATCACTATTAAAAAAATAGGTCCCTGATTTAGGTACAGATGTGGATTCATAAAAGGAGCTTCAGCTTCACAACTTCCCATAGCACTCTGGACAGTTCTTCCTAGTTCCAGATACACACACACACACACACACACACACACACACACACACAAATGTATGCAAATATTAATGGAGGGGCACTGTAGTTGGTCCATCTAAGTTATGTTGCGACCTGGACAACATATATTCCTAATCTACCTAGATTTTCTCCCTCTGACTAGTCAGGCCCAGCTGTTGAAGAGTGGTAACAGTTTTTAGGGACTCTGTGATGTTCCAGGGCCTGATGCAACCAGTATAATGAGATCCACATCTGGAGCTTTGAATGTGGCTTCACCATTGCTAGAGTCATTTATGGCTTGAACTCTCTGCTGGATCTCCTATACAGTGGTGGTGAACATTATTGGTGAGCCTACATCTCCCTGATTTGATGCCTAGACTTAGGTTAATGGTCAGAGAGATGGTGAACTAGGTTCTCATAGTTGTTATGTCCAGGAAACCATAAACTTTTGTGATACATGAATGAGAAGCATCTTGTCGCAAGAATCGTTACGGTGGCATTTTGTTCCATGGAATCAGATACTTATTTATTGTTTTAAATCAACGAACAAGTACAGTGGGGTTTGCATCTTCTACATCATTCTGTTAACTGTGTGATGATAAAACAAGACATCTACCATGGAATGTAACTGGTTATCTCATTCAAGAAATTTATGATCAGAAAAAGAAGTGGATTCATCATGTGGCCAGACCAAGGTTTAGATGGCCCAGAGAGCTATGGGTCTTAGAAAGACTAAGAAGATGGTTGAAGGCATTGAGTAGACTTTCAGTGGAAGATTAATGGAAAAAAACATGGACAGAGATCACCCAGGACGTATAAGTTGGGTTAGGTGGTGATTTGTGCCCACAAAAAGGATACCTACCTCTTCTAGCCATGATTCCAAAGGTCCATTGCAATATCAATAGAAGCTATTAGAAGCATTTCTATCAGAAGGCTTTCTGAGCAGGTTGGCTGATGCTAGAGCCAACCCTAAGCCTTTAGTGGAAGAACTATTTTAGCTTGAGAAAAGGCCCAGTTTAATGTAGGGGATCTGAAGTTAGAAGATATGTGTCCTCATTCTGCTCATCACTCATTGGGAAAGTTACTCAGCTGCTTGGGATCTCAGTCTACTCCTCTGCAAAACATGAGGTATGATTGGATGAGCCACCAGTACTTAGCAGTGTCATTTCAGGCATATCTGTCATCTCTGTGAGCCTTAGCTCCTCACTTTTATGATAAGGGGATAATACCTGGACCTCTACCTCAAAGGCCTATAGTGAGGAAACCATTGTGCCAAGTGTCCAAAACTGTATGGGACTGCTCATAACTGACTCATTGTGCTTTTCCATACACACCAGAATGATTTGATTTCCCTCAATACAGCATCAAAGGAACTGGGGATGTTCCACCAAGGGAAGAAATGGCTAGAGGAATAAGACAGCCATCTTCCAGCATATGAAGGGTTGTCACACAGAAGAAAGAAGTGTCTTGGACATAAACACACTGCAATTTCTGCTGGACCAAGTTCATTTGTTCTGTTTGACCTTAGAGGGCATAATTTAGAGGAAGGAGCAGAAGCTGCCAAGGGTTAGATGTAGGCTTGATGTCAGACCCCAAAGCAACAAGGCCGCTTCAGGAAGTGGAGAGATACCCCTCGCTGGACACCTTCAAGTCAAAACTGGATGGTCATTTGTTGAGAGAGGGAGAGGGGTTTGCTTATTCAAATCAGCTTCTGAGCTTCCCTCTATCTCTGGATGCCCATGAACCTGTCATTTCGACAAGTGTTTATTAAATGCCTGCTAGGACACTGTGTTAGGAGGCACTGGGGACACAGAAACAAGCCTCTAAAAGCTGCCAAAACTATAACATACCTGGGTAGGAACGTGAGCATGTGAGAATGGCAGGAAGAGAATGGAGCCATTCAGCCTAGTCCATGGCTTTTAGTTAAATATGCACAATTTTATTTATTGAAGAGATTAGGACAAAAACATGAAATCGAAATCCGTGACAAAGCACCAGAGGGTGGAGAGCCCCGCCATGCACATCACCGATCTTTCTTCCTACAAGGGACTTTAAAAAAATAAGGCAGGGAAGGGGGGGGGGGGGGGAGGGTGAAACCAGACAGAAAAACAAACAGGGGGAAAAAAAGGTCCTTCTTGACACAGCACCATCTTCAGAGTGTAAAAAATAAAATAAAATAAAATAAAATAAAACAATCCTCCTTTAGAGAATCTCAGTGACCAAAATGAAACCGAGGGCAGGTTGGCGGCGGCTCTGTCTCCTGGGAACAGTTGTCTTGCGAGTGTGACCATGTTATATCCTGCCGGGCAGGTTGGGAGCATCCAAGCATCTGCATGTACATGCCACATACTCTAACAAAACACAAATTCAAGTAACATTTACATCCTAGAGAGTCCA
Organism: Phalanger gymnotis; assembly: GCA_028646595.1. NCBI lineage: Eukaryota > Metazoa > Chordata > Mammalia > Diprotodontia > Phalangeridae > Phalanger > Phalanger gymnotis. Next base: position 321,598,097 of record CM053625.1, on the reverse strand, counting down.
CGTGTTACCTACCCAGAAAATGTGACCATTTCACAAAGCACACACACAAGCAATCAAGTCCCAACAATGAGGTACATACTAGAAACACAAAGACGGAGGCCAAGGGAGTTCCTTATCATACAGCAAGAGAAAAGCGGGGATCTGCCAGGCTAAATCAAAGAAAGCTAGCTACCTAGGAAAGCCAAAGAAACAGTCATTTCAGGGACAAATACCCAAACAGAGGAAGGAAAAAAATAAAAAGAAGGATCATTGTCAGCTACAGCATGTAACATGTCATCCCGGTGAACCCGTAATTGACATACTGGCATTCATCTATCACAACTGTGACTTTTTCCTTAATAAATAGAATGATTCCGGACCATACGATACAAAATGAAGGTGCATCTTTCTTCTCTGTTGAGTGTGAAGAAGGCGGGCTGCTGTTCTAAATCAGAAGCCACAAGCTAGTTAACTCCCCATTCCAGTGGGGCAGAAGACCAGCTCAGCCAGGGCTGGGATCCTCTCTGAACTGACCCTGGATTTTACCCTGGGGCCAACCACTTGTGATGCTGTTGTATCAAAACCCAACGCTGGGAATCACAGAAGAGTCCAATGTGAGAACCAGGAGGGAACCTGGAACTTAGGATGGCAGAGTTGGAAGGAATTTGAGCAATCACCCTCTCGTTTTACAGAGGAAGAAACTGAGGCCGAGAGAAGAGAAAGGACCAGACCAAAGTCACACAGTGACTTACCAGTGTCCTGTTCTCTCTGGCCCGTTTGCTACTAACAAGCATGGCAAACAGGGAAGCCTGTGTTCCCAACTTATTCCATGAACAAGATGACTTTGCGTTTCTCTAGCCTTGTTTCTCAACATCCCTCTCTTTTTCTATTAAAAAAACATTAATTAGCTCTTGTAGCAGTAACTCTGCTGGAATTTCAGAGTCTTAATGGCTTCCTGTGACAACCCATTCAACACAAAACAGAAGGGTTTGCTGAAGGAGAGACCCTTCCCCAGGAGAAGCACGAAGCACTCTATGTCAACTCCCGACGAGAATATTAACTAGTTGACTTAGAAGAAACAGATCAGACGTGAATTGTACTCTTCCTGGGTTCGATTTTAGCACCCACTTTACACACGCCAGACCATTTTGTACCGGCTTTCATTTTGTGTTGGAGTGAGTCCTGTTTAGTTATCGGACAGGTTGGTTTGTTTTCTTGAAAAGTAAAAATCGTCAGCCAATTGTCCCTTCCCTGAATAAATGACAAGGAGTTAAATACTAACAGTGCGATGCCAAGATGTGTGTCTGAGGCAAAAAAAGGAAAAAAGAAAGTTTCTATCCCACTGAGATCTGCAAATCAAAACAGAAATTGGAGTGGTCGAGAGCTGCCCCTGGAATTGAGAGTTGACATGTGCCGTCTCCTTGGAGCCAAGGTACGTCTAGGGGAGTCACGCCCTCTCCCTATTGCCTTTTCTCCCATCGATCTATCCTGATAGCAGAGTTCTGCCCTGGCCCACCCCAGCAAGCCTTGGTTATTCCCCCCATGCTACATGTGGTGGGGTAGGGCAGCTCTCATTGGGCGGATCTTCTTTCCTTGCACCCAGCAGCTCATGAGTGTGTCCCTCTTTTGCTACCAAGCTAGGCCGATGCAAGGGGGTGGTAGAACTCAGTCAAGAAGGGATCCTTCCTGTGACTCGCGTACCTTCTAAACACTGAGTCTTTAAGTGCGCTCAATTAAAAAAAGGGTCCAAATCTTCCTCCATGTTCACATCCGGCACCAGCTGGTCAGATGCTTCCTTAGCACCATATCCTGAATTTGAGACGTTAAAATCTGTTGAAAACCAAGGATGGTCCAGAATTTCCTGTGAGGTCAGCCGCTCAGAGGGCTCCCGCCGCAGGATGCTACGAATAAGGCATTTAGCCTTGGGGGACAGAGTCTCTGGAATGTTGAACTGGCCACGCCGGATCTTGCTGAAGAGAGAGCTGGGCTCAATGTCATGAAAAGGGTAGCGTCCAACCAGCATGGTATAGAGCATGACGCCCAGGCTCCAAACGTCCGCGGCTTTGCCAGAATAGCTGCCGTTTGTGTTCAAGATCTCCGGGCTCACGTAGGCCGGGCAGCCATGCTTGTCGGACAAGGAATCGTCGCCACCTCGCAAAATATATGCGTCTTCCAGGCTCTCGAGTTTCACTCTGGTCCTGCAGAGAGAGGGGAAAGAAAAAAGGTGGAGATGTGAGCACAACATCCTGAAGAAAGTAACAGGATGAAAAGGATGGGAAAAAAAAGAAATCACAAGCATGAGCTACAGCTAGAAACGTGTCATCCCCAGTGAACCCATAAGTGATGGACTGGAACCATGATCTCTTCCTTAATACATAGAGTGGTTCTGGACAACAGAGTACAAGCCAAAGAGTTCACTCATCATTCTAGAACATCTGAGCATGGCAGGACCTGAGAGCAGGGAATGTTGTAGCATAGAGGAAGGCAGAGCTGGGGGGACTGTAAAACCTAGGACAGAGAAAGTCAGAAAGGAAGGGCATTTGGAACATAAAATATCAGAGAAGAAAATGACCCTAGAAAACTTCAGACAAGTACCATGAGAGCTAAAAGATGCCTTTAGAACAAAGAATGACCAAAAAAAGAGAACCTTAGAACATATGATGTCTGAACTGGAATGAATCTAGAACACAATGCCAGAGCAAGAAGGAGTTTTAGAACACAGGATACAGAATGTTAGCAATGGAAGAGACTTTAGAAAAGGAGACAAGAGAATGCCAGAAAGGAAGGACCCTTTGAGCATAGAGGAAAGAAACTAAAAGGAGTCTTAGAACAGTCACCGCCCTCAAGGAGCTAACAATCTAAGAGGTCACCTCGACTTTGGAAGGAAGAGTTTTAGGCAAGGTCATCAGCATGCTACAGCAAGGTTATGGAAGCAGACTTTGGGGATGTCCCAAAGGAGACACAACTAGCAATTACAATACAAAGTCCAGGGAGGAAACCCTGGTTGTCAACCCAAGCTTGATAAGTCAGTAAGCATTTAAGTGCATATAAAACATATGCTTAAATATACTGGAGAGTGTAGGTGTGTGTATGCATATATACACACACATGCACATACATGTACATATGCACACATATATGACATATACATAAAATTATATATGCATATATATGTATACATGTCTATACATTCATCAATACACCCATGCATGCATACATCTTGCTTCCCTAATATATAGGCTTAACTATAGACTCTGTGTGCATACACATGCCTATATATCCACATATGAAATTGTATGTGCATAAACATATCTGTATACACGTCTGCACATTCATACATACACATATACATGCACACATGCTACCTTTCTAAGTGAAGGTAAATTAGTTGAAAGCAAGGACTATTTTTTTCCTTGTGTCCCTAGCACCCAGTCCAATGTCTTGTACACAGCTGGTATTTAATACGTGCATGTTACTGGATTGATCTTAAAATGATCAACAGATTATTTGTAAATTTCCATTTAAATGTAAAGTGACTACCCCTCCCCCCATTCCTCATTGGCATCCAGAACTGGAAGGAGCATGGATTGGAGTGGAGACGTCTGGCTCCCAGGGCTGCCTTGGGACTGACGAGGCTCCAGGACTGGGGATAAGCCTGCTCAGTTCTCAGGTCTCAGTTTCCCCCCTGAAAAAGAAGGAAGTCAACTGGATGACTCTTTAGGCTTTTAGGATTTACTGTGTGCAAACACACACAGGGGTGTGTGTGTGTGTGTGTGTGTGTGTATTAGATATAAAGTTCTCCAACATCTATCTGTCTGTCTTTCAGTCTATCAAATCTACCTACTAGGCACAGAGAAGCTGTAGGCCACTCCGAATAGCCATATCCCACCCCACCCCCGGCTAAATACGCCATAAAGATAGGTCTGAGCCGGATGTGTTACACCAGAATGGGACAATCAAATCCAAATCCTTCTGAGTCTGTCTGTGGCTGCGCCGCTCTCTAGGGCATAAGGCATGCCCTCCCTCTCAAGTCACTCACCCTAGAACGGAGAAATAATAATAATAGGAATTGCAGTTAACATTTATCCAAAGCTGACTGTGTGCCAGGCACCGAATTGCTGTCTCCTTTGAGCCTCACCACAAGCTATTATAATCCCCATTTTGCAGATATGAAAACTGAGGCAAACACAGGTTAAGAGATTTGCCAGGGTCGCACAACTAGTGGTATCTGAATCTGGATTTGAACTCAGGGATTTCTGACTCTGGGGTCTGGGGCCACTTACTGTCTCCATTTTTTTTAGATGGAGAAATTGTGGCCCAGGGACAGTGACTAGGATTTGTGGTCAAAAGAAAATGTGCTAGAATCCTGCCTCAGAAACTTTCTAGGACCCGAGATTTACAGTGGGAACAGGTTTTCAAAGTCAACTAGTCAAACTGTCTCTTTTTATGGTTGAGGAAACTGAGGCCTGTACAGGGGAAGTGACTTAGACAAGGTCACGTAAGCCCTTGAGGGGCAAGCCAGGATTTGAATCCAGGTCCTCTGACTCTACACTTTCCACCGCTCCACACAATCTGGGTCAGACACAGTGGGAAAAGAAGTGTCTCTGACTCTCCTTTGTAAATGGGGACACTATTTGTATTACTGACCTCACCCGGTAGTTGTGAGAGTTGTGAGAAGGAATGAGAAAGCACAGGGACCCAGAAAGAAAGACTGCATTCCAATGTTTAGCTTAATAAATGCTCATTGGCTGATTAACTGACTGAGGATGCAGCCTGGAGGCTGCTTATGGCAGACCTGCTGAAGGACCAGGGGCTATTTCGCCCTAGGAAGGACATAGTGGTCGCTGGCCTCAAGGCCTCCACATGCGGTCAGCCGTGTGGAAGAGAGAGTGGCTGTGGCATGCTTGGACACAGAAGGCAGAACCCAGAGGAATGGGAGGAGAATGCCAGGAGCCCAGATGGTCAGGAGAAACTTAGCAGGAAGTCGAGCTGTCCTGACCTAGAAGGGGCCTCCCCAGGAGGGCCAGGATCTCCTACACTGGAGGGTCTCTAGTGGAGGCCAGGCTCCTGTGGGGAATCTTTGGGGAGGGCTGGTAGGAGCTGCTGGGGAGATTTCTTCCTTTTCTTACATCCTGAGATTCTGCCCATCTATGTTTGGACAATCTAAGCCCCTCCCAGCTCTAAATGGATAATTCTGTCCCTTGTGCCTATTATTACATGGAAATAGCCAACTTGTGACTATTGGAAACTCTCCCTGAAATTGGTCACTCTCCCTTCCCCCCTTGCCTCCTTCTAAGCCCCCCAGGCACTGGGTCCTCCACCAACTTCCCCTTTAAGCCTCAGACAAGGGAGCAAAGGGGTCCTGAGGCATCAGGATGTCCAGACCGCCACAGCTGGGGATCCAGGGGCCTGGCTCATGTGAGTGCCCCCCAGGGCAGCCGCTGCTGAGCAGGAGGCCCATCTCCCATCTTGGGCCTGCTATTGCTCAAGATGAGAAGAACAAGCCGGAACGAGGGAGAGGGAGAGGACTGAGGACAGAGGGAAGAGGGCGGAAGGCTTTCTTCTCACACTCGGAGGTCACTGATTCCGCGCCTTCTCTGCTTAGCAAACATCCTCTTCTTGTTTATATCAATCCATTAGGAATAAAACCAATGAGAAAGTTCAACCGTGTAGAAGATAGGCCTCTACCTAGGGCCTGGGGCCTAGGCAGTGAGAGACCCATGTGGGAGGCCTGACTCACCATTTAATGTGGGTCAGGCCTCTGCCCTCTGGGGACCTCAAGCTGCCAACCCTCTAAGATGGAGGGGGAGGAGGCGGAGGGGCACTGGGCTGGATACTCCCAGCTCTGATGGTCCATGTTCTAAGGCCCCTTCCTGCTTTGACAGTCTATGTTCTATGTTCTTTGGTCTACCTTAGTTCTACCATTTCATGTTCTAGGTCCTAAGGTTCTGTGGTCCTATTAAGCTCTCCTGTAGCTCTAACATTTTACTTTCTATATTCTACGATTTTGTCTTCTAAGGTCTTACCACCTGGGCAGTCTATGTTCTGTGTCCTCTCACCGATGACGTTCTATGCTCTGTTTGAAGATTCTGTGTTCTGGCGATGTTCTCTGTTCCCTGGTCAACTTTCCATTCTGTGTTCAATGGTCCCTACTCTGATCCAGGGTTCAAGCTGTCACTAGAGTAAGATTCTGCCCTTAGCCGGCCTGTCTGACTCCAACAGTACAAGATCATGCAAGTACTGAGTCTGGGTAGCAGCCAGAAATGCAGTGCCCTCACCGCCCAAGTCAAAGACAACCCCTCCCCCAGCCCCCAGACTCCCTTGGGATGGGGCTAGCCCAGGGATTCCCAGCTTAATGCCAGGCCCCCGGCCCCTCTTTCAAGTTATAACATGGGAACGAGAAGGAGGCCGGAGGAGAAAATCCATTTGGCTGGTCATAAAAAAAAAAGCTTCCGTTTTTCTAATGCGTGGAAGGGGACACACACACACACACACACACACAC
>CM053625.1:321524145-321591115 GCA_028646595.1 Phalanger gymnotis | reverse complement strand
GGCCCCCATTGAGGCTTGAGGGGATTTAGGGGAACCCTTCAGGGTTGAATGCACAAGTTGTGCCTGTCTAGATTGTCCCTATTGAGATGTAGGGGTAGTTGCCGCCCCCCACTTCTCGCCAGCCCTTGCGAGAAGGGTGATTAGGGAATACTGTAGGAGTCTGAAGTGCTTCCATTATCGGAAATACTGCTAGAGAAAACTAGACTAGAATAAAGCTTATTATTAACCCCTTTGAAGCTGTCTTTCCTGTCTGACCAAATCAAGAGTGAACCGGTTAGAGGCTGGAGTCCAAACCTCTAGTGCCGCCTGTGTATTATCTGTCTCACCATTACATATGTAGACTATATATATGTATGTGTATGTAATATAGACAGAGAGCTTTAAGGTTTGCAAAGCACTTTCCACAGACCATCTCATTTGCTGAGTGACGCCCTGGGCTCACTGCCAAGAGAGATCCTGGCTTACCCAAGAAATGCTGTCCTTCATGGCCATACAATCTCATGATGTGGCTAAGACTTTCAAAGGTTCTTCCTAGATCTCTCCTCAAGGGGCCCAATGCCCACGCCAGAACCATCTGGGCAGACTTTGGCTCATTCTAGGTTACATATGGAAACACAAAGTGCCCCATAATGCATAGTGGACTGGGGGAGGGAACAGGTTTTTTGGGGACTAGTTTTAGGGAAGTTAGGAACAGCCCTTAAGTTCTGGGCCTACAAGACTCCAGGTCACCAAATCACTGCTCCTTCTTAATACCGGGCACACAGGCCAGGAGGACCTAAAAGTGCAACATATTTATTCAGCCTTTCCCAGCTTTCAAAGTACTCCCCCTCACAAGACGGAGGGAGTAAAGGCAAACGTCATTGATCACTCCCAATTCATAGATAAGAAAACTGAGGCATGAAGCAGCTGGGATCATACAATTATGAAATGGCAAAGTTAGAATTCTAACCAAATGCCTTCTGGCTCCAAATCCACTGTTCTTTCCCACTTCACCACCCTCCTAGCTATGCAATGGGCCAACTCAGGGAGGGGCTTGTTGGTGAACTCCAGTCCTATGGAGGTCATTTAGCTCAGCAGAAAGGCTGGAGAAGCAAGAAGACAAGTGCAGGTGGGTCGGAAGATCCACTCAACGGGTCCTCAGAAGCACATGCCCAAATTACTTTGCATTTTGTGAATTTTCACCCAGACCTGTGATTCCTTCCTTCCTTCCTTCCTTCCTTCCTTCCTTCCTTCCTTCCTTCCTTCCTTCCTTCCTTCCTTCCTTCCTTCCTTCCTTCTTTCCTCCCTCCCTTTCTCCTTTTCTCCCTTCCTTCCTTTCCTTCCCTCCTTCCTTCTTTCCTTCCTTCCTTCCTTCTTCCCTCCCTCCCTTACTTCCTTCCTTCAGAGAGAAAGGAAACTTTCAGAGTTGTCAGGGACCATGAGCGGTTATGTGATTGTGATGTGCCCAGGGTCACAAAGCAAGAGGCAAGACTCAAACCCAGGTTCATCTTTTGACTTATTTTACATTCACTTTGTTGTGGATATCGCTGTTCCCTGCCCCCCCCCCCATGGAAGATCCATGAGGGCAGGGGCTGTTTCTTGTTTTGTCTCTCTAATCCTAGCTTGGGCCAGAGAGGCAGGAGTCATGGGTTCAAATTCCAAATTTGTCATTTACTCCCTACGTGACCTTGGGCAGGTCATCCATTTCCTCATCTGTAAAACGGAGACTTTAGAAAAGATGTCCCCTGAAGGGTCTTTTGCCTCTAAATCTGCTCTTTGGAACCACTCATCGAACCAGGAAAGTCTAAGCCTATTAAGGAGAAAGGGAAGGAAGCATGCATTTACACAGCACCCACTGTGTGCTAAGAGCTTTACAGTTACCAGTATTACCTCCCATCAGGTGCAGGGGAGGTGCTGCTCTGCATTGATTGAGGGAATTTCTTCATTGGAAGATTGTTATCAGTGAAATTTCAGGCCCAGTCCAAGAAATAGTAATCCCCCATGCCTGGTACACAGTAGGTACTTAATAAATGCCTACCAAATGGTTTCAAGTCCCAGCTCTACCAAAGACTAGCTGTGTGTCCTTGGGAAAGTGGCTTCCTCTCTCTGGGCTCCCATCTCCACCTCCCCTGCCAGCCTGTGTTCTTCAGATTGTTTATAGCACTCTACAAGACAGAGACTGGAACAAGATTCCCCCTCTTTAATTGTGATTACAAAAGCCTTTCACAAATGAAATTACACCCTGCCACCAACACTGCCAACATGCTGGAGCACGTGTCACTTTTCCATAAATCATTAAAACCCAGAAGGTGTAAAGGATTGGTTAATCCTTCCTTCCCTCCCTCCCTCCCTTCACTGGATCCTGTGACTGAAAATAGCTCTCTTCAGGGAAAATCAGCACAGGTGATTCATAATTTCATTCAAAATTAGCCAAAGCCCCATAGGCTTCCTTTGCCCTGAAGAAACCAGAGTGGGTGAGTCCCCAGATCTGAGAATTGCTGCCATGTGGTGGAAAGAGCTCAGGATGCAGGGGGCAGGAGACTCAAATTCCTTTTATTCCTGGCTTCCCGTAATCCTGGGCAAGTTACTGCCTTGCCCCAGGCCTCAATTTTCTCATCTATAAAATGGATGTGATAATCCTAAATCATTTATCTCTCAAGAAAATAGCCTGGGAGGATCTTGGAACTGGTAGCCAGGGGAACTGGGTTCAAACCTTGATGACTACACCTGTGTGACCTTGAAAAAATCAGTTTGCCTTCCCGGGGGCTTCAATTGCCTTATGTATAAAATGAGAGGACTGGCCAGATGCCTTCAATGCTCCTTTCCAGCTTTAAAGCTCAGATCCTAACAGATTAAAAGTGCTATGAGATCATTAAAGGAAGAAGCACTAATTTAGAGGCACCTCAGAGGCTGTGGAGCCCCGACTGTCCTCATTTGGCCGATGAGGGGACAGAGGACCTGGAAGGAGAAATTATCTGACAGATCTCCCCCAGGTAGCAGTAACAGAGCCACTGTCCTCTGACTCCACGTCCAGCAGGGAATGACGAACAAGCATTTATCAGTCAGTTATTACCTGTCAAGCTCTGTTCTCAGCATGGGGGAACAAGGAAGCCAAGACAAGCCTTGTCTTCAAGGAGCTTGCACTCTCTTGGATGGCTTGCCAACTCTGAAGAGCCCACTGTAAGCAAAGACCCTGTGGGTAATGCCCACAAAGGCAAGGGATGAGAGGTGAGTAATGCACATGGAAAGGAGACTGGAGGGACACAGTCAATAATTTAACTGGGAGAGGGTTTTGTCACCAAAGCCAAGGGAGGAGAGAGAAGCCACTATAAAGGAGAAGCCAAGAGCATTGAGTGCCAAAGAAACATCTAAAAGGCTGGACCACAAAGGTTGGTTTAGGTAGGGGGCAGGTATGAAATAACGGATAAGGCAAGCTTGGAACAGAGATAGGAGGGCAAGAATGACAAGGCACACCTCCTTCTTAGCACCTGACACAGAGGAGAAGGGGAGGGGTCAATGCCAAGGGGCTGTGAGATAGAACAGAGTAGGGAAGAGGGGTGAGGTCGAGGCCTTGGTTTTCTCAGCAGCACAGGAGGAGACACAGGCTTCTGTGAGGAGAATTTTGAAGGAACGGGGCATGTTGGCCTGGAGAAGACACAGGGTGACATGCTAGCAATCTTCAATTATTTTAAGGGTCATCACATGGCAGAAGGATTCAATTTCTTCTGCTAAGCCCCAGTGGACAAAACTAGGAGAAGGGGTACAAGTTGCAAAGATAACAATTTAGACTGATGTCCAGAAAAAGCCTTTTCTGGAATTCCAAGCCATCCCAAACATGGAGTTGTCCCAAGACGCGGTGGGCTCCCCCTCACTCGAGGGGTCCAAGCAGGAGACAGAACTCCTCCTGGGGGTAGAAGGATCCTCTTTATATTTTATGGTGGAGATGCCTTTGGTTTGGGTTATCTGGCTAATAGCCTCTACCTCCTTAATTCTGTGATTCTGGGATGGCTAAGGGGGCTGGCTGAGGATGCTGTTGGTAGCTGGCAGAGATTTGGCACAGCTGCTGGAAACTAGGTGACAGACAGCAAATCAGGACAGAATTAAAGGCCTGCCCTTCCTAGGTGAGGGCCCAGCTGAATCTGGATAACAGGAGTGGGTTGGAGACTCAATCATCATAGAGTAAAGGCTCATGCAGAACCACCATTTGGACAGGATGAGAGCTAGACTCAAGTGTGAAGAAATGTCATTGAAATTCTGGCTATTTCACCTCCTGGGCAGAGCAGTAATCCCTTGCTCTCTCTCAGAAGGGCCAAGGTCTATTACAAGAATGACAAGGATTCCATTATTTGATAAAATCAGTTTGAAGAGAAAAATAAAGTGTCTGTTCTCTCCCTCTCCATCATGCATGTGATCCCAGGAAGGCTCTATTTACAGGGCTAGGGGCAGAAGGTGACCTCAGACCATCAGGGTTCTTGTAATACAGGTAGAGAGTACAGAGGACCCTAGCATCCCCAAGCTGGAATGGACCTTAGGAATATGATTACTACATCTACTTTACAGATGGGGAAATAGAGTCTAAGAGATTAAATAGTTAAGACTTGGCCTAGGGTCAGAACTAGGCAGTCCTCCAACAGTGCTCAGTCCAAGGCAGAATATAGATGAACTAGCCTGGCCTGAATTTCAAAGTCTCTTCCAACTCATCATAAAACAATAGTAATAACAAACTTTCAGATTGCAATTTAAGGATTTCAAAGCACTTTACAGAAGTGTCCATTTTTGATTCATGGGCTGGTTTCCTTCCCCACTCCCTGTAAGCTGAGGAAAGGAAAATCTCAGAGTCAGAGTGAAAACAGACCTCAGAAGCCACCTGGGCCAAACCGTTATCCGGACATGAATCTCCGGATGCCATTCCTGACACAGGGCCCTAGAGGCAAGAGAAGTACCTGAAACCAGGAGCACCAAGGCTTCTAACTGAACATCTGGCACGCATCTATGCATCAGGGCTCGGGAGGGAGTAGGGCAAGGCAGACACTTCAACATAAGCCCGAGTGCTGCTGGACTGTTCTGTTCTGCCCTGGGGCTGCCCTGGGAGAGGGAGCCCTCTCCAAATACAGATCAGCACTTTCTCTACCTCTTCTGAGCTTCAAGATTGCCTAGGGCACAAAAAGGGTACCCTGCATTGCACAACTACTACATGTCTGAGGCAGTATTTGAACTCAGGTCTTCCTGCCTACTCTACTCCACCTCTCCCCATCAAAAACCTACTGCAGGAGCGATTCTTCTCCCAAGACCTCTGGGGCACCTGAGCTTCTCAAGAAGTGACTGGGTTTTTCCCTTTTTCTCAACCACTTGGGAAAGGCCTTCCAATTTGCCTTTGTCTTCTTTAAGAGAAATCATAGTTGCCTCTTCCTTTGACTCCTTCTAACTCTAGTGTCTTGAGATTTTAAAATCATTCCATCTTGGAATAATGATGGAGTTCTACTGGTTAAAAAAATGTGATATGGGGGCAGCTAGGTGGCACTGTGAATAGAGTATGGCCCTGGAGTCAGGAGCACCTGAGTTCAAATCTGGCCTCAGACACTTGACACTTACTAGCTGTGTGACCTTGAGCAAGTCACTTAACCCTGATTGCCTTACCTCTTCCCTCAAGAAAAAAAAAAGAAAGAACAAATAATGTCACATTGCTTATAGTGCAATGGGAAGATCACTAGATATGGAATCAGGGCCTGGGTTCAAATCCTGACTTTGGCCTTGGACAATTCACTCAAAACTTTCTAGGCATCAGAACCTCATCTACAAAGTGAAAGGACCAGACTAGGTGACCTCTGAGGCTCCTTCCAGACCTATCTCTTAGGAACCTATGAGCTGAAAAATGACTGGGTAGGTCTGGATGAGCTTGAGGGTTCCTTCCAGCACTAGACTGGTGATGGCTTAGAGGTGGCCAGTCCCAGAAAGGGTGTTAGCAGTCACCCAGTCCTGTCTGCTTGCTTTATAAATGGGGAAATCTGCTTCAAGATGCAAAGGGTCACCTTTGCTCAAGATCACCATCCTATGCCAAATACATCAGGTGGTCCCACTGGAAACCAAGGACATAATTTCCAGTCAGGCTCAGGCCTTAACTCTCTCTTACTTAATGCAGTCCCTTTATTAACTCACACAATGGACAAGCCTCTGAGGACATTGAGGTCCATTGTTATAGAGCCTTGAGGCTCTCAGCAAGCCTGTGTGAGGCAGGTCATGCCAGGATGATTAACCCCATTCTGCAGGGAAAGAACCAGTGTTTGAGAGACTTCTTCACTATCATCCTGCTTGGAAGGCGCCGAGCTGTACTGATCAGGGGCTGGGGGACCAGTGGGATGTGGCAGAGAGGACAGTGGCCTTGGAGTCAGAAAGCCCTGAACTCGGTCCCTATGTCACCTTAATAAGTAAGCGGGGGAAAAAAAAAAGAGTTTGGGGTGGGGGTGGGAGGGGTATTTTTGAGTAAGCCTTGTTATTTAGACTAATTAAGAAGACTTGGGGTAGGGGACCGGGTGGGGGTCATTGTTTTTAAACATCTGAAGAAACCTCATGGAAAAGGAGAGATTATACCAAGGTCTGTTTGGCCCCATGAGAAGAGCAAAAAGTAAGGTGCCCATTCTTTGCTATGTGGTAGCTGTGTGACTGTGAGGAAATCCCTTAACTCCGCTGATCCTCAGGTCCCTCCTGTAAACAATCATTAGTGACAATAATAGCAGCTAGTATTTAGATAGTGTTCACTATAGACCAGGAGTTCACAACTACCTGAGAGGTAGTGATTTTATTATCACCATTTTATACTTCAGAAAACTTAAGTGACTTGCCCAGAATCATACTAGTCAGTATCTGAGGCTAAATTTGAACTCAGGTCTTCTTGACTCCAGGCCTGGCTTTCTACCCACTGTTCTATCTTGCTTTCTCTAGCCTACCTGTAAAATAAGGCTAATAAAGCTTTGGGGCCTACCTCAGAGGGGTGTCATGTAGATAAAATGAGGGAACACATGGAAAGTGTGTTATAAACTTTCAGTGCCTTTAAAAACACTGCTGATGACTAGCCATGTAATACTGAGGCCTGTGACGATGTGGAAAGAACCTGGGTTTGGGAGTCATGGGGCATGGATTCGAGGGTGACTCAGTGACTTTGGATGTCACCTTCCATGGTCCATAGAAAGAGCCCTGGTTCTGGGGTTTGAAAGCCTGAGATCAAATGCCCCCCTCCAGGTTTACAAGCTTGGTGACTGTGAGCAAGTCACTCATCCTCCCTGTAAAATGAGATGGAATAAAAATCCATTCAAACGTGAGATCTGTGATCCTAACAGTCTCTCCTTGACCTCACTTTCCTCACCTGTAACATGACGATGATAAGAGGGAACGTTCCTTTCTTCCCCTCTCTGGGTCCCCAGCACCTAGCCCAATGTCTGACAAACAGCAGATAATCAAGCATTCGTGGGCTGCCTCCTGCCTGCCTCATGCTCTCTGCCTCTCTCACTATGGTGTGCTGAGGACCAAGTGACGTCTTTGTAGCCTGTAGCATGTTTCCCACACATAAGGGAACATTAAAGGCTCCTACCTAGGGGTTTGATCTCTGGCAAGCTTTATCTTCTGCCTTACTGTGGCCTTAGGACACAGCCTCATTTCTCCTGTTGTTCGCCTTCCAGCTGACTCACTTTGGAGAGTTAAATGACTAGGGACAATCTGTGCCGATGACTGACTTCCCCACACAGATTCCAAAGGGAGCGGTCAAGAACTTCTAAACAAGGAGGAGGAAGCCCTCCCCTGATAATAGCTTCATAGACTCATCCTTTTCCTCAGAGACCAAAGAAAGACACCAGGCTATCTGAAGGATCAGGGAGTCAAGTGCTCATTAGTGACAGTCCGGTGAGGGAGCCCTGAGACCACGGTTTCACAGAATCTCTGGGTCAAAAAAAAAAAAAAACTCAAACGGTCTTACTATATGAAACTGGAATCCTGCCCACAACAACCCTGCCAAGTGCTCACCCAGATTCTGCTTGGATACCTGCAGTGATGAAAGACTCACCACCTTTAGAAATGCTACATTCCATCATTGGGCAGCTATAGATTGTTAATATTAATGATAGTTCACATTCACATTCATATAGTGATTTGCTATCCAAGGCATTTTGCAAAGTCATCTTATTTGCTTCTCCCAACAACCCTGGAAGATTTATTATCATCTCCGTTTTAAAGTGAGCAAATTGAGCAGTTAAGTGACTTGCCCTGTGTCAGAGGTAGGATTTAAATGCACATCCTCCTGATTCTAAACCTAACATTCTTTCCGTTATGTAGAGCTGGTCACCTTTCCAAGGTGCTTTACAGTTTACAAAGTACTCTTCTTTCAATGATCCCGAGAAAAAGATAGTGGGAGTTCTATCAGCTCCATATAACGGATGAGGAAACCAAAGCCCAGTGAGGGGAAATGACTTGGCTAAGGTCACGCTACAGGGGAATGGTCTAAATGGGACAAGAATTCATGGGGGTCTCCTGTCTCCTAGACTGTTATACTGTTATCCTTCCTTTTGTCACCATGTTGCTTCTAGAAAATTCTTCCTTAAATAAATCAATTAACTAGCAAGCATTTCTTAAGCACCTGGTTTTTAGTAGGCACTGTTTTAGTAGCACTGTATTAAGCACCAAGGATACAATGACAAATATGAAACAGTCCCAGCCCTCAAGGAGCTTAGAGAAAGAGACAATATATACATATGTAAATCTATACAAAGTAAATAAAATGTATCTCTTCTACCCCGGGGTGGGGGGAGAGAGAGCAGGATACTAGCAACTGGGAGGGATGAGGGAAGGTCTTATGGAAAAGATGGTGACTGAGATGACCTTTGAAGAAAACTAATAATTTAGCTGGAAATCTGTTTCCCTGTAACCTGCAGATACAAGCAATCCCCGAGTGAGGGACTCTCCTCCAGAGAGAACAGCAGGACAAATTTATAGCAAGCACTCCCACCAGGAGCGCCTATTGTGGAGAGATTTTGCAAGGAATTAGGGATGCTTATTTAGCCTAGAGAACAGGAAAAACACTGGGGGGTGGGGTGGGACACAGGGGAAACCAGATCATTGTCTTTCAGAAACATTAGAATTATCACAGAAAAGAGGGATCTGCCCTGTTCTGCTTGGTTCCACAGAGCAGAGCTAAGAATGACAAATGGAAGTACCAAAGAGGCAGATTTTAAATCCTTAATAATTTGAGCTATTTAACCATTAAATGGGCTGTCTGGGTAGGTAGGGAGTTCCCCGTCTCTCAAGGGGTTCAAATATAAGTTGAATAACACCCTAACAGGAATGCTGGAGAGGAGATTCCTGTTTGAGGTGTGAGGTTGGGAAGCTCTTCCCCAGAGTGAGCTTCTGTGATTCTGGGAGCTGAGGGAAGAATCTGCAGACAAGGTAACCTCACTCCTTCTTGTCCCCCCATGTCTCTGGGCATACCTGTTAGAAGGTAAACTCACTGAAAGCAGAGATTGTATCAGTGTCTGGCACAAGTGAGTGCCTAATAGATGCTTGCTGACTGACTGATTGACCCACGTGGCACCTCTTGCGTAACAACAGCCAAGGCCAGGATTTCATGGGGCATGAAGGACCTTAAGATCAACGATCCGATGAAATACAGAACCAGCAACAATGTTCCTTTCCAGACTCAGAAACATCTAAGAGGATACTGGTTCTCATGCACAGTCCAGACCGCTCATTTACACCCACTTCAAGTCTGATGATAAGAGCAGCCAAACGTAGAGAAGCATTTGATCCATGTAACACTATGAGCTGAGGGCTACAAGTATTACTGGTCTGATTTGATGATGAGGAAACTGAAGCAAATACAACTAGGAAGTGCCACAGCCAGGATTTGAACTCTTCTTTGATGCCAAGCCTAGCACCCCTCCTCTTCCACTCTGCTTCCTCACTCGTCCCAAGTCTTCTCACAGGTCTTCCTGGCTCTCCTCTCTCCCTGCTCCTCTCTGTCTTTCACAAGACTACCAGACAAACCTTCCTTATGTACCCCTCACTCAAATCCCTTCCTTCAAGGCCTCTTCACTGCCCCTCAAGTAAAGACTAGCCCCTTAATATGGGTCTCAAGGCCCCACAGGCTAAGCAGCAGACCTTATCCCAACCTTATTTCTCACTATTTTTCACCACTTGCACAACACTTTGGCAAAAACGACCCCCTGGCACCTCCCACATATACCTATCATCCCCTGCCTTGTGCCCCCTTGGAATCTCCCTTCCCCCATCTCTGGCTGTTGAGCTCCTGGCAAATCACCCTGCCCAACTCCAACACGGCTTCCTCCTTGACACAGCCTCAGTGACAACCTCTTTTTTGTGACCTTCCACCTCAGGCCTCCCAACACACTTTGATTTGCATCTCTCTGATACATTTATCATTGCTTGTTATGGAAGTTCTGTCTATAACTGCCCCAGTCTCCACACCCAATTGTGCGTGGCGTCTGAAAGATGAAGACAATGGGAGAGGGGGATAAAGAACCGACGTGTAAGTATTTCTTGTTAAGAAGAAGAGGAAGAAAACAGCCTCCAAAGTAGAGGCTAGTGAACTTGACTTAGATCCCTGGCAACATCCTGATCTGTATTGCACAAGGGATGATGAGTGGAGAGCTAGAAAAAGAAACAACATGGCGTCATCCCCAAGAGTTCACAGCAGACTGACCTCTTGCTTCCTCTTTCTGAGGAGGCTGCTAGAACGATCATTCAGGAGATTGGGAATCATTGTCCTCAGACCAAGATCGAAGCTGTCTGAAGGTGGAATGAGCTGCCTCAGGAGGGAGGGAGGAGCAAAATCCTGATGACCACTTGTCAGCCAGCTTATCTGGGCTTTGTCTTGTGCTATCTATGTGACCTCTAGCAATGAACTTGACCTCCTTCATCTGGAAAATAAAGAGATGACCTTCTTCCTGTTGAAGATAGATGAGTTTATTGGGAGAGAGAAGAATGTGGGAAGAGCATGTGGGCATGAACCCTGCCTGTGTGACATACTACCTCTGGGATGCCAGGGCCTCAGCTTTCTCATCTGACAAAGGTGGGGGGGGGGAGGTTAGGACTGGCGGGCTCCTTCCAATCCTAAACTCCTGCTCCTATGAGATTCTAGTCTAGTCAGGAAGGACTTAGTGACTTTGAACTCTCCTTCCAATTCCTGGCACATAGTCAGCCTTGAATAAATGCTGTCATTTACCATTACTGTACTGATTCTGTGAGTGATTCTATTAGAATATTATCTCCAAGAGGGCAGGGAGCATCTTGCCATCTTGGCATCACCCCCTGCAGAGATCTATCACTTGAATTGAACTGACCTGGTTTTTACAGATGAGGAAATGAAAGTCCAGCGAGGCTGTGACCTGTCTAAGATCACCCAGAGAGTTATTGACAGCAGCTGGGCTGGAGTGGTAACTTACATTCCTCATATACTGCAATAGTATATGATCACCCCTAGAATTTTAGTGCTTGGCACACACTAAGTGCTTAATAGATGCTTATTCACAGATCCTTCAGCATAGTAGGTGCTTAAAAATGTTTTTTTCTATTGTTGAATTCCTAAAATTTATTAAGGCAACAAAGTGCTTTTCTGGTTTAGAATACAGATATTATCATTCCCATTTTACAGGTCAGAAAACTGATCCTCCCAAGAGGCGATGTGACAGCTGTACTGTCAGTATCAGGATTTGAAGCCAGGTCCTCACTCAGGGAAGTGGGCTGACTCTCAAAATACCAGTGAGCCTTGTAGCTGGCTGACTTCTTCTAGAGACCAGCAGAAGGTAATAGGCAGATGCTAAAAAGTAACATGAAGGTGGCCCAGCAGCAAGTTCGAGGGGTTCTCTTGTGTGGGCTCTCCCAACATTGATGCTAAGGCACCAACCACACATGCCCAGGCAGCTCTTGTCCAGGCCTGCCCACAGTGCATGACAGCTGGTAACTACCAAGACACCTGCTTTCCAATACAACCCATAGTCCCTCCAAAAATTCAGAGAGAATACTCCCTGAGAAGGAATATTGGAAGTATATTATGGAAGATCAGGGCTCAGGCTCAGACAGACACCCTTCTGAGATAGGCAGGGCCTTTCACTGGCCCATCTTTCCCAATGTCTTGAGTTTCCCACATTAACCTGGAGAGGAAATGCAAAGGCAGCATTAGTCACTGCAGGGACTATATATAGTGGAGAGTATTAGGGTCACTAGGAACAGATGTCATTTACAGATTCTCCCTAGGCAGGTATTAGGCAAAACAACAGTGAGGGAAAGTCCTCTGAATGTAAATTGTCTTATTATTGGATCAGAGACACGAGATCATGTCATCTAAGATTGGGGAGCAGCTGGGACTATGAAACCTAGAACATCAGAGCTGAGAGAACCTGAGAATGCAGAATGTCAGAGCTGGAAGAGATGAGAATTTATCAATCGTTTACTTTGTGACAAGCACGGGGACACAAGAAAAAGTAAAGCGTAATCCCTGAGTCGAAGGAGTTTTCAGGCCAATGAAAATGATGATGCACAACACAGAATGGCAGAACCAGATGGGACCTTCTAGAACACTGAATGGCAGAGCTGGAACAGACCTTAGAACATAGATGATGAGAGTCAGAACAGACCTTAGAACAGAGACGCTGAGAGCTAGAACAGACCTTAGAACATAGATGATGAGAACTGGAACTGACCTTAGAACATAGACGATGAGACCTAGAACACACTTTAGTATGTAGACAATGAGAGCTAGAACAGACTTTAGAACATAGATGATGAGAGCTGGAATAAACCTTAGAACATAGAATATGAGAGCTAGAATAGACCTTAGAACATAGAATAAGAGAACTAGAACAGACATTAGAACAGAGATGATCAGAGCTAGAACAAATCTTAGAACATAGATGATGAGAGCTGGAACAAACCTCAGAACATAGAATATGAGGGCTAGAACAGAGATGGCAGAAAGGACCCAACATCATAGAATATCGGGGCTAGGAGGGACCTCTCATTTTTCAGAACAGGAAATTAAGGCCCAGAGAAAGCAAATGCTTTGCCAAAAGGTCTCACAGGTAAAACAGGATTTGAACCCATGTCCTCTGACTCCAATGCCAGGATTCCACTGATGTCTTTGAGCTTCCTGAAAAGGAGCTGGAGTGTCCCTCCTAAATATGATCCCCAGTGAAGACTTGGAGCCGACTCAGAAAAGCAAGACCAAGGTGGAGACGGGACTCAATACCACTCCACAGGAGGAATGGGTGAAGGAGCTGGGCATATTTAATGTGGATTGAAAAAGATGACAGAGATCATAGAATGTAGGACCCTCTATTTAGAGAAAAAAGGGATCTTCAAATCCACCCTCCTCATCTTACAAACCAGGAAACTGAAGCCCAAGGAGGTCAAGGGACTTGTCTAAAGTCACATACAGCAAGGGACAGAATGAGAATCTGAACCCGCATCTCCTGACTCCAAACCCAGCCCTGCTTCCACTCTATGACTACTTCCCTTTATAAGGGCCATGGTCATCGTCTTTAAGAAGTTAAAGGGGTTCCTTAAAAGAGGGAGATTAGAACCTCCCTAGGGATTAGCCCTGCCTTGTTGGGCAAGAGAAGAGAGAACCAGGAGCAATAGGGAAATACGCAAATTTGACGACAAAACACAAAGATAGTTTCTACAGTAAATGGGCTGCTTTGGTGGGCTCCCCTCCTTGGAGGGCTCCAGTCTGGCTGACCACTTGCAGGTTCATTGTCGGGCAGGGGGAGGTTCAGGTTGGAACAGATGGACTCTGAGGTTCCGACCTGTGACCCAGTGACTTTACAGGGAGACAGACAGGGGAGCAACATAAGAGGAAAACAAAAATACAACCTTCTTAGCAATGAAGAGTTTTCCTACAAAATAGTGGATAGCTGTCAAAGGAAGGAGCGGCTTCTCAGTTACTAGAGGTGTTCTAGGACAGAGTGGAAGGTTGTTTGTTTCTTTCTTTTTTAGTGAATAAAAATTTTGATAAATTTTGTAAAACCCTCTCAGCATGTGAGCCCTGGAGTTTCTCTTCAGTACGGATCTCTTTGGGATGATTTGTTCAATCAACTTTGTGGCCTACTTTCTTTAAAACGGTCTTTGTCTCCTGCCAGGGAGTCTTCAGACTATTATATTTTATGGAATTTATTAAGTTTAGGCAATATCTTGAAAACTTTCCAATTTAATATTTGTTGGCAAGTTCCTAAATAACAAAGACACCGCACTTCTTTTCGGCCTCCGGAGAGTTGTTTTTGACCAATGGTACGAGAGTCTGACCCACGGATAGAGGGTCCTGGTCTGGACACTGGATAGAGAGGCCCGACATGATCACGGCCTGACACACACACAGAGTCCTGATGTGATCATGGCCTGACACACACACAGAGTCCCGATGTGATCATGGCCTGACACACACATAGAGTCCTGATGTGATCATGGCCTGACACATGGACAGAAGGTCCTGGACCAGACTTCGGATAGAGGCCTGATGTGATTACACCCTGACACACAATCTGACCCATGGACAGAGGGTCCAATTGGCCTGGACGCTGTATCAAGCCCCTTCCAATCTGATGATGTAAAGCAGCTGATAGCTAACTGAATTATTCATCCAAAACCCCTTCATTAAGCAACTCCACGGCTGCTAGGCGCTCCTGCTCAGAGAACGTATTTCACTTGTCCTTTCTCATCTCTTATCCTAGAACACACTAGAGGGAAGCAGGAACCAGGGTATCCTTTGCACTGGGCTAAGGGGATGGCTGGTACCCAAGAAGGTGACACTTTCCATTACACTCATTTCAGCAAACACTTATCATGCACCCACCTCAGTCAGAGTATTCTAGGCGGCTCCTGGAGAAATAATGAATAATAACAGCTACCATTTATATGGTACCTACCATGTGCTAGGCACTATGTGAAACACTTCATAATTACCATCTCACTCGATCCTCAAGACCATCCTGGAAGGTGCTACTATTTAACCCCATTTTACAGGTGAGGAAACTGAGACAAATAAGGTTAAGTGACTTGCTCAGAGTCACACAGCTATTAAGTGTCTGAGTCTAGATTTGAACTCAGGTCTTTCTGATTCCAGGCTTGACACTCTATCCACTGTGCCACTAGCTGCCTCAGAAGGAAATAAAGATCAGGATGCCAGCACTGCACAAAGAAGAAACACTAGAACAGTAGCCAGACGAGACCCCAGTTCGAATCCTACTTCCAGTAAAAACTAATGCCTGGGCAAGGCACTTGTCTTTTCTAAGGCTTAATTCCCTCATCTGTAAAATGGAGATGAGAATAAAACCTGTCCTGCGTGACCTATTCCCCATCCCGATGTGAGGCTGAAACACGGTAATGCTCGCAAAGGACGCTGGACTTTAAAGCACTTTGTCAATGTTGGGCATTATTTACCCCAGAGCCCACAGGCACAGAATCACAGAATATGAAAGC
Source organism: Phalanger gymnotis (assembly GCA_028646595.1). Lineage (NCBI taxonomy): Eukaryota > Metazoa > Chordata > Mammalia > Diprotodontia > Phalangeridae > Phalanger > Phalanger gymnotis. Next base: position 321,575,662 of record CM053625.1, on the reverse strand, counting down.
TGGAAGCAGCATCCGGCCATGGAGTCCTGTACCAAAGGAATCCCCACTATTACAAGTGGTCATCCAGCCTCAGCTCAAAGACGTCCTGGGAACAGGAACCTCCCAAGTAGCTGCTTTCACTGCTGGGGAACTCTCCTTGTCAGGTGGTTTCCTCCTCCCCAATCTCTCCCCTCATAACAAGCCTAAATCAGCCTCCTGACTTCTGGGTCTGTCTTTGGGGACCAAGCTGAACAAGCATAGCACCTCGTGAGGCAATTAGGTGGTCCAGTAGATAGAGCACTGACCTTGAAATCTGGAAGGTCTGAGTTCAAATCAAATTCCTAGCTAAATGACCGGGCAAGTCACTTTTGTCTGCCCCAGTTTCCTCATCTGAAAAATAGGTATAATATCAGCATCTACCTCCCAGGGTCATGGTGAGGATTTTTAGATATTTTGTAAAGTGCTTACTACAATGCCTGGCACATAGTAGGTGCTTATCAAATTTATGTTCCTTTCCCTTCTCCCCTCCCTGATATCCATTCAGATATTTTAAGAAAACAATCATGTTTTCCCCTGAGCCTTTTCTTCTCCAAGCTCAGTTTCCACAGCTCCTTCAGACTAGTGGAGAGTCTGGTCCACGATGAAACAGGCAGCCTACTTCCTCTGGAAGATGCCTCTAACTCCTCTTCCCTTCTGGAGCCTCTAATGAAGAAGCATGCAAGCATGCCAGGCTCATTCCTCTCTGGGTTCCCCTCGCAACTATCTCGACATCTCCACATCTGGCCCCCTTACTTTCTCATATTCTGTTTATGTGTTGTCTTCCCCCGCTAAAATGTCAGCTCTTGGAGGGCAGGGACTAGATTGCCTTTGGCTTGTATTTTTATCTCCAGTTCACAGCCCAGATCTTGGCCCAGAATAAATACTCAAAAAATTATAGCTATATCTAGATCTATACCCATCCATCCATTAAGCCATCCCTCCATCTATCCATCAATCTAGCTGGTTTTCTTCTCTCTCTCGAACATCTCTATCTGTCTATCCTGTCTGTCTGTCTCCCTGTCTATCCTGTCTGTCTTCAATCTTGTCTGTCTGTCTGTCTGCATCTTTCTCTATCTGTCTGTCTCTGTTTCTCTCTCTCTCTCTCTCTCTCTCTCTCTCTCTCTCTCTCTCTCTCTCTCCCTCCCTCCTTCCCTCCCTGTCTCTGTGTCTATGTCTCTGTCTATCTTTCTCCCTCCCTCCCTGTCATCTCCCCACTCTATGTCCCTCTGTCTCTGTCTAATTAATAGTAGGATCAGTTTCCATACCCAGACTGCTGACTCCAAAGTCTTTCCTCCTTCCATCAGAACACACCGGTCCTGTACTTGGCTGTCAGAAGGAGGCTGGCCACATGTTTGACCCACATCAGCCAATGCTATGACACATGAAACTGTAATTGGGAGTCCTGCTGGGGTCCAGGGACACACCACGAGGGAAAGATATAAAGCATTCCTCAACTAAGTGAACTCTTCTGAAGTCACTGCCAACTGCCAACTGAAGGCTCCCTCTCAGTGCCCAAGTTTAGTGTTTGTGTCGAGGAGCAAGGATAAATAAAAAACTCTGAGGATCCATTTGGCTGATTCCCAGACTGTGGTCTTGTCCCCACCCAGCTGAGGAGCACAAGAGCTGGGCCCAGAGCGCCTGTCCCCTCAGCCAAACTCCCAACAGCAGGAGGCTACTTCATGACCCAGACATAAAGGAGAGCTACTTGAGGGGAGCAGGTGGGTTACCTCTTCAGGGATCTGCAATGGGGTGCATGAAAACAGGGTGACTGCTAATTCAATACATGAGTCTGGGTCCCCTCTAAGCCATATCCTCTTCTGCAATCTCTAAGGTCCCTCTCTGACATTCCATGTTCCAGGTTTCTGCCCGGCTCTGCTCATTCTAGACTCCAAGGGTCCCTCCCACTTCTGACATTCCATGTTCCAGGTTTCTGCCCGGCTCTGCTCATTCTAGACTCCAAGGGTCCCTCCCAGCTATGACATTCCATGTTCCAGGTTTCTGCCCAGCTCTGCTCATTCTAGACTCCAAGGGTCCCTCCCAGCTATGACATTCCTTTTTCCAGGTTTCTGCTCACTCTAGACTCCAAGGGTCCCCCAAGCTTTGACATTCTATGCTCTCAGGTCCTCCCCTCTCTCCTCCCTGCCCCCCGCACTGTGGTATATGCTATGGCCAGAGGGTGCTCTCAGATGGAACACTCCACTCCAGGATTCTGGAACAATGAGCAGTGCCATGGGGAATGTGTGCCTCTTTCTGGAGGAGGGATGAATCAGGAGAAGCTGCCACCCCAGGGACACTCTAGCACAGGATTCCCCAGAGGGCTGGGCAGGGTGTTGGGGGTGGGTGGAAGAAGAGGAGTGTGAGAGAAGCATGCAAACTGCCTGCATAAGTGAGTGTGTTTCTCTTTGTCACCATTTCCTGTGTTTACATTGTCTTCCCTGTTAGGACCTAAGCCAGCTACTCCCCATCCAACAGATCTCCTCTGTCTCAATTCCTGGCACTCAGTGAAAAGCTAGGCCCCAACTCAGGCAGTGCCGTGGAAAGGGCACAGGAAGGAGATGCACAAAGATCCCAGCTTCCATCCTGGCTCGCACACCAGCAGTAATGTGGCAAAGGCCTTTAACCTTTGTAGATTCCAGGTTCTTCACCTGGAGAAGATGGAGGGTGGACTGGATTAGATCACCTCGAAGTTCCTTTCTAGGTCTAATTCAGGGACCCCAGGACCTCTCCGAAGGGTTTGTTTTCTCCTCTATTAAATGAGGGGGTGCAGAGATATTGTACAGTGCCCATTTGAGTGAGGTTCAATCTTATCTCAGGTCCTTTGTAGATCCATTAAGGCCAGTACACCTCAGCTAGAAGTCACTCCATCTGATTGAATGATGCAATCACAAACCCTAGAAATTTCCCTTGGCTCCACCACCAGACCACATCTCTGCCGGTAGCTCAGGAAGTCAGGGGGGTTTCCAAACCAGGTGCTCCAAATAACCATCAAGTCACAGGCATAGACAGTAAGTAACTGCTCACATTTTCATAAGGTTCCCCAAGTATCTTCCTCATAATAACTCTTTGAGGCAGGCAGAAAAAGCCCTTCCCACTCCCCATGGCCCCACTACTGAATCACTCCATCTATCCATTCACCTAAGATTTCTAGGCACCAGCCTGGCTGTAGGAACCAAGAAGGTAGAGCATGAAGCCCACTCTTTGCTTTTCCCCAATAAAATGGAACTGATCCAAAGGCTGGAATCCCAGATGGTGCTTTACCATCTGCTGGTGCTGAGCCCCCAGATAATCTTACCATCTTTACCTCTACAGTCCCCAAACCCCCCAGTGGTCCACAGTCTAAAATCTTTCTTCATTCCCATTTTGGAGACTAAGGGAGAAGCTTAGAAACACTTCTTGGAGTTCTGAAGGCACAAGTGAGTTCATCTGAATGGCCATGGCCCCGCCCTACTCTATAATCTCTCTGATCTCCTTCCAGAGCCATATCCCCTACTGTGGGCAGGCAGGTACATCCATAATATTTCCAGACACCCAGAACCCACATCAATGCTTCTTTGCCATGACTTATGGGGGATCTGAAGGAGGGGCGTACTTAAGGGAAGAGACAACATCTACAGTGGTATGTGATTTGTCATAGGTAATGGACCTACGACCAAAACCCAGGTCTGTTTGTGTATGGAGAAGTAGAAAGAACATAAGACCTTAGAACACAAAACATAGAATTTCAGACCCCTCATTGACAGAGGAGGCCAGAGAGGGGATTCAATCTGCTTAAGATCTTGTACGTACTACGCATGGCACATAGCAAGGACTCAACAAACACTGATTGCTTTTTCTGGAGCTAAATTCTAGGATTAAAATGCCCGGTACCAAGAGTTAGAACATGTATGATCTTAAGCAAATTACCTCCCATCTTTAGGATGTAGGTTCCCTTTCTCCAAAATGAAGGTATTAGATTAAACCAAGAATTCCTAATTTGGAGTTGTAACATTAATTAAGGTGGGACTTTTTCTTAACTGTTTTCTCTTTTAGAATGCCAAAGTAATCAAATGCTTTTGATTAAGTCTTGCTAGGTGCTAAGCCCCATGCCCACACCCTTTTGCTGCTTAGGCGTGAAGACTTCGGGGCCCTAAGAGGGGTATACAAACTCGGAGATTGGCGTGTTGCTTTGGGGCTCACTCATTGGAAGAATGTTGGTGTGGAGACTCTGGGCAGCCATTGTTAAGAGTCCCCTGGCTGTGGAAAAACCTAGATGTCGGTGCTTCCCTGGTAACTATGTATTGCTATGGATAGACTGGTTTGTGTTATTTGATCTGTATATATAATGTGTGTGATTTGTAATTTCTGTTTCTATTTGACCTGAAGTTCAAGGGTCTGATCTTTTTCCCCCTGAACTAAGTGAATGATATACGTATGTCTAATTAAAGTGAGATCGTTAACTCCTTAAAGTTGCTTTCCTTAGAAAAGCAGATCAAAGAACCTATGCTGGCAGCTCTTGTTGCTGATCGTGTTGGGTCTTACACCTCAACAGTAGTGGCAAGCCACACTGTTGTTACAGGAGTCCACAAACTTGAAGGTTTTTTTTTTAATGATTTGATAGCTATTTCAATATAATTGATTTCCTTTATCAATCTCTGTATTTTATTGTGTTCATTTAAAATCGTTATTCTGAGAAGAGATCTGGGGTCCAGAACACCAACAAAGTGATGAACCCTTGGATTACATCATTTCTAAGGTAATCTCTGTTAATTCTATGATTTTTCAACCACTTACTATTTTTTTCTTTAAATTTAATTGGGAGAAGAAACAGGGATGAAGTGTGAACCCTGGTGAGCTCTAGGTCAGCCACATTCCATTTTACTTGACAATTGAAGTTTCAGAGACCATCTAGTGAATCTACCCTCCTTGTTTTAAAGATAAGGAAAGTGAGGTACAGAGAAGACAAAGCATTGCCAAATATCACATAGATATTTAGAACTTAAGACAACCTAGATGTGCTGACTAAAAAGAGAGAACATAAAGATTTGGATCTAAGGGGAGGCAGCCTGCTCAGCAGCAAAGTCCTAAGATTTAGCCTCAGAGAGCCTGGTTTCAAATCCACACTCTGCTACTCACTGGCTGTGTGTGCAACCCTGGAGCAAGCCCTTTCTCAGTCTCAACGTGTTCACCTCCTTTTGAAGGTTCACCAGTAGAAGGTGTTTACCCACTTGGAACTTCCCTATACCCATGGAATTACACGTCTGGCCCCTATACCTACTCTTATTATTATTATCCAAGGACAATGAGTTGCAGCCATAGAAAAAGGATGTGCATTCTTTTGGCTTTCTCACCTTTTAGGGTTTTTCTGAAATCCTTGCAGAATTTATACTGATTGTTTCTCAGAACTTCTTAATCATGCTTGCCCTGTCTGTATTCATGAAAGCAGAGATTTAGAATCAGAAGGGACCTAAGAAGTCATCGAGCTGAACCCCCTTCTTTTAGCAAGTAAGGGTCTGAGGCAACATTCAAATTCAGGTCTACCTGACACCAAGCCCAGCCCTCTCTCCACTATATTACCTAGCTGCCTCTCAGGGAATGCACCCTGCCATCATCAAACGTCTCATATGCCCCTGTGACACTTTCACTAGAAAAGCAACCTTACCCAGGCCATGACGGTGAGGAATGAGGGGGCAGGGAGCGCCTTACCTTTCCTCATCCTTGAAGATGAACTTTCGAAGCTTGAGGTCCCGAAGGACCAGTCCCCCATCATGACAGTGAGCTACAGCAGAAGCAATCTGATAGAAGAGTTTGGCTGCTTCTTCTTCCTTTAGCTTCTTGCAGGTTCGCACAAAGGAATGCATGTCCCCATAGCTCCGTTCAAAGAAAACATATGCCTTTGTCTCCCCAAGAAGGATTTCGGTGATTTGGTTGATGTTGTTGTGGGCAGGTAGGCAGAAGCAGGGAGCCAGAGATTCCTGATAGCAGCTGACATCAAACACCTGAGGAGAGTCAGAAGCAAGAGAGCAGAGGGTCAGGGCCTGGCTGAACTGGCCAGCTCTGTGTTAATGCAACCAAACGAAGAATGTCAGAGCAGGGAGGGACCTTACAACACAAAATATCAGACCTGAGTGTGCCCTGAAAATAGAACAGAAATTGGCAGGGCTAGACAGATCCCTAGAGAATGTGCCCTAGAACACCCGAGCTGGGATGAGAAACTTTAGAACATAGAACATCCGAGCTGAGAAAGACCTTAGAATCGAGAAAGGGCGGGGGGGAACCTTACAACACAGAATGTCAAAGCCGAGGAGAGATTGAGAACATAAAACTGAGAATGTATGAGTTGAGAGGAAACTTTGGACGGAGAATGTCATAGCTGGCAGGACTCTTTGAACACAGAACATCAGAGTTGGGAAGGATCTTAGACAGAGAACAAAAAAAAATGTTCTAACTAGGAACAAGCTTGGGAAACAAAGACTAAAACCAAACAGAGAATGTTGGCATTGGATGGCACATCATAGATATGTAGGATGTTGGCATTGGATGGTGCATCACAGATATGTAGGATGTTGGCATCGGATGGTGCATCACGGATATGTAGGATGTTGGCACTGGTTGGTTCATCACAGATGTATAGTCTGACCCTCTCATTTTATGAAGGATGAAACTGATGCCCAGGGAAGAAGAGAAATAACTGGGCCAAGTTCATCTTCAGTTAAGCATGAGGGCCAGGACCACAACTGTGATCTTGCATCTCTTAGATCCGATTACATTTTCTAGATAATTCATTCTCTTAATACAGTCAGATAGTGACTCCCTCGTGCAACACCCTGAGCTAGATACGGAGGGGTTAGTAAGCCTAGTAAGGCCCAAGGGGGTTTCAGTCTAGCAGGAGAGGAAGACCTATGTACAAATAACTAGAATTCACAGGAGAATATGTCTGAGACATACAAAGGGCTATAAGAGTTCTGAGGCACGAGGAATCAATGCTGTTTATTTTTAGGGAGTGGGGGATGGTAAAAGGTTTCATGAGGAAGGATCATTATAGCTGTATCTTGAAGAACGGCTAGGATCTCAACAGGTAGAGGGACAGGAGAGGAGGGAATTCCAGGCCCAACTGCCTTAATGAAACCACAGCAGAGTGATTTCCTGTCTCTTCTTCTTACGGGTTGGTAAATCACAGGCTTCTGTGGGCTGATCAAACTGCCCCAAGCACCAGGAATTGGAGCCCTATCTAAGAGGGACCCAGGCTGTAAAACGTGGTGGAAGCCTAGTCTATCGTCTGCAAGTCCTTGAATTCACCGTGGGGCTGAAAAACACGGCCAGGAATGAAGGTTAGCGATGTCATTCATGCGAGAGCTTGTGAAGGAGAAAGAGGCAGACACAAAGTGTGGGCGGAACCATTACTTAGAAAGCAGCCTGGCTCCTTCTCTAAACAATGCACTTCATATTATCAATTAACATCCATTCAGGACTTGGGGAGTGTATTAGCCACCAAGCACAGCCCTCAGCTCTGAGTTCCTGCTTAATAGTAAATATAATTCCCAGGGCATTTTAAGATTATTTCCTAAGATTGTAGATAATAAGCCCACACATTGAGAACTAGAAGGCATCTGGGAGGCTTCTAGTCCAAAACCATCATTTTTCATATGGAGAAACTAAGGAAATGAGGGGTTAAATGACTTGTTTAAGGTCACACAGGATGTAAGGGTCTTAGCCAGGATTTCGTCCCAGGTTGTAAGAGCATAGATTTAGAGCTGGAAGTGAATACTGAGTCCAACCAATCTACTCATTTTTCAGATGAGAAAACTGAGGTTCATTGAAGGAAGTCACACAGGCAATACATGGAGAAACCATGATCGGATCCAAGGTCAAACTAAGGCTCTGAGACTACTTGAGGTCCCTGGGCTGGTGTACAGGGGTAAGGCTGGGGCACGTCCTCACCGTGGGCGAAGGAGCTCTGAAAAATTTATCTCCCGAAAGCCACCCAGCCACCACAGCTGCCACCGAGAAATGAACAGCACATCAACATCTCTCCCGCGACCACAAATCAAACAGGGAGACCTTCAAGGGCCGACCTCGGAGCTCTGCCCTCAGAGGCCAGGGCAATTGAGGTTAGGAAATGCCTGAGTCAACCGTAGCACCCAGCAATGGGCAGCAGAAACTGGGGAAAGCCTCCCAGACTTCTCTGAGAGGACTCCCAGGCCTGCTGCAGCAGACAGGGACAGCCAGCAACAGAGGGCGTGTCAAAGAAGAGCAAATGCCGGGCTGGCGTTTTTCTGTTTGGTGTGACTAAGTGCACTTGATAATCTTTTACAATCTATGTCTCGGAGACAGGTTGCCTTTTTCATTTTTTTTTTTTAAATCAAAGTCATTTTCAGAGATGATTTTCTAGAAATATTCAGCTAATGTGGGGCCTTGCAACATGAAATGGGGTAGTAGAAAATGCCCTAAATTTGAGCACCAGAAGACCTGGGTTCAAATCCAAATATCTGCCACTCTTATTAGTCACATGACCTAGGGCCAGTTGCCACCCTCTCTCCAGGCTTCATTTTCCTGCCCTGGAGCTCAGATGAAGGGGTTGAGGTGGGGGTGGGGGCAATGAGAAGACTTTAGGATCATAGATTTAGAGTCAAAATGACCTCAGAGGTCAACAAATTCACTCATCTTTATTTCACAGATGATGAACCTGAGGCCCATAGAGGTAGGTGATGTGCCTCTGTGGCCCAAGTAAGAAACAGATATAGGATTCAAAGGCAGGCCCTTTGACTCTGGATGCAGGGTCCTTTCCATTGTACTGCCCACCCAACGCCAGAGCTGGAAGAGGCTTTAGAACACAGGCATTGGGGCTTTTCAGGATCTGAACAACCAAGTCATGAAGCAGCCAAGGACAATGGCTGTCCATAGCTGGGTTCCAATCTCGGCTCGTCCACTTAAGGAGTGACAAACGGGAAAGCTGCTCATAGGATTTTACCCTCGGATCCTCTGGACCTAGCGAGATCCCTCACACTGACAGAGAGTCAGGAAGACCTGGGTATGACTCCTCCTTCCTTCTCAGATCTTCCTTAGCTTGGCCTTTCAGGGCCTCAACTGCTGGGATGATAATAAATCGGGATGATAATAATAGCCTCAATCTCACAGGATTCAAAGAGATGATTAATATGTGAAGTCGTCTGTAAAGCTAGGACATTAAGCGTCAGCTCTTGTTATGAGGGTAAATGCTCAATCAGTGTTTGTGGAATAGGATGAGGTCAAAAAGTAAGTGGAGGATAGAGGGAGAGTGACCTTGGCAGGCAGCCCTCAGCCCCAACTCCCAGCTGTTCCTTCCACTGTCCTTTGCCATTTCCTTTCATCTGACAAGGCCAAGGCAGCCTATTGTTTTTCCTCCTCAGGGCAGGAATCCCTCCTGGCAGGAGATAGATTTCCTAAAATCAAAGATGGAAGCATCGGCTAGTCCAGCAGGAAAGGGAGGGGGATGAGGGAAAGGTCGTGGTCCAAGATGGCAGACAATTTCAAAAAACAGAGCAGCTCCTTCCGTCTCATAAAACGAGAAAGAGCCAAATTTTTATTAGAGGAAATAACTCCATTTATGAGTTGGCATTGCCAATCAATCCCCCTCTATCCCCTAAAGAGGAAACCTAGCCCAGAATTTAGTAGTCTGGTTTTTTCATTTGGGGACTTTAATTGTAAACGGTGACCAATGACATCTCTCTAAATGCTACAGTCCAGAGAGATCAGCCAGGCCACGCAACCCACTCATTTTATAGAGGCAGAACCTGACATCCAGGGGAGGGAAGTCAAAGGGTCATAGATTCAGACTAGGGAAGGCCATACGAAGTCATTTTAAGTCCCTTCCCTTTACGTGAGGCATTCCATGCCCTGCTGCTAACAGAATTTTTTTAAACCCCTACCTCTTGGAATCCCTGGCTTAATTCAAGGCTGCCACCTCCTACAGGAAGGTGAACCTTATCATACCACTTGCCAAGGCCCTCCCACCAGAAATTACTTTCTGTATTTTCTATCAGGTTCATATTTAATTTTCAGAGTGCTGTTGTTTCTCCTTAATATAAGGTAAGCTCCCTGTGTGCACGCTTGCTTCTTGTCTTTGCATCACCCCAAAATGCCTAAGATATAGGAAAGGGGGTGCTATCCTTGTTACTCCACAGCACAAACCAGGCCTTCTTTCCCCGGGTTCCAAATCTAGGTCTCTTTCCACTCTCCACACTTCATGAATGGTGAATTATTTGACACTTAATCACTTCTTCCCAGAGAGATACTGTAACATAAGAGACAGAAGCTGGGCCTTAGAGTCAGAAAGTTTGGGGTTCAAGAACTGTTCCTGAGACATCCTATTAGAGATCCATATCAGGGAAAGGAACTTCCACACTGAGAGTCCTTCCCAGCGCTGAAATAGCTGTTCCATATCAAAAATAAAAGGACAAAAAAAAAAACCTCCTAACAAATGAAGATGCTAATTATTCTCCCAGCACCTTAACTATATCTAGTGTTTGAAATGAACATAATTCTCTAGTAAATAACAGATCAGATGAATCCCTTAAAAGAATCTGCATTTTGGTCTCAAAATAACTCTTTCTTTGACAGTGGTCTCTCACAGGGGCCTTGAAGGATCAAAGATTTGCAGCTGGAGGAGACCTAAGATACTATCTAGCATAATGCCTTGTCTTATAAATGGGGAAACTGAGGCCCAGAGAGGTTAAGTGATTCAATAAATGTCACACAGGCAGCAAGTTGTGAAGACCAGTTCCTAACCCAGGCCCTCTGATCACAAATCCAGGCAACTAAGTGGATAAGAGTCAGGAAGATCTGAATTAAAATTTGACTTCAGACTTTAATTACCTGTGTGACCTTGGGCAAGTCACTCAACCTGTTTGCCTCAGTTTCCTCAAATGTAAAATGGGGGTAGAAATAACACCTACTTCCCAAGATTGTTGTGAGGAGCAAATGAGATATTTGTAAAGTGCTTGGTACACAGCAGGCACTTAATAAATGCTTATTTCTTTCCTTCCTTCCTCTTTCCAATGCTGCCTCTTAAGTAGGATCGTTAATTTACCTGTCCCCTGCTGCCACCACCATTATTATCACTGCTACACCTATCCTTTGTGACTATCAGCTGACTTGTATTGAGGAGCTTTTGTTCTCTAGTCAACAGTAGCAGGTAGAAAGAATCCCACGCTGAAGGAGTCCAGGCTCCCCGGGCTGATTTTTTCCAGCCAGTTCATCGTTTTCTCTTGGCATTCTTCTCAAAGCCAGAGCCGGAGCAGCCATGGATCTGCTTTTAGCCTGTGCTCGCCTAAGCATCATTGTCTGGAAGCAGGTAAAGGAAGGTGAAAATGTGCCAGCCGGCTTTGGCTAAACAGTAACACCAATCCTGTCCTCACGGGGGCGCGGAGGAGCCCTTTAATTGGTGAGGGGTTGATAGAGGCTGAGCAAATACAATTCACAGACTAAGTGTATTGTTAGGACCCAGACGAATGGCAGGGCACAGGTTTACAGTCAGTAGTGAATGACTGAATTCAAAGGATGAGCAGAAGGACTGCCAGCTTGGGCCTAGCTGCCAGCTTGTGCCAGGGCTTAGTCCAGTTCCTTCAGACAAGGAGCTACCTTCCAGGCTCTGGCCTCAGCTTCATCCTTTGTAAAAAAGTGGGGGGCAGGGGAGGGGGAAGATAATCATGAAGGCTCCTTCCAGCTTGGAGCCAGCAACGTGGTCAGCTCTGGTTTGAAACAAAGGACTCTCACACAGAACTTTCCCTGGGAAGCGTGCTCTCAGGAAAGCCATCCTGATTCTGTTGAAAATATGAACAAGGCCCTTAGGAAATGGAGCAAAAGGAGGGCAGGCGGGCGGGCAGTGACTGGATGCTCTGTAGAAACTTCAGCTTCCTGGGACCTGACCATCTCTAAGGCTACCAGTACTGCTCATTGGGCCAGAACTGCTGGACCCTGCCTCTTGGGCTCAACACTTAGGGGAGTTAACCAAGCTCCTGTCATGGTCCCAACATCCTCTAAGTCCTAGAAAGGCCTCTGAGGAACGATGTGACCTCCAAGATTCCTTCCCGCTCTGAATCAATGGCCCTAAGGGGGAAGGGGGATGGGTCAAGGCTCAGCTCACTCAGAAGACAGATAGGAAGAAATTCACCATCTTTTCCCTGAGGTTACAGCCTCAAAGATGGTGGGAGGAGGCCCCTAAATCCAAACTCTGCAATAAAACCTGCCTAAACATTCCAGATCCAGCCGGGGGGAAGGAGGGGCCAACAATCCACACATTCTGATGAATCAAAAACCCTTCCAGAAAGCAGGAGTGATATGTCCAGGCACCTGGGAGCCAGAAGACCTGGCCTCCAACAGGTTCTACCTCTTCCCAGGCCTGTGCCTTTGGTCAAGTTACTGCTTCCCCTTGCACCTCAGTTTCCCCATCTGTAAAAAAATAGGGAAAATGATGTGCTGATAGTCTTGGTACCTTCGGGAGTCATTCTGAGAAAAAGCTCTTTTGTAATCGGCCAAAGGCTACCTTAAGCACTGTATCTGGAGGGGGGATGTGCCCTCAGCTTTCCAGTGTTCAATGCCCAGACCTCATTCCAGTTCCAAACCGAGCAGTTATAAAAAATCCAAGGCTGGACCACGGTGCTGATGCTGGCCAACTGCCGGGCAGCAGGTTAATCCAGGCTGAGCCTATTTCTGCAGATTTTGTATTTTCCAGGACTACTGGGGACACATGGACACACACACACACACACACACACACACACACACACACACACACACACACACACCAGTCCTCATTCAGGGTCAAATCCAAAAAAGCAGATGACTTCCTCCACCCCCTCTACCAAGCTCAAAGCCAGACCTGTTCATTCTTTCGCCAGCTGTGCCCATGCCGTGGCTCTCCACTAACTTCCCTTTAAACCTTAAAGGGAGTCTGGTTGAATTGGCACAACTGGTAAAGGCAAGGGAGGGAACAGAAGGAGGGGGGCTGAGATGGGAAAGAAAGGGAGGGCGGGAGGCGGTGTGCAGGTGGCGGCAGCAGCCCCAGCCTCTTCCTAAACGGAGGTGTGCCTGGGGCTTTTTACCCTTCCCCATTGTGCAAAGGGGCCAGAGATGGCAGGAGGGCCCCGGACAACCCAACAGCCAGATTTCCAGGTTCCTTTGCAAAGCCCGCTTCCAAACAAAGCTCTCCCACCGGTACTGCTGCAGGAGACTGGGAGGAAAGGACCAAGCCATACCCTTGAGCAAACACCTTCTCCAGCTCTGTGCCACTGTTTCCCTATCTGTAAAATGAGCAGTATTGGCTCAGAGTTAGCGTAGGACCCTTCCAGCTCTGACATTGTGTGATTCTAGAAGCATTGTCTTAAAATGAGTGGGGGATTCCCTCCTCTATGGGGGGTGGGGGAAGGGATGCGGGGTTTGGAGACGCTGGAGAGGGGGTGGAAGGTTGTCTTCCAGGATCTGTCCTGCTGCAGACGTCCTCTCGCACTTTTTCAATAAAAGCCTGCCAGAGTCTGGACATATGGTCCCCCTCTCTTCCTTACGCAGCGCTCCCTCCTCAGAGCGACTCTGCCTGGAACGCCCCCGGTATAGAGTGTGCCCTATTGTTTGAAGTGGCCAGGAAAGTTCTTAGCTAGTCCTACGTTAAAATAATAATAACAATAATAAAATTAAAATAGGCACCAAAGGATTTCCTCCTAGTCCAAGAGTTTGGCTGTATGAGTGTGCGGGTCTCCCTGCCTTAAAGGCACGGAATTGGCATGGGGGAAGAGGGCGTTTTGGGGGCCAAGGGGTGAGTTTTACCTTGCACACGAGCTCTTCTCCACTGTGCAGATGCACAGCCCGAAAAACGTGGTCTCCCTCCAGAGGTTCCAGCAATAAATATTTCCCGATGCAGGAAACGCAATGCGACAAGTTGGGAGCCTCCGGCGGGCTCGGAGAGCCGAGGTTAGGGCTGAAGCTCTGGCTGGGCTCGGTGGACCTCAGGGACGACAGCTCTTCAAAATCCTGGGTTTTGGTCCGCGGTCTCCCATAGCGTGAGATTGTGATCGGGGTGGATCTTTGTATGTTCATGAGGGTGGCGATCACACGCAAACAACAAAACCCGGTGGGGACGGGTTACAATCGCTGGCGAGTCCGGCTGCTGGCGCCTTTGTGTTAGAGATTAAAAAGGGGTGGAGGGGAAGTGAGGGGAGAGGAGAGAAGAGAGGGAAGGGGAGGGGGCTGCGTGCAGGAAGAGTTAGGAAATCTGAGGGGCAAAGAAACAGCCGGATAGCTTGGGCACCTCTGCCGCTGGGAAAGCGGGTCCTGGGAGCACTTTCTCCGCAGGCGGGCGGGTCGGCGAGCGGCCCCTTTTGTTCCCAGCACGGAACAACGCCGCCGCCGCCGCTGCCGCCGCCGCCGCCGCCGCTGCGGGCGATGGACTAAAACCGCCGTTCAAACGCTGATTTTTTTTTTTTAATGTTTCGGAACGTGCGCGGCGAGGGAAACAAAGTAGCCGGCTTCAGAACGCAGCGAACTGCAACGTTCGACTGTCTCTGGGGAGCCCGAGGGAGGATTCCGAGGCGAGGAAAGAAAGCCCGAGCTGCAGCGGTGGCCGGAGGGCGGCAGGGTCCGAGGCCGTGCGGTCAGCGGGCCCAGGGTCCAGGCTGCCAGAGGACCGTATTAAAAAAAAAGGAAGGAAGGAAGAAAAGTCAAAGCCCAAACGGCGTGGAAAGAAACAAGAAAGCTGCAGCCTGCGAGGCTCCGCAACTCCGAGCACAGCATACAGGATCCGTGGGTCCCCCTCCTCCTTTTTTTTTTTTTTGGTGGGGGGCGTGGGGAGGCGAGGAGAGAAGTTGTCTACGTTTTGACTGTAGATGGCGTCTTCACCTTTTCCCAGCGAGAGAAGGCTCCCTTCAAACGCTCCACTAACTAGCGAGGGAGCATTGAACTTGTGGCGGTCGGACAGACAGACAGACAGACCGGCGGGTGGGCGGACAGACGGACCGACTGGCGCGCGGGCGCACAGCACAGCCAACAAAAGCGGCTCCTGAAGAGGCGCCTGGAGGCGAGCCTGGCGGCCCAGCCCACTCGTGGGGCGAGCAGCCCGGGGCGTCCTCGGCCGGAGAAGGAGAGCCTGGGGTCAGAGGAGCCTCATGCCTCTCCAGCTCTGGCCCCGGCAGCTGTCGCCTCTACTGCTGTACTCAACTCCCTGGAGCGAGTCTGGAAGAGGCAGGGGCTCTCCGCGTGCTCCCGTGCCGGCGCGATTCTCCCAGAGGCCCCTCCGGGGCTCTTAGCCCGGTGGCCGCACACACCCCTAGCGTGGGGTGGAAAGGGACGGGACAGAGGGCTGTCCAACTCCGAGCCCCCGCTTCTCAGCTCAGGCCCAGATGGCTCGTCCTCTCGAGCAGGTCTCGCCCCGCTCTGAATCTCTAGCTCTCTGTCTCTTCTCTGCCTGTCCAGAAGCAAGGGTTGCTTTGCCTGTCTGCCGCGATGCGGGTCCGGGGCTCTTTCCTTGTTTCCCCTCTCCAGAGAACCAAGGCGGAAATTCTCCGGGGTGGGGGGGGAGGGCAGTGGTAGGAGGGGGTCTTGACAGTTTGAAAAAAAACAGGCGAGAGGCCCCTCTGGGACTCTGCTGGGGGGGGGGGCGGGCGGGTATCAGGCGCCTCGGTGCGGAGGGAAGCGAAGGGGCACCCAGAGTGTCCGGGGCCGAGCCCTAGCTCAAGAAGCCTGCATCGCCGCCACGGTCGGTATTAATAGTTACTTACGTGGCCGGGAATCTCTTGTCTGACTGTGTCAGTGTGTGTGTTTGTGTGTGTTTGTGTTTGTGTGTGTGCGTGCGCGCGTGTGTGTGTGTGTGTGTGAGAGAGAGAGAGAGAGAGAGAGAGAGAGAGAGAGAGAGAGAGAGAGAGAGGGAGAGAGAGAGAGAGACTGTGTGAGGGAGGCTGTGCGCGCGCCGGTGTGAGCCCCGCTGTACGCGCGCACCCGGCAGTCTGGCTCAGCCTCCCCCCGGGGGCTCCCCAGTCAATGTCACCAGCACGGCCCTCCCCCCCCAGCCCCAGCGGCTCCGCGGGGCTTCCCAGGCATAGGGGGCTGGCCCTGGTCCCGCCCCGCCCCCAGCCTCTCGCTGTTCATTGAGCCGCCGGCCCGTCAATCAGTTCCAAGGAGAGGGGATGCCACTCCGCTCTCGCTCTCGGGTCGCCGCCGCCTGTTTGGGCTCTGGCTGGGGACCCTGACCGGCGGCGTAGGGTCAGCCCATGGAGGTATCCTTCCGCGGCCGGCTTTGTGCGGGGCAGAAAAGGGGCAGCTGGGGATGCACTGAGGCACACGTGCCCAGCCCCGCGATCTAGCAGGCGGGCGGCGCTCCCCGGACTGCTGCCACTGCAGCCAAGGCTGGCCATGGGGCCTGGCCCGCAGCAGCCTGCTGACCCCCTTTCCCTCCACCGCTTTCTTTCCTTCCCGCCTTTCCGTTACTCCCTTTGATTACCCTTTAGGCGTCTTCCCACCTGCCCTGCACCTACCCAGCAGGCGTGCATTCTTGGCACGTGTGCTCCCTTCCTACTGGTTTCTTGCCCCCAACTCCGCAGCTGCCCAGATGTGGCAGCGACCGGCCCGGTGAGGGGTGCGGATGGAGACTGGCTGTATTTGTTCCTGAGGAAGGAGGGAGAAGAGGGTCAAGGACTGTGATCCTAGCTCCTTGAGTATTGGCACGCCCCACCCCCACCCCCCAGTGCTGCGTGCTTGCAAAGACCTAGGGCCTTCTCCTTTGTCATTTCTTTGTCATTTTCTTCTCCTTCAAAGAAGAAATCAGATTTTTTTAGGCAGCTTGGATGGAGAAAACTTACTTTTCCTTCGTAATTTAGGAAGTTCTGCTC
The DNA here is from genome assembly GCA_028646595.1 of Phalanger gymnotis. Taxonomy (NCBI): domain Eukaryota; kingdom Metazoa; phylum Chordata; class Mammalia; order Diprotodontia; family Phalangeridae; genus Phalanger; species Phalanger gymnotis. The sequence goes on along the minus strand of CM053625.1, from coordinate 321,558,815 downwards.
TGGAGCCTATTCGAAGAAGCGGCTTTAAACCTTGGAGGGGAAAAAAGTAAGAACTTTTGTATTTACACACAAGTTCTGGAATGGGTGCAGCCCCTGCCCCTTACTCCCGAGGCTTCGACTACGTACCCCGAACATTGTGGCTGTTGCAGAATTAAAGTCATGAATAGGCAGGTGGTATTCTGATTCTGCTTAGCTCCAGCCAGATGTTAGGCAAGGGAAACCCAGCCACTCTTGCATCCGGGCTATTTTAAGTGGCCACTAGGTATGCTGAAATGCAGCCTGGAAGAGTGGACAGAGTCAGAAAGACTAGGAATATTGCAGATAGGGCTTTACAAACTGGATCCTCAGAATAATCCTGGGAGGTAGATGTTATTATCATCTTTTTTTTTTTTTAACAGATGGGGAAAATGAGACAAGTTAGTTGTCTTCCCCAGGGTCACATCTAGTTAGCAGCTGAGGCTACACTTGAACTCGGGTCTTTAAGACTCCATGTCCAGCATTGGTCCCATTGTGTTATCTCCTACTGCTTTGTGGCCAGAATTATTTGGCCAAGGTCACACAAAGAAAAGCATCTTTACTGGGATTCATCCACATCTTCTGATTCCAATTGCAGGCTTTTTTTTTTTTTCACCAGGTGATCTAGTCATGACTAAATTACTTATATTTCTGTTGGCCTTGTATTTTTCACAAAGTATTACCATTCCCATCTTAGAGATGGTGAAGCAGAGACTCAGTGAACCTGTCAAAGTATCTTTCTCACAAGGTTGAACAGTTCATAGGATCATAGATCTGAAGCTGGAGAGGCCTTGGAGTTCATCTCCTCTGATCTTTCTGGACCTACCAAAGGGATGTGGCTTGCCCAAGAGCACCCATAGAGGCAAAATTCAAACCCAGCTCATCAGACTCCAAAGCCCTTTCTCATCATGCCAGATGATGGCTGCTCCCTCCCTAGGTTAAGTGTCTGAGCTGGGACCTGACAAGAACAAATCTCCACAGTCCCTAACTTTGCTTCCTTCCTCTCTCCCTCCCTTCCCTTTCTTTCTGTTCTCTTCCCCTTCCCTCTTTCCTTTTTTCCTTCCTTTATTCCTCCCTCCCTCCCTCCCTTCCTCCCTCTCTTCCTTCCTTCCTTCCTTCCTTCCCTCCTTCCTTCCTTCCTTCCTTCCTTCCTTCCTTCCTTCCTTCCTTCCTTCCTTCCTTCCTTCCTTCCTTCCTTCTTTCCTTCCTTCCTTCCTTCCTTCCTTCCTTCCTTCCTTCCTTCCTTCCTTCCTTCCTTCCTTCCTTCTTTCCTTCCTTCCTTCTCTCTTTCCTTCCTCCCTCTTTCCCTTCTTTCTTTCTTCCCCAAGATCCTTTTGGAATCAGAGTAGCAAAAGGATTTGAGACTGGTAAACTCTCTCTGCCCACACTGGCTCGCTCTCCCCCAAAAGCAAATGGCTCTGTCTTATCTGAAAGGATTAAGGAGCCCCCTTTTATGGCCAGAGGTGACTGCAAAGTGGCATCCAAAGCCCAAAATTTCCTGTAAAGTGATGGGACCCCTCCAGCCCACAATCATCTATGCTAGCCTAAGAGGCTATCACAAACTGCCAAGGATCCCAGAGAGCTGTAGGGACTGGGCTTAGAACAGTGCTACAAATCCAGACAAACAGTTCCTAGCCAGGTAACCCCTTCAAAGGTGAGCTCCTTGAGGGAAGGGACCTTGTTTTTGCCTTTTGATTATTATCACTAGCATTCAACACAGGGGCCTCTCCACAAATGTTTGTCAAATGCTTGACAGACCACAGAAGTCACCTTACTTCTGGGACCTTATGCAGACTAGGGCAAATAATACCTGTATGACCAACCCCAGGGGGCTATCATGGGGAGGAGGCTTTGAAGTTTAGAGAAAAATGGCATTATTATCCATTAGAAAGCTACCAACATCAAACGATTTTCTCCTGCAAGAGCACCCTTGCTCCCCTCCACTAAATAAAAAACAGAGACAGATGAGATATGGAGAAAGAGACCAAGCGAGGTCCCTCCCAGCTTCATCTAAATCCATGATCTCATAATTGAGTCTGATACATACATCAAAGGGATCCCCATTATATCATACCTGAGAGATTTTAAAAGGGGGAACCCAGCTCCTTCCACTTGGGGGCAGCTCTCATTAAGAAGTTTTTCCTTATATCAAACTTAACTGGGCTCTTCACACCTTCCCTGCTTTGCTCCTGTCTCTGCCCCCTGGGGCTAAGCAGAAAGAGGTTGAGTCCTGCCCCACATGACAGTCCTGGTACTTCAGCACAGCTATGTTCCCTCCCTGCCTCCCCTACTCTGGCCAGTTTTCTCTTCTCCAGGATCCGAATGCCCAGTGCGTATGTGAATGTTCAGAAGAAGTGCCATGTAACAGAGAACAAGAAATACAAGGAATCAGCATTAACTTGGGAAAGCCTATAAGACCTAATGCCATGAGAACCATTTACCCAGTGACCACAATGTAAAGTAAAACATCCCTAAGAAGCAGTCGAATTCGTATTAATATAATAACAAATCTTGATTCCAGAAGACTGGTGATGAAACCCATTTCTCTCTCTAGAGGTTGTAGGATGCAGATGTGGAATGCTGTGTTATACTGCCAGGGTTGTTGTGGAGCTTTTTTCTGCTTTGCTGTCTCTCTAATTCAGGATGGTGTTAAGAGGTATCAGGGTAATCGGAAAGTGACAATTGTGTGAAACAAAGCATTGATAAAATATTTTTAAAATAAATTTATTTTAACGAGCAAAAATCAACTTTCTTTCCCCTCTGCCCTCGCCACTCACATTTTAAAGAAAAGAAAAAAACAAGACCCTCATAACAAGTAGGCATAGTCAGGCAAAACAACTCTCTTCATTGACCATGTCCAAAATTATATATTTCAATCTGCACATCGAGTCTCTAACCTCTCTCTTAGGAATTCTTCAGCAATTGTGGTAGGTCATTGATTGGCTGGGAGTTCTTAAGGCCTTCAGAGTTATAAAATTTTGTGGTATTTAAAGAAGAAACAGACAACATGATTCAGACAATAACCAGAAGTCCTAGAAAGACCACTGGAGGAAAAGCCTACAACCTGTTCTGAATGCAAGACCCTGGGGTTCTTTCCTTACTTACCTGTGACTTAGAGTGGTCCTTGAGCAAGGAACCTTCCCTTTTTGGTCCTGTTTCCTCATTTATAAAACAGAAATAAAGATATTTGCAATTAGCTAGTCTTGAATTTATCTGAAGGCCAAGCTGGAGTGCAGCCATACCATTGCCCAAGCTGTACAGGGCTATCAGCCAGGCCTTTGTTGAACATCCAAAGTCCTCCCATGTGTTTTAGATGTGTTTTAGCACTCAGCATCATCTGTGATCTCCTCCACATAGATACTTCCACCAACATTCACTCCACCATGCCTGCACATCCAGGTGCCTGTTGTCCATATCTTCCTGTGACTCCTCACTAGGGCCTCTGGTTACATATCCACAGAGCATGTGGGCTGCCCATTAACCCTTCCTCTTTATAGAGAATCCCCCTCACTCTTCCCCCAAGTCTTGGATCTTTCAGACTCTGATGACTCTTTGTCCTTCATACCATGTCAGGCCACTTTTCCCACTGGACTGGCAACATAGAGCAGCTTGCTTACACTCATCATGCACATCTCAATTTCCTTTTGGCACTGAAGCCCCCCAAGCACTGATGCATTTCTATGTCCTATGGTGATCTCAGGGGCCCAGGGCATACAAAATTCTCCAAATAGCCTTGGTTTGGGAGAAGTCAAACAGAGTGAGGCACATGGAAAGTATAAAATGTAAGTGCAAATATTTTTTATGAATTCCCATGCCCATTTTCACCATTGTCTATCCCCTGCCTCCCCTAAACTAAACTTCTGGTTTATTAAAAGGTTAAGGTCATAAAGTGCAAGAGAAACCAAGCCAAGGCCCCTGACAGAAAGCCAGAAATGGATCAACCCTTGTACTATGGGGAGCAAGCCCTGCATTTAGTGGCTTTGAGAGGGAAGGGATGGGGAGGGACGTTGATTTGGGTACTTCTACCTCTGGAGACCTGAGGCTTCTCCTGTAGCCCAGGAGGCCACTGGACAGAAGGATCTCTTCAGGCCTTTCCAGCTCAGAGCCTTTAAGCCTAGTCCTAGGAGGGACCTTCAAATGCAGGGGGTCCTTAGGGGTGGCCGTGGCCATAATCACAAGTTCTGGATGATCACTGAGCACCTAACAGCACATGGAGAGCCTTAAAGCGTTGCCTGGGAAACATATATATATATATAGAGATAGACACTTGTATACATACACGTGCATACATGTATATATATATATATATATATATATATATAATATATGTATATATATATTTAAGACCTTAGAAATATATGCATTGTTCACAATGATATATGTGCATATATACACATGTGTACATGCATATACACATATATGTATTATTAAATAAGAGGTCTGCAAGTAGAGAGTATCTGTTCACATGAGAATGTTATAAGATATTCCTGCTCAGGTAAAGAAGGAAGGTAGGAAAGAAGGAAGGAAGAGAGGGAAGGAAGGAAGGAAGAAAGAAGGGAGGGTGGGAGAAGGAAGGGGGGAGGAAAAGAAGGAAGGAAGGAGAGGAGAGAGGGAAGAAGAAAGGAAGGACTTATTAAGCACCTAATTATTATCAGGCACTATGCTTATTTTCCCATCTGATCCTCATAACAACTCTGGGAGGTCAGTGTTTTTATTATCTACATTTTACAGGTGAGGGAACATACAAACAGTGGTTAGGTGACTTGCCCAAGGGTCAAAGAGCTAGTAAGACACAGCTAATAAGTGTTTCCAGCCAGATTTGAACTCATCTTGCTGATGTCAGGTCTGTACTCTATCCATTGTACTATCTAGTGATTTGCAGATGACTGCCAAAGTATCATCCAGCTTTTAGGATTTTATAGAATTTCACAAAATCTTGAAGCTGGGACATCTCTAATTACCTCATTTCACAGGTGAACCAACCAAACCCATGAGAGAGGAGAAATAGCTTGTTTGAGGTCACTCAGGTATTAAAGAGTAGAATCACCATCATATTCATGTCCGTAGTAATTGACTCAAAATCCACACAAATCTATACTATATGGTTCTAAAGAGATATTTTGTTCATTGTATCTCATATGAAATTAACTCTCACAATCATTTCCCACAATTCACAATGGCAACCCACTTCTATCTCCAGTCTGTGGATAACAGTTCAGCCCTACTTCAGCCTGTTAGTGAATCTGGGTTCTCATCTATGTGGCATTCCCCACTTCCATTGGTGCCCCTCCAACATCTTAATCTAGTGTTTTAAACTGACTTGAAGGTGACATTGTTCTTTTTTGAAAAATATAATTAAATATATACATATATGTGTGTATATATATATTCAATTATCTAGCATTTATTCTTTTCTCCCTCCCCTCCCCTAATGAGTTGGAGGGGGGAACAAAATTCTTGTAGCAAATGCCAAGAGTACCTAGTCAAGTGTCCCACAGTGACCCTGGTTGACACTGAGTTCTTAAAGTTTCTGTCAGAAGAATTTTATCTCTGGAAGCTCCTGCCTCACCCCTCACCCCCAGACTGAAAGTCTTTGGGTACAATGGATGGTGTGCAAGAATGTGGGCCAAGCATGGAGACCCCAAGTCAAGCAAGCCACTGGCCTTTTACATCCCACCTTTTTAAGGCAGAATGTAGGGATAAATACAATCTTGGTTCTGAATGTCAACTAGCAGAGCATAGAGTGACTCATACCTCTCAGGTTGGTCACTAGATGACCAACGCTTTGACCATAACAACCACCAGAAACTGAAGAGGGCCTAACTCCAAGTTTGCTGTTGACATTTGAAGTCATGGCATCAGAGTGATTGGAAGAAAGGGCAAAGGGTTCTGAGAATCCGTTATCTCAAAAGCCAAATGGAATGAGAAGCTTCTTCCTCAGTGGATGTCTTTAAGCAGAGGTTGAATTGGCTTGTGGTAGGGAATCCTTTTGGGTTATGGATTGAACTGGGCAAGGTCAAAGAATTAATATGTATTTATTAAATTTCTGCTTTGTAGCACACTGTGCTAAGTGCTAGGGATACAAATACCAGCAATGGGCTCAAATGTATCCAGGGAAATGATAATAGTGTTTGTAGAGCACCTACTATGTGCCAGGCACTGTGATAAACACTTTACAAATCTTATTTCATTCGATCCCCATAAAAACCATGTGAAGTAGGTGCTTTTATTATCCCCGTTTTATAGCTGAAGAAACTGATAGACAAAAAGGTTAAGTGACTTGCCCAAGGTCACTAGTAAGGTCTTCCTGACTCCAGGCCCACTGTTCCACCTAGATGCCTGGTATATACAAATATAAAGGAATTCAGGTGGCAAAAGTATTGGCAGCTGGAGGGATACAGAAAGGCCTCTGGTAATAGGTGGTGGTACTTGGGCTGAGCTTGGAAGGGAGACAGGGATTCGAAGAGGAAGAGGTGAGGAGCATTTTCATTTCAGAGACTGAAGATAGTGCAAAAATACAGAGATGGGAGGTTGATCAGCGTTTGTAAGGAAAAGCAAGAAGACAGGGGATCATGGAGCCTATGACATGGATTTAAACCTAATTAGGCTAAAAAGGCAGCTTCAAGACAGATAGTGAAGGGCTGTAAATGTCACCCAAAGAATTTGGTTTTGTTTCTAGAGGCAGAACAGATCCACTGGAATTAACTGAAGAAGGAGTGATGAGATCAAATCAATGCTGTAGGATTCTTGCTTGATGGCTGTTAAGGTCAATTCTGAAACCTCAATGCAGTGATTCTGGAATTCTGTGATTTGAACCATATCCATATTAACCTTAGTATCCTCTCTTTCTCCTACCACCTTGTATTTATTTCTACTTAATCTTTTCATATTCATTACGTATATATGAATATATGGATATATATGTGCGCATACATATACATGTGCAGATAAGTATACACAAGCATATATATAATACATATGCATATATGAGTACATATATCTATACCTATGTCTACATCTATGTCTATATCAATATCAATGTCTATACGTCTGTATATCTATGTCTGTCTATATCAATATCTGTGTCTATAACAATATCTCTCTATATATCAATATTTATGTCTATATCTATATCATTATGTTTATATAATATCTATATCTTGTCTATGTCTATATCACCATCTATATCTATTTCTATATCAATATCTATGTCTATGTCTGTTTATACCTATATAGATACCCATGTCTATATCTATGTCTATGTTTACATCAGTATCTATGTCTATATGTCTATATATGTCTGTCTATATCAATCCTTATATCTATAACAATATCTATGTCTAGATCAATATCAATATCTATGTCTATATCAATATTTGTGTCTATATCTCTATTTATATCATACATATATATTGTCTATTTCTATATCAACATCTATATCTATTTCTATGTCACTATCTATGTTTATGTCTGTACAGATGTCCATGTCTATATCTGTCTATGTTTATATCAATATATATCAATATCTATGTCTATGTATCAATATAAATGTCTATGTCTATATCAATGTCTATGTTTTTATTATATCCATATCTTATCTATATCTTTATCAATATCTATATCTATTTCTATATCAGTATGTCTCTATCACTATCTGTTTATATCTGTATAGATATCCATGTCTATAGCTAAGTCTGTTGATATCAATATCGATGTCTATATGTCTATATATCTATACTTGTCTACATCAATATCTATGTTTATGTCTATACAGATATCCACGTGTATATCTGTCTATGTTTATGTTAATATCTGTGTCCATATCTGTCTATATTTATAGCAATATCTATGTCTATATCTATATCAGTATCAATGTGTATCTTGTCTGTGTTTATGTCAACATCTATGTCTATATAAATATCTATATCTACATCTATATCAATATCATCTATGTCCATATCTATGTCTTGTCTATGTTTTTATCAAAATCTTTATCTATTCTTATATCAGTATGTATGTCCCTGTCACTGTTTATATAAATATCCATGTCTATATCTAAGTCTATGCTTATGTCAATATCGATGTCCATATGTCTATATATCTATATTTGTCTGTATCAGTATTGATGATTATAACAATACGTATGTCTACATCAATGTCAATATCTATGTCTATGTCTATGTCTATGTCTATATCAATATCTATGTCCATACCTATATAATATCGTATCTATGTCTATATCTATATCTGTCTGTATTATTATCTATGTTTATATCATATCTATAGCTTGTCTATATCTATATAAACATCTATATCTATTTCTATATCTATATCGATATCTATGTTTATATCATATCTATATCTTTTCTGTGATTATGTCAATATATATGTCTGTATCAAAATCTATATTTATGCTGATGTCAATATTTATATCCTTGACTCCTCATAAGAATGTTAAGCACCATATGAATAGGGATTGTTTCATGCTTTCTTTGTACAGAAAACTTCATCATCTTTCCCAGCATATACTAGGTACATAATCATATTTATGGATTACTTGGACTATACTCACCTGGGTACCTGTTGTATCTATGCTTCTTACCACCCAAAAAAATGTAAGCTCACTGAGGGCAAGGCCTATCTTGCTCTTAAACCTAGCACAACACAAGAGTCTGGCACACAGTAGGTGCCTGATGCTGAAGGCAATACTAAGCATCTTGTGGTGTAGAGAAAAGAGAACTGGACTTAAAATTAGAAAGCCCTGAGTTTGAATCTTGCCTCAGACGCTTGCTTCCTACCTCTGGGCACATCTTATCACCTTTGGCCAGTTTCTTCATATGGATATGGGCACAGTAGTTGTACCCATCTCACTGGGCTGTTGTGAGGATTGCAAATCCAGAGCCAGAAGGCATCACTGTACAGATGAAGGAACTGTAGTCCGGGGAGAAGTGACTTGCTGACTGTTCGAGCCATGATTTAGGCTTGGGTTTTCTTGGCTCCAGGTCCTTCAAGTGACCCCCCCACACACACACACACTCTCTCTCTGGATAGAATGAGATAATCTATGGAGAAGTGCTTTGCAGGTTGGAAGCTGATTTCTCAATGTGAGTCATCGCCTCTATCATCAGCTGCTTTGGAGCATGCTGGATGACACACGAAAGATTGCCATGAAGATAAAGGCAGCTCATGTACCCCTAGCTAGCACAGAAGAAGTGCAAACTTTCTCCACCATACTTAACAGGGCCCCCAAGCCAAGGTAGCCTGGGCTTTGGTTCTTAGACCCTTCAATAAAAGTCAGGAGTGTGGGGGAAGATATATGGGAAAAGATCAGGAAACAGAAGAGGCCACAAGAGCTTATAGACAACCCAGAACCCTCAAGAGTACCATGAATACTTCCTTCAAGGAAAGTCAGAAGGCTCTATGCCTAGCAATAGTGTACATACATACACACACACACACACACACACACACACACACACAATGAAGCTGATGGTGCCTCAGTCAAGAAATGGTTGGTTATTGATGTGAGAGCCATTTGCAAATCAGTTATCTTGCAGAGTCAGACCATCCACCCCTTATAGCTAAAAAAAAAGTAGTCCAGATACAGTCTGATGTAGGTGGAGTATCTGACTGTCAGCCCCTGGTCTGGGACACTCAATCTCTCTTAATTCAATCTGAGGTTACACGGATACTTTGGCTGCCTTTCCAAAGCCTTCTCCTGTCTACTTGGCTGTATATTAAAATGTCTTGGACAAAGTTGGTTCTTTGACAAGTTATGGACTGACCATTAGTGTTCCCCACATATGGCTGCCTGAACCAGAGACTATTACCTGAAAGACTTAACCTTTTCAGCTCTAGAATACAACCTTGAGACCACGATGTCCTTATTGGTTGGTACCTGCTATGGCCAATACACCTAGCAGACCCATTCATCAAGCATGGTGGATTGATTCACCACTGGCATTGACACCCAAGTTACAGCCTTATATTTGGTCTTGAAAAGGGACAGCAGAACTATACAGAGAGGTCAATAAAATGAAGATAAAGACATTTAGGGAGGAGCTACACAGAGACTTAAACCTTGTCTCCTGGGAGGGAAGCCTTCACATCTGTGAAATCCACCCAGGGTACCATAACATATCATCACAGATTTGAGAGATAGTGGCAGTCAGTACTTTTATTAAGCACCTACTAAGTACCAGGATCTGTAAAAGTTAAAGGCCATCCTCCACTCTCAAGGAGTTCATGGTTTTATTGGAGAAACAACATTCAAACAACCACGTGATAGGAGTTTCTGGACCAAGTCAGGAAATGTATGAGCGGAAACCAGTAGCAGAGAAATTTGGACATCTCTGAACCAAGCCTCCTGGGTCCAGCAAAGAAGCTCTAGGACCTAAAGGGGAGGAACAACAAGAGACAAAGCCTCAATATGGAGGAGCAATCCTGAGCCTTGCCCTTCACTCACCCTTCACTCGCCCTTCACTCATAATGTGATTTAGATGGACTGAGAAGAGAAGTCATCATTCTCTTTTCCCCAAGTGCTTCCTTCTAGTAGAAAAAAAAACCCATCAACCTCAGGATAGCCCTCTAAGTCTGTATAGATCCCTAGGGGAGGTATATCTCATCAGAGATTGAGTTATTTGAATCTTGAGCAATCCCAAGGAGAAATATCATGCCTTTTTATGGATTTAGGAATGAGTCATTTTACATTCTTTGTCAGGGTAAATAAAGTATTTCTATGGTTTGTTAGCCTGGGCATTTGCATAGGAACAAAGGGTCATTTTCCTTTTCTATAAAGACTTAGACATGAGCCCAATTCTGCTTTGCCTAGAAGAAATCCTGGGGAGGGAAGAGGCAAGAAGGGACCCCCCCTCTTACCCTAAAATTAAAATAAACCCCTGTAAAACTCAACCTTTGATTCTGAGGCACAGGTTGTGTATATATATATATATGTATATATATATAAACACATATACACACATACATATGTGTGCATGTGTATATATGCATGTATGTATGTGTGTGTGTGCATGCGTGTGTGTGTGTATATAATATCCCCTTTGATTTTCACCATTTCTTGAAGAAGTTTAACTGTTGGAAAGGATTCTCCACAAGGAGAAAGGGAAAGAGTCCAGGAATGACCTCAGCTTGAGTGACTAATACTGTCACTATTAAGTCATTTGGTCAGTGGAGGGGATTATTGGTGGGGGGTTAGAGGGGACAAGGAGGCCTATAGTTTTGCAGAAGAAAAAACGAGGAGCAGAGAGGTGACACAATTTAGGCCGTTTCACAAGGGAGTTAGTGGCAACACTTTTTTAATATTCTTTTTATTTTATTTTAATTTCTGTAAATTTTAAATTTTATTTTAAACTTAAATACAAAACTCAGGCCTGGCTCTCTATCCACTACATCACGTAGCTATACTTCTTAGCCCGTAGGATATGTTCGATAATTTGTTTTCATTTATTCATTAATTCGTTCACTGATTCATTCCTGCACATTCTAGTATAGAATAATAGAAAATAACAAAATACTAGAAAAACTGAATAATATGTCCAGCTAATCAGAGTGATAAGAATGGATGTAGCCTCCAGGAAGATCATATACAGTAGGACACATTTAGGGGAAATGTTTTGGTCAGCTTGTTAGACCCGTTGAAAACAATAAACTTCCACGTAGATTTAGAGCTTAGAAATCATGTTGGCATTTCTTTTACAGAAGAGGAAACTGAGCCTTGGGGGCGAGGAGCAGAAAGAGTGATTGATCAGGCTCAGGCAGGTAGTGATGATGGTTCTGGCAGTTAAGCATTGGCCCAAGGCGGTTGTGGCTGCACCATATTGCTTCCCCAAGGATGAGAGAAGGGTTGTGACAACTCGTCTGTGGCGTGCTTAAGAAAGAGAAGAGAATGACGTTCAGTGGTCACCACTGCCTAATGCCAAGAGGACAAGGAATCAGGAGACCTGAGTTCCAGCCCACTCTCCATCACTTCCCGGCTGTGTGACCTTGACCAGGTCAATTCATCTTTCCTTAGTACCTTGTTCCCTAAAGGCAAAGCATTAGACCAGTGATCTCTGAGCTTCCCTCTAGCTGTAAGGTCTTACTATAGATGATCTGTGATTTATATAGCCCTTTAAAGTTTGAACTAGGGGCAGCTCGCCGGCACGGTGAAGAGAGCACCAACCCTGGAGATGGGTGCACCTGAGTTCAAATCCAGTGTCGAACATTTGCTAACTGTGTGACCCTGGGCTAGTCCCTTTACCCAGTTTGCCTCAGTTTCCTCATCTTTAAAATGAGCTGAAGAAGGAAATATCAAACCACTCCAGTATCTTTGCCAAGAAAACCCCAAAAGAGGTCACAGAGAGTCAGACACGACTGAAATGACTCAACGACAATTAGGATTTGAAAATAATTTTATTTTTAGCAGCTATTAGTGTAATCGAGTTTTAGTCCCTAGGTGTGCAGAATGGTGACCCAAGCCTCAGGTCCTTCTTACCGTTATTTTCTGAGGTCTGTCCCATGGCCCAACCTTGGGCTCTCTTCTCTACTCCTGACCATGGCTAGCGCCCCCAGCCACACTGTCCTGCAAACGATCTTGCTCCCTGTGGTCCCTCCAGTGGCTGAGAACTATAGCTATTCTCTCTGCCCTAGAACTGAAACCAGGGATGCTGCTGTCCTGCAGGCGCCCATAGCCAGCAGGGTCCCTGCCCCGCCTTGCTGCACTCACCAGGTGTGTGCTGGCTCCTCCTCCCTGCAGCCACAGCCTGGGACATGTCTGCTCAGCACAGCTGTGCTTGGCATCTCTGGACAGTGGAAAGTCTTTCAATCTTCTCCTCCTCAGCCGTTAGAAACCCACACTGTCCAGGAGGTGAAAATTTCTAAGGCTGAATCTGCCTCCCAACCCAGCTCCTACTATGGCTGGTTGTTTGTTGATTCAGCAAAACAGGCCTCGAGGTGTTTGCACTTCACTCTGCCTGAAACTCTGCCCCTGGGAGTCTGGTCTTTCCTGGGGTCTTCTCAAGTTGTCTTAGGAAAACTACTGCGTTACCCCACGTCTATTTCTGCAGCTCTGAGGTGATGTTCTGTCTTTTTTTGTGTGGAGGAAATTTGGAGAACCAAGTTTTCTGACCTACTCTGCATCTTCCCAGAATCCTCCAGCAACACTCTTTACTCCCCAGGACAGCCCATCAAATACTCACGCGTGGCTACCACATCCCCTTTTAGTCATTTCTTCTCCAGGTTAGGCATCCCCAGCGATTTTATCTGATCTGTACATGCCTTGGTTCAAACCCTGCCTCTGGCACACACGTTCACAGAGATCAATTGATGGATCTGCTGAGTAAATGACCATCTCTCAGTTTTAGGGCAGGAGGACTGAGTCACTAGATAAGACAGCAAGCCTCAATTTCCTCTTCTACAAAATGGGCACAGTAATTGTGTTGTTTCTAACTCACAGCATCCCTTTGAGGCTCCAAAGTAATGTGTCATCTTGGTGGCTGGGTCCCTAAAGGCAAGGACTATGCCTCCCTCCAGCACTTGCACAACGTTCGCATTCGCTCACCCCACATCCCAAGCCCTGTCATGTCTAGCATCTCTTGCATCCATCTTCTCAACACCCATGCAGCCACTACCCTGGTGCAGGGCCTCATCACCTCTCTTCTGGGCTATTGCAATCACCTCCTGACTGTTCTATGTTCCTTGGCTCTGCCAGCTCCAATTTGTCCTCTGCTCCCAGAGCGATTCAGTCTGGTAGTGACCTCCCGCACCAACCCCCACTCAGGCACAGTGGCTCCCTGTTATCTCCAGGATCAAATCTGATCCCCTTTGTTTAACCTTAGAAGGTCATCTTAACGGCTCCTCTTCATCTTTCCTGTGTTCTAACATTTCATCATCTTCCCTGATCCAGAGGCAGGATCCTGCTTGCTGCTGCTTGAACAGGATGCGACATAGTGTCTCATGGCTTCGCACTCGCTGTCCCTCATACCTGGAGTTGTCTGCCCCCTCCCATTTGTCCCTCACTATCCCTGATTTCCTTTAAGAGTCCTCTGAATTCCCACCTTCTATAAGAGGACTTTCTCCCCACCCCACAGTTTTCAGCTTACTTTCCATCTACACTGTTATATCTTGTATGAACCGTGTTATTTGCTTGGCGTCTCTCCCATTTAGAATGTTATCCTCTTGAGGCCATGGACCAGTTTTCCTTTCTCTTTGTATCCCCATTCTTAGCACAGCACTTGGTACCACAGGCTTCATAAATGCTTTGTTGACTGATCTGCTGGATTTGTACTCAGTGGGCCCCAAACCAGAGTTATTGGAGTGAAAAGAAAAGGCCTGTTTTATTCAAACATTTCCTTGTGCTCTGTGGCCACCTCTTTAATGAATCTCTGACTTCTGACGATGCCATTTCCCAACCGCAAGGCTTCTATTGTGCTTGCAGAAGCTGGATAATTCGATTTGCCTTCTGTCTCCACAACAAACTCTTGGTTTTGCAATGATGGTCCCCTGCTACCTTGGCCAAAGGGTTTAAAGTCATAAATGGGGCAAAAGAGACGTAGACTATTCCTAAATCCAGAAGTCAGCTACCAGAAGCCTTGGGTCAAGGACAAGTGTTCTCTAGCGTCATCACAGAGGATGAACTATGTCTGAAAATTAATTTTAAAGCTTTTTCTCTGGCATGAGGCTGGCCCCTGGCCCCCTACTCTCATCAGCATTATCTTGGACACTGTTTTGATTCTTATGTCTGCCTAAAACATTGCTTTTTATCCCTGGACCTCTCTCAGTGATCTTGGCACATTCTGACCACAGCTGATATTTTCATGCATACCTCACCCAACTGTCACAGACTACCAGAATTTCAGAATTGGAAGGGTTGTTGGAAGCCTTCTGATCTAATTCATACCTGAGAAAAGAATGCTTTCTTTTAGGTGTCTGACAAATGATCATCCGACTTCTTCTTGGAGACCTGTGACAGGGAATTTATTAAATTCTGTGGTAGCCATTCCATTGTCGGGCAGCTTCGATTACTAGGAAGTTTTCCTTTCAATCAAGCTTACATTTGCCTCTGCTCAATTTCCTAGAGTGCTGGGCCTAGGAGTCAGGAAGACCTGAGTTCAAATCTAACCTCAGATATTTACTAGATATATGACCCTAGGCAAGTCACTTAACCTGGTTTGCCTCAGTTTTCCCAATTGTAAAATGAGAATAATAGATGCATCTACCTCCTAGGGTTGTTGTGAGGATCAAATAAGATAATAATTGTATGGTTATAAAACATATTATAATATAAAATAAATTATTATTATCAATAATAGTAATAATGATAATAATTATTATACCTACTTTTACCCTCTGAGGATAAGCAGAAAAACTCTTCCCCTGATATCCCTTTAAAACTCGAAGATAGCCATTGGGTCGATCAATGAACAGGCATTCATTAAGCATTTACTATGTGCCCGACCCTGTGCTAAGTCCCTCTCAAGCCCATGCTTCCCTAGACATCATCACCATCATCCTGGCCCAGCACTGCCATCACCATGGCCTTCTCCATGCCTTCCCAGATGCTCCCCAGCTTCTCAGGGTCCCTCCTATACTGTGGTGCACAGAACAGAACAGAGTCTACCACATGACATCTCATCAGATTGAATAAGAATAGTAGGACGATTAAACAAGTTAGTACATCCACAGTCTTGGTGCCAGTTTTTGGAATGTAAAATAGACATTGACAGAATTGGAAAGCATCCTAACAAAATCCCAAACAATATTAAAGGAATGCCATAAGAGAGATAAAAGAACATTGGCCTTTCCTCATCAGACATGAGGAAGAGGACCAATGATGTTATCAGAGGACATGACACATAAGTTAAAGTCCTAGAGAAATCTTTTTTGGAACAAACAAATAGCCTTTCCCTGAACAAGGGTGGACAGGAGGTCCACACCACTGGATTTATCAAACATAACTTCATCTTTATGGGGCTCTCCTTCTTCTTCTTTAAAGGCAGGTTCTTTCCAACTCTCCAAGTTCTCTATGTCTGTGTGGACAAAGAAACGTCAGACAAATGGATTTATGAGAAATATTCAGCACGAGGGCATCGCTAACAGAAAATGCCTATAAGGAGGCCAGGATCATGATCGATGTAGATTCTGCACACAAATAATAGAAATTATACAACACATCACTGCAAGTTGCAAAAAATCAGTGCCTACTGAATACTTACCAAGATGACTTGATGGCTGGTGTTTTACATTAGAAACATAGTACCTTTTATAAACTAACAGATGAAAAATTCCATATTACAAATATAGGACTCAAAATATCCTCAAGAATTCCATAAATAAACTTTTACTAAAGCCAGATCATTATCACAGACCAAATTGTTGTTCACAATTAAAATTTCAGATCAACAATTATAATAGTTGTGGCCACATCAAATACTCCAAACTCTCTGAGCTACACAGAATTTAAAAAAAAAACACTTTTAAAGAATAACGACTTAGCAAAAGAAATTAAAACTGTGTGAGATGGAATAGGATACATATCCTCTTAGCTGTCCTGTCTGCAACTGGAGTTGTCTTGAATATGTATTAATGAGCCCACAGAAGATAAGCTTAAGGCTCAAAACTTTAAATAAATTCTCCAAAACAGTAATTTTGTGCATATGTTGATGCAGTCATTTTCAGAACATTAAGTTCAAAAGAATAATAGCAAGATAGAGATTTTTCTCAGCTCTGCTTCTATTTCACCTTCATTGGAAAACAAAAGATGCACATCTCACCTGTAACTTATAGTTTCTGAAGATTGTCAATGGCACTGAAAGGTCAAGTGACTCTCCTATGGTTATTCAGTCAGGGAATATCAAAAGCAGGACCTAAACCCAGATTGTCATGACCCTAAGACCTGTTCTCTCTCAATATGTATGCTACATCACTTCTAGCTTTGCATTTAGTAGGTGCTTAATAAATTAATAAATTGTTGTTGAGTTTAATTAAATTTTGATGTGTCTGACTCATAGAATGATGGAAAAATTCTGAAACAGCTTCTGGATTCTCATCCCAGCTCTGCCACTAATGGCTGAGTGACCTTGGGCAGGGCTCAGCCTACAAGCCAGGGTCCTGGCGCAGAGTCTGGGACTCCCTGGCCTGACTTGCTCTGACTCTCAGAAAGCACAGCCTTTGTTCTCCAGGCTTTGGAACTCTCCCAGGTTTCTTGACAACCCCAGGTAAAGGCCGGGCCCTGCTTATGAATAAAACACTTGAACGGTTTTCCCCCTGCTGAGTTCCTCCCAGGGACGATTGCTCAATATGGTACAGCTGCTCATGAGAAATAAAAACAGACATTCTGTATCCGACTTACAATACAATATTGAATTTCCCTAATGAGATTGAGCTGCTCTCTTGGACTGAGTCAATTTCAACAGGCTGCCTGAGGTTTCGATCTTAATTTCCAGTGGGTGTAACAGGAAGTAGGAGTGTAAAAAACATATATCTATATCTATCTCTATGTATATTACTAATGCTATTGCTATTTAAAAAAATATTTGGCCAAGATGGTTAAGATATGATTCAGTTCTTGTTCACCAAACTGCTAAATATTACTCAATGGGGGTAGTCACCATATGGCATCACAGAGCTGACATGGCACTTTGGTGCAAAATAAGTCATTGGGAGGAAGATGTTTCCATCTTGAATGTCCTGTGGGGGGCACGGCCAGACTACCACTGCATGCAACTCGTGCTAGTCAGGTCCTGTGCAAAGAAAAGGGTGCATCAACAGGCCATGGGAACCTGGCTCGTCCTTGAATGCACTGTCTGATGCTAACGGGAAATCTCAGCAGTGATGGTCGAGTGGGCAGGGCTGAGTATCCGGACACAGATTTCATCTCTAAAGGAAATGAGCGTGGGGAACCGAGGCTCCAGCTGGGAAAGTCTCCATGACTGGAGCCCATGACTAAGAGGAATTCAATTACCTTAGAATTAAAGGAAGCATAGTTTGGGTGACTCAATTCATTCATCTTCTTGGCTTGGGGTATTGTGCTCAAGCAGATGGAATCCCCATTTTTGACTGGGGAAGAGAATGCCAAGGTGAGGAATGGGAATCAAGAGGAGATAGGTCCTAAGCGGCTGAAAAGAGAGCTGGCCCAGAGCAAAGGATCCACCCAGAGTCCACTCTAGGAAGCACAGTATATTTCTCTAGTGGCATAGTCATTGTCATTGCCATCCTCATCTTCATCATCATTCACCATCATTGTCATCATCATGGAACCTCAGAGGTGGGAGGGACCTCAAAGGCCATCCAGCCCAAGTTGTACCTTAGCAGGCCATCTCTCCATAGCATCCTCTGCAAGTGGTCATCTGGCCTCTACTTCACAAGATTTACTTTGAATGACATTGAATTGAAAGAGTGTACACCCGAGAGAGGTCTTTAGGGAAAGGCAGAGGTTCTTCTTCTAGGAAGGTAATAGAAGGGGTTGGTTCAGGCAAGGAGTACCAAGACCTTTCTGGCTTCATCCTCCTCTGACCTTTGATGATGCATGATGGTTGAGCCATTCTGCATCCTCCCCTTCCCACACTCTACATTGCAGCTGACCTCTTCCCTATTCTTTCTTTCTGTCTTTACTTGGGTGTTCCCAATGCCTGGAATGTCCTTCTTGTTCACCTGCACCTCTAGAATTCTTAGCTTCTTTCAAACTCAACTCAAGCAACTCCACCTACACAATACCTTTTCTGTCCTCCCAGCTGCTAGCCCACCCCCTCATTCCTCCCCAGGCTGCACTCCATACCTCCTCTCATGTTTTTATCCTGAAGCCTCAATCCAGACCTAGAATTCACACCTTGAAGGAACCTCTGCCTCTGCAGTCTCTCCTTCTGATTACCTGGTTTCTCCCAGAACCTTTATCTAAGGAGAAATTCAGGCCAGCCATGCCTTTCGTTCCTCTCTAAGGCCTCCCAGAGTTTACTATATCCTTATGTGGGGGACTTTGTATCCCCCTAAGCCCCCTCCCCCTCCCCACAGGTTTTTTAATGTAGTATCTTTTCCCATTACATTATACGTTCTTTGAGGAAAGGGACTGTCTTTCTATTTGTCTTTTGTTCCTGGCATTTAGCACAGTGCCTGGCACACAAGCGCTCAATAAGTGTGAATGTACTGTCCCTAAAATTGCTTTGCATTTGGAACAAATATACACATACACAGGCACCCAAGTCACATCAACAAACACTTATTAGGCACCTATACACAGAATACACATGCTGTTTTGGATAGAATAGAAGTTCCTCGAGGGTCCAGAATGTTTCTTTTCTGTCTTTGAATCCAAAGGGGTTTGAACGATGCATGAGATATAGTAGATATTTAATAAATGTTTGTAGATTGACCAAGATGTTGGGCATCCACCAATACTGAATGAGTTCTTGTTGCCAGTAGGTCATTGTTCTAGGCACTGTAACATCAGCTTAAATCTCAGCATTTCAGTTTTCAGATGAGAAATTCAGCCTCTTATAATTTCTGGGCGGAAGATCCTCTCCTCCGTGGAGTCTTCCCTGATCCTCCCCCTCTTCAACCAGTAATGAATGTTCCTTTCTCATAGGTCCAATTTGTAATGTAATTATCATATGGTAATGTGCATTATAGTAACCTGGTTATATATTTTATCCCTCATCAAGATTGTAAGTTTCATGAGGTTGGAATTGTTTAAAGTTTGGATATCCTCTCCCCACAAAAAAGGATTCTGGTGCTCTGTAGATAGCAGGAGCTGTGTGATTCAGTAGAGAAATGTCAAGATTTGGACCTAGAGGACCTGGGTTTGAATCCTGGCACTGCTCCCCACCGCCTGTTGGCCAGTCACTTAGGCTCCCTGGTCCTCAGTTTCTTCTTCAGTAAAATGGGCCTGCTGGACTAGACCCTGGAAGCCTCTTCTAGCTCTTACTATATGAACCTTGAATGCTATCTGTTAAATTGGATTAAACATTCCAACTTTTACCACTAAGGTTACCTTTGTTGAAGCTGGTCTGTATCATCTCTAAGTTTCCTTTCAGATGGAAATCCTAGGAGCTCATCCTTAAGAGTCAGCCACGCTTATAGTATTACAAGATCTTATTCTTAGAGGGCAGCTAGATGGAGTCACAGTGGATAGAGTGCCAGGCCTGGAGTCAGGAAGACCTGAGTTCAAATCCAACCTCAGACACTTACTAGCTATGTGATCCTGGGCAAGTCAGTTCACCTTGTTTGCCTCAGTTTCTTCATCTGTCATATGAGCTGGAGAAGGAAATGGCAAACTGCTCCCATATCTTTGCCAAGAAAACTCCATGGAGAGTTGGATAAAACTGAACAAGGAAAACAAAATTATTACTATTACCTCCTCCTTGTCCCACATGCCCAAAGGATCAGTTAATCAATGAACATTTCTTAAGCACCTACTCATTGTTCTAGCACTGGGGAATACAAAAATAAAACTGAAAGCATCTGCTCCTAATGAACTTACCTTCCCAGGTAATATCAGGCAAAATCCTGTTGATTATATCAACAATATATCAATAAATCAACAATATATGGCAATATATATTGCACATGGCCTTTCTCCATTCTCCAAACTACTTTTTAGTCCTAGCATTTATCCCATCCCACCTGGAGTATAGAACCATCCACTTTATGTAGTCTCCCTGACCTCCATGCCTATCCCCACCCCCTCCTTCACAAACAGCTGGAGTCACCTTTTTAATGCATATACGCGACCACTCCAAAGTCCACAGAATATTGTCGGAACTTCTTAGCTGACGTTCAAGGCCTTGAACGATCCAACTCAAATGGACTTTGCCAGCCTCAAATCCCCTCCTTGTAGTCCCGTTAGTCAAACTGGATGGCTCACTATCCTTGGACTATACCCTTTAACATATGACTTTCCCAGCTTTGTTCAGGCCATCTTCTACACCGGAATGCCTCCTCTCCATCTTGGCCCATTGATATTCAAAGCCCCATCACTGATTCCAACTCCCTGCCCTCAAGCAGTGATGGTATACACCTCAGCACTGAATAAGAATAATTCACACGTGTATACATTCTCTTATTGGAGCCCCATAATGACCCCATGACAGATGAGCTGCTATCATGAACCTGTAGTGCACTCTCCCAATGCCCACTCCCATTGGCAAGTTGAGACCCACCCAGACAGGCACTTAAGCAAAGTATCAGGCTCTAAGAGTGTAAGATCCCTGAAGGCAGAAGCAAAGTCTTCTGCTTCCTGGCCTCTCCTAAAATAGCTGATCCAAGGCCCTGTCCTTTGGGAACACTCGAGTAACTGTCCAATGTGGAAAAGTTAGTCTGCATAACTTCTGTGCTGCCTGACATGAGGCGTGATTGAGGAATTACCTCGTGAATGCGTTGACATAATGAGTTCAGGCCATCAGTGAGGAGTTGGGCAGGATGTCAGCCGTCTTCCTTCCTGTCCAATTAAAATCCAAAAATAAAAGTGGACACTCTGATCTCACCATCGACCATGCAGGATAGGATGGCTTATGGGTATCCATGGGAAGGGGATAAGGTGGGCACACAGCTGCACTCCCACGCCTCCCCCCAGGTTAGGATAGGGCTGGACAGCCGGGCTCAGAGAGGATCAATTTTTTTTTCCTTAGAACTAAAATCCATCTGCAAACTGGGAGAGGTTCTTTCTCCCCGGTTTGTTCAGGAAGCCTCAAAACACCCTCTTGGACATGAATCTCTGCACTGGTCTGAGCTCTCATCTGCGGCTTCCAACGTTGCCCTCTCCCAGCCCTTGCCCGACTCAGGATTGCCCTTCACGTTTCTTTTTAAGAGGCTGATGGGGCAGAGTGGAAAATGAAAAACCCCTAGACTGTATCAGAGGATAGAGGCTCCTATCTTGGGCTGTCACTTATTAGTCACTGCCCTGGCCCTTAGATTTTCCATCGGCAAAATGAGAAAAACGCAATTCAATTTAACAAGCAGTTATTAAGCACTTCCTAGGTGCCAAGCACTATGTTTGGTAGGCCCAAGAGTTAGGAAAACAAACATGGAATCCTCCCTGACCTGAAGGAGCTCACATACTGGGGGCAGGGAGTGGGGCATGTTCATAGGGAAGTAAATTCAAGGCGTCCCCAAAATCTTAGTGCAATTCGACTTTTGGGATGCCCTGTATACACACAAAGTAAGTATGTCACTTTAGGTGGGGAGAACTTTACAACTAGGGGAGTCAGGAAAGGCCTGCCATAGGAGGAGGACATGAGTGAGCCTTGAAGAGACTGAGGTCTGCCAAGACCCCTTATCTCACAGGCTTGTTTAGAGAAAATTACTTTGGGAGCTATAAAGCTCTCTCTAAATGTGAGCGGCAGCCATTACTGCTGATTAATGGAGCCCGAGCTTCAAAATGCACGGACGTAGAAGGCCATCTACAAAGGAAGCTTCCTGTCTCTGGTCTAACATGGCCCCGTGGGAAGCCGCCATGGTACACTGGAGACAACATTGGCTCTGAGTCAGAGGACCTGGCTCCAAATTCCGCAAGTGGAATTTATGACCTGTGTGCCCCAGGGCAAGCCAGTCAGTCTCTCAAGAAACATTTATTAAGCTCCTACTGTATGCCAGGCACTTCACTAAGCACTAGAGATACAAAGAAAAGTGAAAACCAGTCTCTTCTCCCAAGGATCTAATAGGAAGTCAGATTACTTCCTGGATCCTCAGTTTTCCTCATCGGTTAAGGGAAGGGGGTGGCTGTATGAGATCTCTTCCAGCACTATGGTGATGATCGTATGTTAGTGGAGAGAGCCCCAGACCCAGAGTCAGCAGAAATTGTGTTCATATTGCATTTTCACCACTTACTAAAGGAGTAACCCTGGGAAAGTCACTTAACCTCCATGGCCTCAACTGCCTCTTGTAAAATAGGGTAATAATAGGATCTATTTGATAGGGTTTCTGTAGGGATTAAATGAGATAATGTACACATGGCACTATTGAAGCATCAGCTTGTTTTATTCTAATTATCCCTCTAAGGACTCAAAAGACAGAATAACAGAGCCACTAAACCACTGCCTAGGTCACTGGTCCAGAAGACGGCACACTTACAATTCAGTGAAAAGGAGGGTCCAATGCCAGGGCACTTGCCCTCAGTCAATGGCATTCCTAGATAAGAAGAGCTAACATTTATGTGCCACCTACTATGCACCAGGCACTGGGTTAAGCACTTTATAAAATCTTGTTCGACCCTCAAAACAACCCTGAGAGGGCGGTGCTATGATTCACCTTATTTTATAGATGAGAAAACCGAGGCAGATTGAGGGCAAGTGTCTGGCCCAAGGTCACGTAGGTAGTATCACAGGCCGTCACTTTAGAATTGAGAGCAACCTCCGAGGCCCAACTCTCCCATTTCACAGATGGAAGAATTGAGGCCTGAGGAGGTGAAGTTGATTTGCATCAGAGGCAAGATTTAGGCCTAGGTCCATTAACTCTAGAGTCCACACTCTTTCCAAATACGCATAATACGTGCAATGTAGTATGTGTGTGTTGTGTGTATGTGCGTGTGTGTGAGTGTGTATGCGCATGTGTGTATGTGTGTGTGTGTGTGTAAAAGGCTCATGAAGAAGTGACCAGAGATAAGGAAAACACGTCCAGTCTTCTCGTAGCTGGTGACAGAGTCACTAAGGCAGAGTAGCGACCCTATGGGGTCAGGTGCAGCTTTGGCCAGAGGAGGAGACAGAGGGATTGAAGTGGAAATGTGGGGTCATCTCACAAGGCTGAGCAGAGGGGTGGGGCGGGGCTGTCATTATGATGTGGTGGCTGAGCTCTAGCCCACCTGGCTGTGGAGGGTGAGGTCAGCCTCCTCTCCTTAATCTGGGGAATGTGGGTCTGAGGCAGACAGCGCTGTGTAGCCAGTGATCTGTCCACTGGACAGGCCTCTCCTGTGATCCAGGCCAAGTTTCTGCAGCTGCTCCCTGTATACATTGCAGAAATGATGTTTTGTGAAAATATATTTAATATGAATGTGCGTATATAGTCTATATCAGATTGCACACTGCCTTGGGGGGAAATAGGGAAGGGGGGAAATTTAGAACTCAATAGCTTGTGGAACTGAATGTTGTAAACCAAAAATCAATTGATTAATTAAAAAAAGAAATGATGTTTGATTGAGCCTATGGAAGCAGGAGGTTTCCTTTACCTACAGTTGCCTGGGATTTTCTTCACTCTATCAGCATGCATTTATTAGGCACCTACTATGGGCCAAGGAGGATATACAGACAAAAAAAAAAGAAAACAAAACAAAGCAGCCCCTGACCCAAGAAGCTTATATTCTAATGGGAGAGATAGCTTGTGTACATACATACAGGGGAGTTTCCAGAGCCTAGGTTCAATTTTAAGCTTTAATAGCTTCATGAAGACTTCTGGGACACTCTGTAGCTACATAAGATGCACAAATCAAATCCACCTTAGAGGGGAAGGCACTAATATCAACCAGAGGCGAGGCAAGAAAGTCCTTCTGTGGATAAGTCTACAAGGAAGCCAGGGATTCCAGGAGGCCACTGTGTGGGAGGAAGATATTCCAGGCAAGGGGGATGAAGAGTGCAAAAGCAAGGCAGTGGGAGATAAAGTGCTATGCGTGCAGCATAGAACACAGGCCAGGCTGGACATCCCCTAGAGAGTGTGGAGGAAAATAATATTTAAGTAGACAAGAGAGGGAGGGAGGGACCAAGTGGTGAAGAGCTTCCAGTGACAGAAGGATGATATTTGATCCTGGGTCAGTAGGGAGGTGCTGGCCTTTATTTAGTTGGAGAGTGACGTAGGCAGAGCTAAGCATTAGGAAAACCACTTTGGCAGTAGGGTGGAAGATAGATTGGAGTAGGGAGGGACTGAAGGCAGGGAGGCCAGTTAGGAGGCCCTTGCAATGGCCCAGAAAACAGGGCCTGACCTAGGGTGGGGGCAGGATCAGAGGAAAGAAAGGCCTGGATAGAAGAAGAGATGTGGAGAGGGAAACATTCCATGAATAAGATTCAGGGACAGACTGGGGTTGGAGGGAGTCCTTTCTCGTTTCTCCCTTTGTGTGAATAGTTCTGTCTGTCTCCCTGGACTCTGTGCTGTTCCATACAATCGCAGGAATGATTGTCCTGCCTTCATGTGACCCTCAAAGAACAGAGTCTCTGCTGAAAGATCTGTTTGCAGGCATCCATGCTCCTATGGGGCAGACAAATCAGAAGGAAACTCGCCAAACCCCACCCTTAACCACAGCAGCAAGCTCAGCTTCCTTGGGGGTGGGAAATGCAAACAGGTCATACGTAAAAACAGTGAAACTTTGGGGTATTAAGTTGAGTGAAACAAACAGCTAGCTCCCTGCCCCTCCCTACCCTTTGGTTCATTATTCTCTTACATTCCCTGCCTGCTAGGATCTTCCCATCTGTCTTAGCCCTTGGAGCTTGGTGCCAGGACAACCAGCTACCATCATGGTTGGACACTGCAGGTTCTGCTTGCTCTTTGTGCTCAATCTGGACCCCTCCTTTTGAGCTCCATGCAGGTCTTGACCCCAACCCCTCTGCTCCTTTGGATTTGCCTAATCACTGAGACATGATGGTCTTGACTTGTAGGCAGGAAATACTTTTTCCTGGAGTGCCCAGGAGTAGAGGGAAGATAAAAATGGGCTGGACTGGCAGAGGCAGAGTAGAGACAGGAGATGGTGATGAAATATAGCCTCAGATGACAGTAACTGAGTATGCCATCTGACAACCTGTTCTGACTCTGTGGATGATTCTCAGGCTGCCTAGGATCCATTTAGGACTTTCCAGGCAAGAGGAACCAGCAGAGAAGAAACCCTCCCCTTTGCATTCCCTCCCCCCTCTTCCCCATCTACCCTACAGCTACTCAGTCTGTAGCCCAGGCCCCATTTGGACCAGCCTGTTAGGAAGAACCCTGTATTCTTCCTTTCGTCAGGGTCACCCAGATGGGGCCTTAGATGGGGAAAAGCAACATGGCTGCTTGTGAGCTGGTGGTCTTCAAATAAAAGTCAGTTAGTAAACATTTATTAGGCACATACTATGTGTCAAAGACTGTGCTAAGCACCAAAGATATGATGGAAAATAAGATAGATCCTACTCTCAAGCTTCTCACAGTCTACTGGGAGAGACAACATGCAAACAGCTGTGTGCAGACCAACTGTATACAGGTTAAATTGGAGAAAATCAACAAAAGTCTTCTGGTAGGATGGGAAAGCCCCTGGCCTGCTACTTATGCCCTCTAGACCCTTGGACACTGCCAATTGACATGTTGGCGTGGCTTTGGCCCTTATACTGTTAGCGTCTCTTGGCCTTTACATTTGCTCCAAAGCTATACATCTCTGATTAGAGTGTAAGCTCCTAGAAAGCAAATCCTCTCTCTCTGGGTCTCTCCGTCTCTGTCTCTTTCTGCCTCTCTGTCTTTCTCTCGGTCTGTCTGTCTCACCCACCCCTCCCCCACCATTTGTATGACTTGAACCTAGCATAGCTCTGGGCACATAGTGTTTAATAACTGCTTACTAATTCATTCATTCCCTCTGTCTTCACTCCGAAGATTACATTCCTAAGGAGGAGCTCAGTTCCTTCACACTCTGTATACAAGAGAAACTTAAAAGTAGATGAAGTAAATAGAAATGTGCTCCTCCAGGTTCTTATCTTAGCTGTCATCTGACAAGCCAGGAGGCCTCATTGGTCAGTCACAGCCACATTATTCAAGCCTGGTGAAGCAGGCAGTTTCTATTTCATCATCAGTTATTTGCATCATTCCTAAAACTCATGGTCTTGAAATACAATGCTCTATGTCTATGCCTTGGCTTCCCTACTAGACTGTAAGCATCTCTCTCCACCTGGGTTATTCCCAGAATTGGTGGAAATGCTCAATGGGAACTGAGTGTGGGGATGTGTAGAACAAAATTAAACAATCCTGGCCCACAAGAAGCTCTCACTCTAGTTGGGGAAGACAAGACATAAAATAAAGTTCAGCTGTGGGGAGACTGGAAGGCATTGGAAGTCCTAAGGGAGCCTGGATAACAAGGCCCAGGGGTCCTTGGATTATATCCCTGGAGATCAGGAAGGTCTAGGCATAGAGAGAGACCTGGGAGGAATAGAGTTGGTGATTTCTATCTCTTCTAAGCCCTGTGAGCTGTCAGACAGCCTGCGCGGGTTTTGAGTGGCTGAAGTAGGGGAGGGAGGGAAGGAAGGAGGAAATGAAGGGTGGGGAGGAGGGTATCCTCAGTGGTAGCAGATTCTGGGTAGCCCAGAGCTAGGGCAGGAAAGGTAACTGGAAGCTACACTCTAGAGAACTTTAAATGTCTTTTAAAGTATTTAAATGTCTTTTATAGTATTATTGAAAGTTTTTAATAGAGAATGTAATTTCTGTACCATCACCAATCCATCAACACTGATTTGTAGTCATAAACAGTAGAAGAACAAATAGAGGGCACTGTCCTTTGCTAAAAAATGGAATAGAGGTTTGCTGCTCCTCACATACCACACTATCCCTCCCAGGCATCATTTTCATAGACATAAGATGGATATTGGAATTTGCCTTCACTACCTTTTGGGGACTGGTCATCTAATGATTAGTGGCTGTGAAAATGCTTTGAAATGGTACATTAAAGCTCACCTCAGGCATAGGCAGCATTAGCTTTGTTCAGAGACCATCGGGTCCAATACTTGCATGAATATTCATGAAGAAAAATTGTCACAATCGTCATCATCTTCATGTAAGGCGAGGAAGTTGGGCTAATTTGTTTCATTTGGACTCAATTGGATCATTTTGGAAGAGATGGGAGAGACTTCAATTTATTCTAATCCAAACCCTTGTCCAGGGTAGGAATCCCAAAATCATATCATAGAATATCAGAGCCAGGAGAAACCTTAGTACAGAAAAAGCCAGAGTTGAACGAGGCCTTAGAACATAGAACAGGGAAGGTTAGAACTGGGAGAGACCTTAGAACAGATAATGTCAGAGCTGAGAGGGGCCTTAGAACATAAAAAGAGAGAATGTTAGAGCTGAGTGGGACTTCAGTCACTACTAAATCAGAATAAGCAGAACAATGCTTCTAGGGATGTGCTGAAGGCTCCAAAGGTGCAGAACTCTGACCCAAGACCCTTCTAACTCCAGACTGGAACACTTTCCCCAATACTGAAACACTTTCCCCAATACTGAATACCCCTCAAATGGGGCTAAGTAGGCCACTGACACCAGAATCCAGAGCAATGAGCCTGACCTAGCATTTACTGCCACGATTCATTTCTTTCTTCATTCTGGTCGTTTTTGTTTTCAAATGCACCAGCTCTACATTCTTAATGGCCAAATCCTAAATAAAGATAGGAGTGACTAATGCAAAGCCACCACAGGAAAACCTCCTTGGTTTTTTATCATATATGATTCATATTGAAGAGGAAACGGTATGCAACTTGTTTGATGTTTCCTGCCTGGTTCCATCATTAACAGAGGGAAACACTGAATTCCCTGAGGTCTGTTCACCAGAGGACACTCTCTGTATTCCCAGAGACTCTTTGTGGCCATTTGTTTCATAATACCACCATTTATAACAATGCCTCCAACATGGATGTTACATTATTCTAGACCCCAGGTAACCTCATAGCAGCATGCATCATTGGGAGCTGTCATTTGTGGTATGGTAATAGATAATATTTCCCACTTACTGGTACCCATTTCGTTAGCAGCAATGGAGCCAGACATTTTGCCCTTTGGTTTGTGACCACATGAGGGCCTCTCGCCATAATCAAGCCATGCTTGCTGCCTAATAGAAAAGTCTCCTGTTTAAATGTGAGCTGGAGTTTCTAATCCCGATTCCCATGATGACTTCCCCTTCTGAAAAATGTGAGAAAGGCCCCTAAGGGGCTCTCCATGTGGTTATTTGAGGACATGGCTGTGTTCTCAGGAAAAGGGCAGCGAAGGGTAGGAGGAGAAGACATTATTTGCAATTATGGAATGATAGATTTTCAGCAGAAGGGATCTAGCTCGAAGTCTGAATCACATGGGAGAAAAATGGGTCCAGAGAACCTTCCCCAAGATCACAAAGGTGGGAAGCTGAATCTGTGTTGGATCTCCTCCTGAGTCAGAATCATGGAATCATGGAATCAGTCTCAGTGGCCAACCCACTCCCTACTAGAATGCACCCAACGAGCGGTCATTCAACCATTCCGCTTGATACTTCCAAGGAAGGGAATCCTGCCACCACTCAAGACAGCCCATTGTCCTCGGGGAGAGCGTTAGCAATTGAAATACCAGCACTAAATTTGCCCCTTTTCTGATTTCCACCCATTGCTTCTGTTTCTACTCTAGAGGACAAAGGAGAACAAACCTAACTCCTTTTATGCATGACAGCCCTTCAAATACTTTAAGACAGCCAACTTTTCCTCCATGAGTCCTCTCTTCTCCCAGCTAAGTGTTCTTGGCTCCATCAGCTAATCTCACAGGACGTGGCTTCTAGACTCTCTGCTCTATGTTGCCCAAACTTTTTCAAACAAGCCACGCCCCCCCATTATGTACTCCACTCCACCCTGGACATCTGCACTTAAATACTGGTTCTTGTCACTTGAGTTTTGAAATTAGATAACTGCTTTCTCCTGTACTGAAAGAATGGAAGATGTCAAGTCAACAAGAATATATTAAGTCCCTACTATGTGCCACAGGGCAGCAAGGTGGCACAGTAGCTAGAGTGCTATGCCTGGAGTCAGGAAGACCTGAATTCAAATCCAACATCAGGCACTACCTGTATGACCCTGGACAAGTCACTTAACTCTATTTGCCTCAGTTTCTTCATCTGTAAAATGAGCTAGAGAAGGAAATGGCAAACCACTCCAGGATCTCTGCCAAGAAAACTCCAGATAGTGTCGTAAGAGTTGGACACAACTGAAATGACTGAACAACAACAAAACTATGTTCTAGGCACTATACTTAATGCTGAATGTCCTGAGATTCCTGACGCACTGTCAATGACATCTGAAAGGCTGTGGAGGACTGGAGAAGCGCCATAGGACTGTAGGAAGGAATGTGAGCCAAATTTTGCAAAAATGGGAAAGAATAGACCTATTGAATTACTTTGATTCCTGGGCAAAACCAAAGGCAGAATTACTACAGAAACATTTAACCTGTATCTCAAAAAGGAAATGATGACCCAGGAAATGAGCATTTCTTCAGAAAGCACAGGCTATGCCAGACTAACCTGATTTCCTTTTTGGATAAGGTTATTAAACTGGTAGCTCAAAAGAATATCGTTTACATACTTCACCTATATTTTAGAAAAACGTGGTACAATTGTCCCCTGCCTTGGCCAGACCTCATCTGAAAGGTTGTGTTCAGTCCTGGGTACTACAGCTTAAGAAGGATACTGACAAGTTGGAGAGCGTTCAGAGAAGAGTGACCAGGATGGTCTGAGTCACTGTCATATTGGGTCTGATTGAAAAAACTTGGCATGGAGGAGAGAAGATTGGAAACAGACACATGGACACACCAGTCTTCACATTTTTGAAGGGCTGACAAATAGACAAGGGATCAGACTTACTCTATTTGGCCCTAGGTGGCATGCCCTAGAGCAATGGAAAGACATAGCAAAGAAGTGACCTTAGGATAGAAAGAAATCTTGTATGTGTTAGAGCTGACCAAAAATAGAATCTTCTAACTTGGAAGATGTCAGGATGTCTTCCAGCAGAGGTGGGATTACCACTTTTTGGGTACATTATAGTGGAAAGGCCAGATTTGATAGCCACTGATTTCTCTTCTAATCCTCAGATTCTAAACCATGTCCATTATGGATGGTGGGGGCAGGGGAGGGTGTGGGTATCAATTTGTGAAATTGTCTCATGATATTCTTAGGAGAAAAGATAGAGAGATGTTTGCTAGACAATTGAATTCTTATCTAGTGGAATAATTATGCTCAAGTAATGGTTTCATGTCAATTTGGCCAAAGGTCCCTAGGGAAGCATCCAAGGTTCTGCATTTGGCCTCTTACTTTTTAACAATTTTTCTCAATGATTTGTATTAAAGTCTCAGAAAACATACTTATCCAATTTGAACTTAACACAAAGCTGAGCAGGGTAGTTAAAGCAGAAAATGCAAACATTAGGTTAAATTTAATAAGATGAACGTCAATAAGGAGCAACGATTGAACAATCAATCAGCAAACATTTTTTGAACACCTACTATGTGTCAGGTGCTGTGCTAGACATCGAAGATACATTTCAGAAGTGATATCATCCTTGCCCTAAAGAAACTTACATCATAAGCTGAGTGTAAAATTGCATACTTGGGTTCAAGAAATCAATGCCACAAGTATAAGATGGGGGAGGTCTGGAGAGATACCAGTTTGGTTGAAAGCCCAAGATATATTGGCAGATTACAAACTCACTATGTTCCCATAGCATATTATGACAGCTAAAAATCTTATGGGCTGCATTCAGCAAAAATAAGGAAGCAAGGGTTTCTCCATAGCCTGCTCTAATCAGGCTACAGCTAGAGTGTTGTGTTCAGACATGGGCTCCACCATCGAATTTATATATTCAGCTATTGTTGGTCTTGGTTGCCAATCTCTGTTTGGCAGGTAGGTTATGTGTTTGCTAGATTAGGCAGTCCCTCGTTGTGATGGTTGCTATATCTCCATTGAACTTTTATTCAATGTGGTGACGGTCTACATCAATGACATTTTCCATTGCACATACAAATGAAAGCAAGTAGTGAAACAGGCAGAAAAAAGGCAGTGGGCAGGGTTGTGGAAAAGTCCAGGGAATGAGCAGTGCGTTGAATGGAAGAAGCATGGCCAGGACACCTCCTGAAAAGGGGGTCCAGAGCAGGGACTCTCCAATCAGAAGAGAGGGCTACAGAGAGGGGGCATCTCCCCTTTGAGGGTGTGCAGATTGCTGGGAAGAAGGAAAGAATTCCAGAGAATGAAGAATGAAGAATGAAGCCAAGAGTGCAAGGGCATGGCTAGGGTGCCTGGGCTAGTCCAAACAGGGGGCGAGGTGTCTGGAGGTAGAGATCAGAG
Organism: Phalanger gymnotis; assembly: GCA_028646595.1. Lineage (NCBI taxonomy): Eukaryota > Metazoa > Chordata > Mammalia > Diprotodontia > Phalangeridae > Phalanger > Phalanger gymnotis. The sequence goes on along the minus strand of CM053625.1, from coordinate 321,526,816 downwards.
AGGCCATGGAACTATGCAGATTACCAGAAGGGGCTGGCCCAGTGGGGAGCAGTGGGGATTTATTAGTGTTTCAGAAGACATATATAATTTGTCAGACATGACCACGGATATGCAGATAAAATCCCTGAACTGGAAAAAGGCAAGTTTAATAATCAGTTTCTGTTTCAAAAGAGTTTAAAAGTTCAAGAGTCATGCTGAGAATATAGAACCAGGCGGAAATGAGGCACAACACTGTGACTTGGTTGATTTTTACTGTCAGCCAACATTAAGTCTATTTGACATTTTTAAAGCATGGCACGATGGCTTACAGGCTTTAAGCACCCAGGGGAAAGGAGAGATAAGGGTGGGTTTTGGGGCAAGACTTCCACAGCTTGAGGATTATCAATAAACATGAATTTAGCTGCTGGCATTCTAGATGTGAGATCTTTGCCCAATGAGCAGTGATTAGGCTATGGGAGAGTGAAATAAATTCATGTTAATCTTAATACTTCCACTATAAAAACAACAAAAATAACCTGCCCCAAAAAAACCCCAAAACAAGAACATTAGAAAAATTCACAGCTATTTGGAGGAATTGCTTATAGTTTCTCTTTAGAGAAGCAAAGAAATACCTGGCACAATTGGTTTTACTTTGATTCCAAAGGCAACAGGAATGCCATTTCATGAAACACATGGTTATTTAGTACTCAGTGCTCATGATAATTACTTGGGAATAAAAGGACCAACCTAAAATTCATCTCATTGTATGCACTGTCTCTTTGCAAGATGATGAACTTGTGAAAAAAGGCTATGAAGTATTGACAAGACTTTACAAATTAAGTCACTATACATAATACTCTAATTCTTGGCTACTCTAATAGATAGAGGAAACAAATGAAGAAAATAAATCATAGAATGGAAAATATTGTTCGTAAGTATGAAATAAGAAGGTTAAAAGACTTGAAGCATATACAGAAGCTTCATACCTAACCTCTCACACACTTTCTTTGAGAGAAAAAAATGCTGAACTTGGCAATCACAAAATAGCATTATAAGAAATGAAACTGATTATAGTTTGACAAATAGTAAATAATTTATTTTTAGTCCAGGAGTCATCTTTGATTCAACTATGTACAGTGAGACCACTGACCTGTGACTCATTAGAGCAAAGTTAAGAATTATTACAACTCATAGGAATGAAAGGGGAAAAAAGAAACAGCTTGAAATTGAAACAACTATGACACAACTTTAAAGAAATTATTAATGCTGAAAAATAGAAAAGGGATTGAAGAAAAGACATTGACACTACTGGCAAAAAGCTACACAGAATTTTAAAGGTCATAAATTAATTGTTATAATAAGGAGCCTAAAATCACCTTAGTTAGCAAATATGTATTTATCCATCAGAGATACATGACAGCCAAGTGTAAAGTTGGTGTAGTATGAAAGCTCTTTAATAAAGTCTCATAGAGAAGTGTGGTCAAAAGGATAAGCAGAGTGACCCCATAAAACTGAGTGAAACCCTGGAAGGGAAAACAATTTGAAAGACAGCTTAGGATTTGCTTCAGTTATGGAAAGACATCCCAAGGTGATTTAAGGATTCAGTGGAAGGATAATCAAACAAGTTAACAAGCATTGGTTGAGCATGCTTCCATTGTCCTTGATGCTATGCTAGAAGCTGAACATAGAAAGGTGAAGAGGGTGAGCAGGAGAGGAATAGGAAAATACAGGACAAGGAATAGAGGAAAAGTCAAAATAGCCCTTGAGAAGCTTGAACACTTCTGGAGAAAACATGTGAGAAGGTAATTACAAAATATAGAAAAAGTAAATAGAAGGCAGATTTAGTGGGGAAAACAGGTGGCCCTTGAGCTGAGCATGAAGGATGTTGGGGATCCTAGAAGTAGAGATGAGGAAGGAGTGCATTCTAGGCATGAAGAAAAGCCTACGTAGACATGGGAATGGGAGATAGGCTGTCCTATGTGAGAGATAGCAAACAAGTCAGTATGGTGGAACCAGAAGTGTCATGTAATGCACAATCTGGAAAGGAAATGGGAGCCTGACTGTGAAGAGGGCTTGAAGAGCCCATCATTTATTTATTTTTTTTTATCCCAGAAGAAAAGAGAAGACAACAGAAAGATGGTAGAGCTAGAGAAAGATTTTATAAGAAGCTTTCTCCTCTACCAAGGACAGCAGAGCCATCACATTTGGATTCAAACATCAGAGCTTATTGAGGGGGTGAAATTACACCAAAGTAAAAAGCCTAGGAAAAGCAGCTGGACTAGATCAAAAGTACATTAGGGAGGCTCATGAAGAAAGCGGTACCGTTTTGAAGAAGCTGAAGGATCCATTCTGAAAACGTCTGAAGGAGAAGATATCAAACTGTGGAGTAAATATTATTTGAACTTAATAATAATGATAGCTATCATGATAGAGTCAGAGTTAGAATTAGGGGTGGAGTCGGAGTTGGAGATAACATAGTACATCATCAAGGCTGGGGAAACCCTTTCCACATGTTATCTCATTGGATACTTACAAAACACCTACCTTGTGAGGTAGTGTAGTAGGAAGGCCGAATTTATGATCTCAAAAAGGATCATATAAATATCAGAATGATTCGAAATCGTTGGGTATACAGAATTCTCCAAGCAGAAAGCATTAAAAAATTTATTCAGGGCCCAGAGCAACAAATTAG
>CM053625.1:321507670-321523645 GCA_028646595.1 Phalanger gymnotis | reverse complement strand
CCAGAGTCCAGAGACCAATTGGTTCCCGAGTTGGCCCCTCTTAAGTCATCAATCTACGCCCACACAGGTTTCACACCTGATAGGGCTTTGGGCCTGGGGCTTAGCATTTAACAGGTGAAAGTACTTTCACCGTAAACAAAAGCCAAACTCCTCAAGGGCACCTGTTAAACTAAGCCCATTTTGCCTTACTGGCACTGGTAGGTGATATTATTATTCTCATTTGACATTCAAGAAAACTCACACAGGCATAGGATAGGACTTGCCCATGGTCAGACAACTGATAAGAGTCTAAGGCAGAGTTTGAACACAGGACTTCTAACTCCAAGTCTGGCTTACTATGCACTGAGTCACCTGGCTGCATTATCAACCAAAGTTAATTGATTTACCATCTAAAACTCGCAAATCTCTCTGCCATCTTTCCCATCTAGACCTTTTAAGAGGATAATCTACAAATGCAAGAATGGCATACTTCATGATTCACTTAGATCAATGAGTTTCTGAGAGTGCCCAGGAAATACATCTGAAATCCTACCAGTAGTTGGAGTTGGTATTGAGCTGGAATATATGATGATAGAGGAAGCATATTCTGACAGAGGCCAAAAAAAATCATCTCCTGATCATGTCAGCAACTTCTGGGATTGTGATCCAGCATGATGGAAAGAAATGTTAGCTATATACTCTAGGAAGTTGCCAATGTCCAAAGCCAAGCAGATACCTACATGCTTTTTGAAATCTTCATGAGGTTCTGCCACTGTCTCCTCTTACTTATGAGACCTCTGATGGCTCTGATGAATGAACTTAAGTATGAGCCATAGGCTTACTAATCTTTAAAGTGTTGAATAGGAAGTAGATTATGGAATATATGTGTATGCTTTTTATAACCCACTGGGAAAGGCAACTCCAAGCATGCAGAAAGAACTGGGCTCTTACCAGCCAGTTCTCTAATCACATAAGTATTTTTAAAGAATAAATGAAAAACAAAATTTGAATATCGTGCACCAAACCACTATGCAGAAAAATTGGCTAGAGGCATTGGAAACAGGTGTCAACATTCAGTATAGAAAACCCACAGAACCTATTCAGGTTTTGTCTTATTCAGGATAAAAATCCCAGATTTAAATTGCCTGGAAGTGTTGTTGTCAAATTTCGTGGTTACAACAACAAAGAATACATTTTATAAGAAACAGGAAAAAGGAACTTCAAAGTCCTAGAATACTCTCTTAGAGTAGCATAGGATCATTCTACACTTAATAAAAATCAAAGAAAAAGGAAGATGAGGTTTCCAATAATAATAATTATATATATGTATATGTGTGTATGTGTGTGTGTCTATACATTTGTGTATATCTTGAGAACATGAACCTAATAGTTTAATGTTCAGTAAAAGGTAAAGTAAACACGTCATTAGACAAAGGAACGGATCAAGACACTGAACGTTTGAAATCAGAGTGTGGCTTCATATCTTGCACGTCCTACTCATTACCTGTACAATCCTCAACAGGCACTTCACATCACCATTTCCCAGTTTCCTCATTTATAGAATGGTAGAGTTGGATTGCAGATGCTCCAAAATGCCTTACAGAGTGAAGTCTTTGATCCTATCTATGATACCCGGAATGACTACCACATCTAGACAATAGCTTAGACCCAGAATGAGAATATGAGGAAAACAGACTGATTGGCCCCTAGGAAACTGCAAAATTCTTTTTAATTATCATGAATTTCTCTCCGAAACATATATACATCTTTTAATATGTATGTAATGTCATTGTTTGTTTATAAGTCGTGGAATACTGCAGTCTCTGAAGAATAAAAGTTGAGAATCGCCCAAAGGGCAATGGAAAATTGTATGGATGGGCTGAAACACATTACAATCAAGAGATTATGAAGGAAAAGAAGAATAAAAGATGTTTTCCAAGAAATGTAGGCATGGGAAAAAAGATGATTGATTTTGTGGCAGGAGGGAAGAATAAGAGAGAGAAATGTTGGGTGTCATTGCAATGTGAAGGAAAACTAAGGAAGAGAACCACACACAATGGGTGGACCTTGAGAAGACTAGGGTCAGAGTTAGCCAGGATGGGCTGGTAGGAGGACTGTATTTCAATCTGCATCAGCTATGGGAATATCCACATTGATGGGTCCATTGGAGTACATAAGTATTGAGTGATAACATAAATTATTAAAGTGATTCACTAGATGCATGTAGTTCTCTACATTTTACCTAGCATGTGTAGATACTTGCCAAATGTCTCTGCAAGGCAGATGATGATTTATTAATCTTGAATCCTCATCTTCTTGGGGTTCTATTTATGTATGCTTTTTATGTTTATGGAAACTGAACCCTTTATTACTATAATTCATATCGTGCACTGAATGTTGTGTTTTCTTTTTCTCTGGGCGAAGCCGTATAAAATGTGTTTTTTTCTCTCTGAGCTTTATGTTCGTTTTAATGAAAATAACACACTAATTATAATATACCTTAAGGCTCAAATTCCCTCTTCAGGATGCTCGAGGGGACAGCATTCGTGGGAAGAGGATTGAGAGGACTGTGTGGGATGTACAGAAATGAACAGGTGCTATAACGGAAAGGGGGAAGATTAGATGTAGGAGGTGAAAGGGAGGTGAACAAATCTGGGCATTTGAGTCAGGTTCATGCCACCATGAGCAGCCAGACTCTGGCCAAAGAGCTGAATTGCTACAATCAGATACGTACTCCTTCACTAAAGGCCCCCCCCCATCCACCTTCTAAGCACTGTGGAGGTGACCCTGGGTTCTCAAAGAGGGGTTATAAGAATAAGACAAAGTCTGCCAAGGATTGCCTTGTGGACAAAGCCCAGAAATAGGTGGTGAGCCAGTCTTACAAAGACTAGAGTTGGATGGAGCTGCTCAGTGCCAAACCATTGGCTACCATTGTATACACACACACACACACACACACACACGGTCTCTCTCTCTCTCTCTCTCTCTCTCACACACACACACACACATGTGTATATATATATATATAGACATCTCTCTCTCTCCCCCCCCATTGTACAAAGTTGTTTGTATATGTTCGTGTATGTATGTATATGCATATACATTTATGTATATATATATATGCATACATCTATAACCACACACAAAATTAATTGGAGATAATCTCAGAGGGAAGACACTATCATTAAATGGGACAGGGTATGGCTTCTTGTCAAAGACAGGATTTGGGATTTTAGTTGGGACCTGAAGGAAGCAAAGAAAGCCAGGATGCACAGATAAGGAGAAAGAGCACTCCAGGAGTGGTAGACAGCCGGTGAAAAGGTCTAGGGTTGAGACATCGAGTGTCTTTTGCAAGGAGCACCAAGGAGAGGTTGGTTTCTTAATCAGAGAATATTGAGGAGAATAAGTGTCAGACAATTAGAAAGATAGGAAAGGGTTAGGTTGTGAAAGACCTTAAAAGCCAAACAGAATTTTACATTTGTTCCTGAGAGCCACTGGAGTTTATTGAGTAAAGTCTGACGTGGTCAGACTTTCACTTTAGGTAGGTAATTTTGATAGTTGTATGGAGGATGGACTGCAGTATGAACAATGGACCCCCTACCATGTAAATCTCAGCTGGAATAGAATCAGCACCAGCTGCTTTGCCACACAAAAGGAGCCTAATGACATTCAAAACCTCTTCTTCAGGTGGAACTTCAGCTGGGGAGGGATTGACTTCATCCGGACTGGAGTGGGGAGAGACTAAAGGTAGGGATACTAACCATTAATTTATCACGGTAGCCCAGGTGTGAGGTGATGAGGACCTGAACTGGGGTCGTAGTGGTGTCAGAGGACAAAAGGGAGCATATGTAAGAGACATTACAAAGTTAAAATTGATGGGTCTTGGCAATAGCTTGGATATGGGGGAGGGTAAGAGAGAGTGAGGAGTTGAGGATGACAACTAGGTTGTGAGCTTGGGCAACTGGGAGGATGGAAGCATCCTCAATAGTAATAGGGAACTTAAAGATTGGGGAAGGTTTTGGGTGGGGGAAGAAAATGAATTTCATTTCAGTCATGTTGAGTTTAACTTAAGCGCCTACAACTGGGACATTCGGCTTGAGGTATCTGAAAGGCAGTTGGAGATGTGAAACTGGAGGTCAGGAGAGAAGTTAGGGATGGCTAAACACATGTGAGAATCATCGCATAGAGATGATAATTGAAGTCAAGGAAGCAGATGGGATCGTTAAGTGAAAGAGCATGAATGGAGAGGAGAAGAGGGCCCAAACCACAGCTTTGGGGAACACTCACCATTGGCGGACATGACTTGGATGAAGATCCAGCAAGGAAACTGAGGAGAGGTTGATAGGCAGAAGGAGAAGGGGAGAGGGGTGTCAGGAAAATCAAGAGAAAAGGGAGTCTCAAAGAGGAGAGAGTGTTGGACAGTATTCAAGGATGCGCAGAGGTCAAGAAGAAGGAGGGCTGAGAAAAGGTATTTGAAAGACCATTGGTATCTTTGGTGGAATGACGAGGTTGGAAGTCAGGCTATAGAGAGCTGAGTGTTAAGAAGAAAAGTAGTGGAGATACCAATTGAAAATAGCCTTCTCAAGGAATTTATTCATGAAGGGGAAGAGATACACAGGAAGACAAACAGCAGGGAACAATGGTTCAAGTGGGGATGGGGCAGACATGAGTGTGTTTGTAAGTAATGGGGAAGCAGTCAGTAGATGGGGGAGATTGAAAATAAATGAGAATGTTATGATGATAAAGAGAGAAATCTGTTAAAGAAGACAGGCTAGAATGGAATCATTTATGTATATAGAGGGGTTTGCCTTAGCTAAAAGAAAGGCCATTTCATTATGTAGAACAGGAGTGAAGGAGAAGGCATCTGAGTTATGTGAGATGAGGAGGAGGGAAGAAGGAAGTCTTAGCAAATGACCTCATTTTTTTTCAGTGAAATATAAAGCATGATCCTTAACTGAAAGGGGGAGGTGAGGGAGATCCATGAGGGTTTATGGAGAGATGAAGAGGCTGGTAAAATTGCTGTGGTAGGTAGGGAAGTGAATTAATTAGGGAAAGGCAAAAGGTTTGCCCTGCTCCAGAGAGGGCTCAGTTGAGGTCATGGAACATACATTTGTTGTGAATTCAGTGAACATGGTTTTGTGATTTTTTTCCTGCTTATTTAGCCCATGTGAATAGAAGCGAGATGGAGGCATGGCAGGGCAAGAATGGGTAGGATAAGGAATCAATGAACTAAAGAGATAAGGACAATGTAGAGTTGCAATATGTCACCTAGGGACCAAAATGGGGGAAGGAGACGGGTATAGCTAGTGTGGAGGTGACAGCCTAAGAAAGAAATGTGGGGTGGAGAGACTCTAGGTCATGGTCAGGATGAAGAACTGGGTATGCACTGAAAAGTAGAGGGAACGATTGGGATGACAAAAGATTGTGATGAGATAAAATAGTGTCAGACTTCATGAGCATGGAGATGGACCACCAATTATCAAATCTTTCTACTAAAATGAGGAATGATTTCAATCTGTGCTTGTGGGGGAGTCATTCAGTCAATCAATAACCATTTGTTAAGCACTTACTATTCATCTGGCACCGTGCCATACACTGGGGATATAAGGAAAGGCAGAAGCATGGTCCCTGCCCTCACATTCTAGTAGGAGAGACCTTATGCAAACACTAGGTTTGTACAAGGTCTAAATTGGGTAACTGAAGGTCATCTCCTTAGCCAGGAGGCTGAGGGAGGGAGCAAGGGAGGAAGCGAGTGCCCACCCAGAGGAGATCCCATGTCTTTGAAGTAAGAAGGGCAAAACCTCACATTCCCATGGGCAGTTCCCAAAGTACTCCCCATTGCATTAGGGCCTTTGATTTTCACAAAGGCAGCCTGGGAGAGTGAACTCAGCAGAGGGGAGAATGTGCTGAGCATACGAGCATCTGGGAACCACCCCAGTTCAAGCCTAAATCATCCTTTGTCTAGACCACTATAACAGCCTCCCAATGGGTGTCCTTTCTCCCAACATGCTGGCCCACCACCCATCATTTACACAGCTGACTAAAGAATCCTCCCAGGGCACAGATCCGAGCTCATCATGAGCCTGTTTAAAAGCTTCCAATGATTTCCCATCATCCCTAGGATCAAACACAGACCATTTAGGCGTCCTCCAACCTGACTCCCACTGAACTTCCTAGTTTTATTTCTTATTCTTGACTTTCATAGATTACGTTTGAACCAGATTGTGCTACCAGGTGCCCCCAGCAAGCAATATTCCATCTCCATCTCACAGCTCCACCCATGCCTGTTCTGACCCACCCTGCTGAATTTGTCCCTCCTACAATTCACGCCAGCATAAAGTTCAGATTAAATTCAGCAAGCATTTATTAACGTCTCACTAAGGGCCATGCACCATGTACACTAAGTGCTAGGCATACAAAGAAAGACAAAACTAGCCACTGCCTTTAATTAATCCCACATTCTAATGGAAATAGAATTAATGATTTCAATGGAAATCCCCATTAATATAAGAGGTGCCTACTATGTATCAGACATTGTAGTAGATTCAAAGGTGAGGAGGAAACAGTCCCTGCCCTCAAGGGCTTCCATTTTCTTGGTGGCTTGGCCATGAACACATAACTTGGAAGCTTAGTGACTGTTTGCAGCTCTTAGGCTTTGACAATTGCAGTCACGATCCATGCCAGCTTAGGAGAGATCTCAGCTGCTGGATGTCCACTATCCCCAGGAGTGGCTTGGGCCTTCTCACCCACAATCTGTGAGCTTCTTCCTGTGTCCTCCCCCTTACTTTCCTTTCCCTTACTTGTTTACCAGGCCTCAACCCTCAGGCAAACATTCTTATCTCCTCTGTGAAGCACAGCTAGCTCTCCTTCCTTCCTCTGCTCCTCGTGGCCAGGCCCCATAGATGCCCATGGCTCCAAGGTCAATGTCAATCTTCCAAGAAGGAAGCTATGGTCACCCCGGTGGGACAGTGAACCTAGAGCATGCACACACATGTACACACACATGCACACACACATGCCCCAATGCATACGTGTGCACCCTGCACACATACCCCCATCAGCACTTTGGGCATCCATGAAGTCCAAATTTCACACTTATTATAGACTCTAAACTGGAAGGAAGCTTCTATTTCACCTAGTCTGACCTCCCTGGTATACAGAAAAGAAAACTAAGGAGAAGACAAAGGAAGTGATTGGTCCCCAGGGTCAATATTCAATTCTAGCAAATTCACCAAGTACTTTTTGAGTGCCCAAGTCATGCTATTGTCAGGAAGTACAAAAACTAAAAGGAAGCTCTCCTTTTACTGTGAGGATACAATATGTACACTGATAAGCATGTGGAAAAATTAAATTTAAAATGACAATGGTGATGGTTGGGGAGAGTAGGCATCATGGAATGGGAAGGGTCCCCATTCCTTTACAGTAAAGCACTGGAGATTCTCTGAAGAAAGGATGAGGTGTGACAGCATTTCAGGCATGGAACCCAGCCTGTGCAAAGTCACATAAATTGGATATGGAATACCCAGCATGGCAAATGGCAAACATTGCGATGTGGTTGGAATACTAAGAAAGAGAAAGGGGAAAATGGAAAGAAAGGCTAGGGTCAATAATTCTATGGAGGACTTGGAGGAGCAGGCAGAGGACCTTTTTCATGTTGAGGGAGAACCCTACACGCCTACTCTATCTGACACTGTATTTTATCCAATTGTAAGTGAACTGGGATCTAGTTTATATTTCTGTCAGATTGGCTGATGACCTGGGCCAAGAATTAAATGGGCAAAGGAAGTGAGTAGGGGTATTCCATTCGTGCAAATACATGGGGTTTTATCAATCATGAATCATGATTGCACCTGATTCCCCAAGCAATGGAGATGGGCAACCTGGTGACATTAGGGTATGGTATGTCACCAGCAGGGAGCACGCAGCACATGATGTAAGGAAATGAATGGCCTTAAGAGGAGGAAGCACAGACTGGCCATGGGACAAGATGAGTGGTCTCAGCAATGCTCTGGTAACTAGGAATTATTGAAAATGAGCAGACAGGGGAGCCCCTCATGTGTCAGACATGTGCTCCATAGAGCACAGATGGAAAGATGAGGGCGGGAGCCACACAGGACAAGGAAGCACGGATGGGCTTTAATTGCCACACACAGAAGCAATTAGGATTCCTGGGTGCTCCTTGAGGACCATCTTGCAGCCAGCCTCCCCTTTGAAGCTCACCTTTCTCCTTCAGCACATCCAGATGGCTTCGCCATAAGCTGTACAAATGAGTTTGGAACTGGAAGCCAGAGACTTGAGAGCTTCCTGAGAGGGATGGGCAGGAAGGGAATTAGGAGGAAATAGCTTTTCTCTTCACTTTCAGGAAGAGGTTTTTCTTTTGATGTTTTGGCTATATGCACAGATGGTAGCCCCATTACATGTTCCTCTGCAAGGCTAGAGGCCCATCTGTCAGAGGCACCGTTCTGTCCTCCAACACTCATAGCTGACTGGGCTCCTGATCCACTAGTCCAATGGAGACCCATTCTGCTTTTGCAGAGGCATATGAAGGAACTATTGAGTCTTAGGGATTGCCTTACGGAATCTTGGGTTCACCTACTCCATCCCTCTCTCTGTCTTTCTTTCTCTTTCTTTCTTCCTTTCTTTTTTCCCTTTCTCTCTTTCTCTTTTTCTTTCTTTCTGAAAATCATTTCTATGTTGTACAGACCTAGCACTGTCCCAGTCTTTTAGCACTTAATAGTTCTTTCAAGTAGCTTATTTTGTAAGAAACAGTAATTAGGGAGAGCAGCTAAGAAGTAGGAGTAGCAAAAAGTACAGCTAAGACTTCCCCCACACTCCTCTGCAAAAGTCTAGAAAATGAACCTGAGTACTGACCAGGAAATCCCAAGGGGAAAAAATACAGTGAGTCATTTTCCAGGTTACCATAGGGAGACAGAGAGGTCTTCATTCCTCAGGACTGGGGCTAGCCAGGAGTAGCTGTTTGGAGGTTTCTGTTGTGAAGGCTGAGTGAGGACCCATCTGGGACTGTTGCTGGGGCTAGATTATTTGCCCATTTCCAGCAAAGAGGAGACTGACCTTGGACGGGGAGCAGGAAAAGGTTCCAATTGGCAGCTTTGTCACTCTCTGCTTGCCTTTGGGTCACAGATCTGGAGTGGCCTAAGGATGGAACCTGGAACTTGGAACGGAGGCCCAAGGCAAAGAATGGTCTTGGGCCCTAGGCTGAGAATCCTGAAGGAAGAGTCAACATTGAAACAATCAACAGCTTTGTGGCTGTTAACCTAGGAGCCAAGTGGGGTCTCAGGCCCAGAGTCCATCCCAGGCCGGAGCCTGCAGAAGAAGAAGCAGGCTAAAGAGAAGTATAAAGTTTTGTCACTGGGAAGCTACTGAGCTTTCCAGCTGATGGTTGGTAGCTGGATCCAGCAGTAGTCTTCTGGAGCTCCAATCATGGGGCTTGACTATGGTTGTGTTGCTTAGGATCAAATGCAAGTCAGAAATTTGCAGGCCTCAGACGAAGAAAGGAGTACTCAGGCTTTTCCATGAACAAGATGACTTTGAGATCACTGAAAGCTTGCAGGACCCCAAATTCAAATCTGGCCTCAGACACTTACTAGCTGTGTGACCCTGGGCAAGTCACTTAATCTTGTTTACCTCAGTTTCCTCATCTGTAAAATGAGCCAAAGGAGGAAATGGCAAACTACTCTAGTATCTTTACCAAGAAAACTCCAAATGGGGTCATGAAGAGTCAAACACAGCTAAAAATGACTGTGCAACAAGAAAAAGAATAGAAACATGGGCTGAAGCCAGATTGTGAAGCATTTTAAGTGCCAAAGAAATAGGAGGCAGCATAGCCTGCTTTGATGGATAGAGTGCTGGGTTTGGTTCAAATCTAGCCTTTGGTTAGCATACATGTAACCTCAGGCATGTCTTAAACATCTCTGGGCCTCAGTTTCCTCTTCTATAAAAGGAAGGAGCTGGGTTACTGAAGACGGCTCTGAAGTTTCTCTCTGAGCCTTAAGCCTATGATAATGAGTTCCATGTAAAAGGTCTTTGTCTATTCCCAATTAGGAAGAATGCCCAAGAACTGCATTTGACTTAAGGCAACAAAAGAAAGTTCTCAGTGCTTTGGCATTCTGCCCAAACCAGTCTATATTCTGGACATTTTCTCTGCATCCCCCTTCTCCTAAATTCCATCTCTGACTGTTGACTTCTTATTTAAAAGCATAGGGAAAAGGGCGTTAGCCCCAGAGCCAGAAAATCTAAGTTTGAAGGCTACTTCCCAAAGGGTGTGACCCCTGGCAAGTCACTTTGGCCCTTCTGGGTCTATACAAAATGGGCACGATGATATCTGTAGTACCTTACATGCTTATCACTAGGGTCAACTCATGGTGTATGAGCACCATTTTCTAATTATAAAGTGCTATTTGGTGAACAGTAGTTATTACTCATCTTCTTTCCATTCCAGCTCAATCAATCAACTAACAGGCATTTAATAAGCCATGCTAGGTGAAAACATGAAGTAGCCCCTGCCTTCAAGGAGCTTACATTCTTTGAAGTCTTCCTTCCTCTTTCCAGCTGGGGCTAATTTTACCTTGATCTCATCTCGGTTTGAATCCTTCTTAGCTGCATGACCGTGACTCACAGTAGAACCACCTTTTCCTGTCTGGAGTCTTCTCTCATCCCCAGTGGGATGTGACCTCTCTCATTGCTCAAAAGTCTGAAGATTTGGGGTTTCTCATTTGGAGTCAGCACTTAGCATAGTTCCTGACACCTGGTAGGTTTCTAATAAATATTTGTTGACTTGACTTGACTTTTGTTCACTTAGAATATTCCACTTTGAACTGTACCAGTTTTCATAGACATCTTTTCTCTCCAGACAGACTGTAGAGTCCATGTAACAATGGTCCATATGGTGTCCAGCTTTCTCTCTCTTATAGCATTCAGCAGTCTCTTTTGTGTAATAGGTAGTTACTTGAGAAGGTGACAAAAAGAATGGGACCTGGAGTTAGGAGATCTGGGTTCAAGTTTTATTTTCCAACACATGCCAGCTCTGTGACCCTGGACAATTTTCTTCTCTTTCTAGACCTCAGCTTCCCGAGAGGGAGGAAATACCATTTCCATTGCCTATTTCTTAGGATTCTTCTGAGGGAAGCTCTTTACAATTGCTGGAGAATTCTAGAGATAGAAGGTGGTAGGATGAAGAATAGAGGTAAATACTTAAGACATCTGTTGAATAAATGAATGAATGAGATATTTTCAATGAATGTATAGGCTTTTGAATGAATGAATTTGTCAATTTTTGGATGACTGAAAAGAATAAAAAAGGAAGTAGGGAAAGAAGGAAAGAGAGAGAGGAAGGAAGGAAGGAAAGAGAGAGAAAGAGAGAACAGAAGGAAGGGATTTAAGATCAAGCCAATGATGCTACGAAACATTGTGATGCTACGAAGCATTAGTGAAAGATGGTGATGATTACATTAGCTCAAAGTCTTCTGTCATTGGTCAAGGGTCACAAGCATGAAACTAGAATACGTATAACTTTCTTCTCCCATTCAGCTACATATTATCCATGTGACCTTGGACAAATCACCTCTCTCTTGTTTAGACTCAGTTTTCTCACCTGTAAAATGAGGGATAAAGTAGCTAGCATCTACCTCCCAGGTGAAGATCAAAGGAGATATTTGGAAAGCACTTAACACAATACCTGGCACATAGTAGGTGCTTAATAAAGGCTTGTTTCCTTCCTTCCTCCCTCCAATTGTCTAAGCTCCAGTTCATGTAGCTGTAATATAGGAACCGTGATACCTGATTTACATGAGGGCAAGAGGCAGGGTGGGATGCTGCTGTGCTGTGGTATTCCCAACTTTGCCTAGCTGGAGGTCCAGGGAGAGGAGGAGAAGGAAGAGAAGGAAGAGGAGGAAGAGGTGGGGAGGAGGAAGGTGGAAGAGGTGGAAGAAGAATTGGAGGTGAAGGAGAGGAGGAAGAGGAGGGAAAAGTAAATAGAAATGGGGCTCTCATGATTAAAGGTATAAGGGCAAGAGCAAGAAGGGGAAAAATGTAAGACAGCCATAACAGTTAGATGAAGGTTTGCCTGTGTCCCTAGACAGGTGTGAAAATGAGACTGAGTGACTATTTCCTGCTCTAATCTAGGGGATGGATAGTCATGGCTTCACTCCCCAAATGTCATTTCAATGATTCAGTTTAGTCTAGTCTTTGGAAAAAGCAGGACCCTGGGAGTCAGGAGGCTTGAGAGACAGACAATCTTTCCTCAGAAGCTAACTGGTTTTGTTCAGGGCAATTCAATAAAATTATTAAGCATGTATTATGTTCTCAGAATCACGTTAGGTGCTGTGGATACAAAGAGAAACACACATGCACACGCATACACACAAACACACACACAAGTATTCCCCCCAAGGTGGTGCTCGGCTTTTTGTTGGTGGTGGGGAATAGGGTTGGGGGGAGGGAATTCCGTGAGACCTGGATAAGACTTTTTTCCCACATAAACTTGCAGAGTTGGACTAAATCATGTCTAAGGTCCCTCCCTAGGCTGGCATTCTATGCCCTGCTTTCTAACAGCTTTCTGGTCTTGCTATTCTAAGTTCTTTGTTCAAGGCCCACCCTACTGTGCCAAGTTCTGACCTTCTGGGCTCTAATGGCCCACCCAGGTCTAACACACCATGTCTTGTGTTCCACTCTCCCTCTCAGCTCTGCAACTCCAGGGTTAAAAGGCCACCCAAGCTCTTACATCCCCTTTTAAAGTTATTTTTTGAGTCCTTATATCTTTGGCTTTGAATCTAATTCAGTACGTTTCTACCAAATGCTTCTGCTGTCCCTAACCCTGTCCCATACGTTGTGAAAGCTACAACAAAGGTTACTCTTGGCACTGTTGAGTTGGACACAAATTTCTTGCTTATTGAGCACACTTTACAGGTGAGGAAACTGAGGAAAGGCCCTGAGAGGGGAAGTGACTTGGCTGAGATTAGAACTCTAGGAAATGGCAGTGGTGGCCCCTGACTTTCCTCCTCTAGGGTCCTTCCTATTCCCATCACCTCTCTCTCTTTCCTTTCTCCCACATTCCCCCTGTGCTCGAATTCCCAAGCTGTCTTTCTGTGTCTCTTGCTCTCTCCATAAACACACACACGCACACACATGCGCAATGTAGCACTCACTTTCCATCAGGGGAAATGGCTACATGATCATATATGATGGGTCTTAATTCATTATTTTTGATAATTACAATCATGTCTTCCCTTAGAAAAGAAAAACAAAACACTCCACCACCTCATTGCCCCTCCCTTCCTGAATCCCCCAGTCATCTGGGCACTTAGAATGCAGGAGAATGAGATGAAGATATGTTTCCCAGACTCACTGTACAAAAATCAAATATTAAAATGTAGGATTGCCGCAGCCAGCTTCTGGTCTACAAATACACACTCAGCTAAAAGTGCATCAGGAAAACAAATGCACTTTGAGGGAAAGCTGAATTATTCAACAGACTTTCCTCTTGAACCTGAGCACTTAGGGAAATCAATAAGAATTGGGATCTTCCTGTCCAAGGCTGGGGAACTAGGGAGATTCCATGGGCTTTCTATCCCTCCTGGACAGGTGATGTCAATTCCTACTAACAGAAGAAGAAGGTCCCATGAAGGGGATGGGGAAGGCTTCTTGGAGAGGGTGGTCTTTGAGTGGTTGCCTAAGAAATGGTCAAAATTTTAATGATGGAGATGCAGAGAGTATTTTAAATGTCATGAAGATCTGGATCCCGGCAGCTGTTTTATGCTGGCACTCAGGTCATTCTCTTTTCTTTCTCAATAATTTCAATTTCTGGTTCAGCCTCTTCTTCCCCTTCCACCTACCTCTTAGAACATAGGAGATATAGCCTAGGGCAGAGGTATCAAAACTCCAGGGTACTACCAGGGAGCAAGATGAAAATGTAATTGGAATATATTTAAAATGAGCAAATAAAATGTAATAGAACACAGATAATGTTAATATGTGGTCTTCTTTATGTGTCATTTAGTAGTCCCTCTTGACTTTGACACCACAGCCCTAGGGGACTTCAACATACCTATCGGTATGTTAGTATATATCAGTATGTATCAAATACTCTAACTTCCTGCTTTCCTAATCTACTCTACTTCGATCATATACCCTTTCTCTGTATGTCAAGTACATGCAGGGATGATAACATCTTTGATCTGGTCATCCCCATTAACCGTTCCTCTTCCATGTTCAAGAATTCTGAAATCTCTCTCTCTTACTGCAAATATTTTTCCACCTCTTCAAATGCCTTATTTCGCACAAAGCAATTCTTTATTCTTGCTGTGACCTCCAATCTCTCCATCCCTCATCATTTTCCTAGACCCTGCCTGGCTACACTCTACTCCCTTACCAGTGTTGACTTCTTAGTTCAACTCAGTGCTATCCTCTACTGTGAGCTCACTTGTTCACTTGACCTGTGTCCACTCATAGTGCACCAAATGCCACCCCTGGATTGCCCCCACCATCTACCTCCTCTGCTGCTGCTCATGCTGCTGCTAGAGGAAGTCGTGAAACAGTGCTGAGTGGCTTCATTAGAAATATCTGTTTTCTAATATTAACTGTGCCCTGACTCAGCAAAGCAATGCTCTTATTCCATTTTAATGGATTCTCCATCTCACTCGTTGCAACAACTATATAAGATATTTTCTTTGCTCCTCAAGGCTCCCCCACCAGCCCCTCCCTTTATCCCTCAGCTGAGGACATCACCTCATGCTTCAGTGAAAAAAGTCAAGTTCATTCAGTGAATTCCCTCTTCAATCCTCCTTTCATTTCATATTCCTCTCAAATGCTATGTTTTCCTTCTAGCCTCTCATGAACAGGTGGCCCCGCTTGTTGCCAAGGTCAGCAAATCTACATGTTTCCCTCCAACCCTAATCCTTCTGGATTTTCCATCTGATTGCCTCCACTATCAATCCTCTTCTCTCGCTAATCTCCTCCCCTATCTACTTGTCCTTTCTCTGTTGGCTACAGAATGTCCCTTATCCTTAGAAACATGTCCTAGATACTATCTTCTCCAGTAACTGGCATCCCCTGTCTCTCCTCCCCTTCTTAGCTAGACTTCTTGGAAAAGCTGTGTACATTCAGTGCCTCCCCTTTCTCTCTACTTCTTTTCAACCACCAAAAAGTGTTACTATCAATATTTTGGCAAATGTGGGGCCTTTCTTTTTTATCAACAACCTCCTTGAGCTTCACCAATGACTCCATGGTACTTGGGCTGTATACTTGGGAGTGAAATCTCTAGGGCAAAGAGTGTAAATGCTTTATTCTCTTTATTTGCATAATTCCAAATTGGTACCCAGAAAGTTGTCCTAATTCGCAGCCCTACCAATAATTCATTAATATTTTTACCTTTCCATAGCCCTTCTGCTGTTGACCATTCTCACTTTTTGTTATTTTTGCCAATGGCAATAGCTTTCTAATTGATTTCCCTGGGGCAAGCCTCTCCCCACTCCAATCTATTCTCTACTCAGCTTAGAAGGTGATTTTCCTAAAGAATAGGTCTGACTACCACACCACCCCTATCCAATAAACTCCCATGGCTCTCTATTTCATCCAAGTTTAAACATAAAGTCCTCTATTTGGCATTTAAAGATCTTCACAATCTAGCCTTCTTAAACATATCCCCTCCATGTATTCTATCATCCATCCATCCTGTAGTACCCAATGCTTGTCACACAAGGCTGTTCATCTCCCATTTCCCTGGCCTAGCTCAGACTGTCCTTCATGCCTAGATATAGTATCTCCTCACCAGCACTTCTTAACCCACATTTCCTTTAAGGCTCAGATCAAGGCCACCTTCTTTAAGAGGTTTTCCCAGTATCCTCCACCCCCAATAAAGTAGTGGTCTCTTCCAATCTAATGTTATCTTGTACTTCCTTTGTATGTATCCCTGATTGATTGATGGAGGAGACTTGACCAGCTGGGAACTCATCTGAAAAAAGATCTGGAAGCTTTTGTGGT
>CM053625.1:321486758-321507570 GCA_028646595.1 Phalanger gymnotis | reverse complement strand
CAAAAACAAACAAAAGGAAAAAAAAGGGGGGGGGAAGAGCAAACAGGGTGCCTCAGTCTGCATCCATACTTCATAGTTCTTTCTCTAGATGTAGATAGTGCTCTCCATCATAAGTCCTTTGGAGTTGTCTTTGCACCTTGTATTGCTGAGAAGAATGAGTCTATCAAGGTTAGTCATCACAGAATCCACATATCTGTGCTTGTGTATAACATTCTCCTGGTTCTGCTCCGCTCACTCGGCATTATATTGTGTAGGTTTTTCCATGTTATTATGAAGTCTATATCATCCCCATTTCTTATCGCGCAATAGTATTCCATTACCTTCATATACCACAACTTGTTTAGTCATTCCCCAATTGATGGGCTTCCACTTGATATCCAATTCTTTGCTACTACAGAAAGAGCCGTTATAAATATTTTTGTACATATGGGTCCTTTGCCCACTCATTTGGGATACAACCCTAGAAGTGATATTGATGGGTCAAAGGGTATGAACATTTTTATAGCCCTTTGGGCATAGTTCCAAATTGCTCTGCAGTTCACAACGTTGTAAGAAATTGGTCTATGTCCAGTTTCTGCCCTATCATTTTCCAATTTTCCCAGCAGTTTTTGTGAAATAGTGAATTCTTAGCCCAGAAGCTAGATTCTTTGGGTTTATCAAAGAGTAGACTGCTATAGTCGTTGACTACTGCTTCTTGTATTCCAATCCTATTCCACTGATCCACAGATCTGTTTCTTAGCAAGTACCAGGTAGTTTTGATGACTGCTGCTTGATAGTACAGTTTAATATCTGGTATGGCTAGGCCACCTTCCCTAGCATTTCTTTTCATTAATATCCTAGATATTCCAGACCTCTTGTTCTTCCAGATGAATTTTGTTATTATTTTATCCAGTTCTGTAAAATTTTGGTACTTCAATTGGTATGGCACTGAACAAATAAATTAATTTAGTTAAAATTGTCATTTTTATTATATTAGCATGGCCTAACCATGAGCAACTGATATTTTCCCATTTATTTAGATCTGACTTTATTCATGTGAAAAGTGTTTCATAATTATGTCCATCTAAGCCCTGAGTTTGTCTTGGCAGACAGACTTCCAAATATTTAATAGTGTCTACAGTAACTCTGAATGGAATTTTTCTTTCTAACTCTTGCTGTTGGGCTTTGTTAGTAATGTATAGGAATGCCAAGGATTTATGTGGGTTTATTTTATATCCTGCAGCTTTGCTAAAGTTGTTTATTATTTTGAGTAGTTTTTTTACTTGATTTTCTAGGATTTTCTAAGTAAATCATCACATCATCTGCAAAAAAGTGATAATTTAGTTTCTTCTTTGCCTGTTCTAATTCCTTCAATTTCTTTTGCTTCTCTTATTGCTACAGCTAACATTTCTAGTACCAAATTGAATAGTAGGGGTGATATTGGACATCCTTGTTTCACCCCTGATCTTATTGGGAATGCATCTAGCTTATCTTCATTACAAATAATGCTTGTTGATGGTTATAGGTAGATGCTATTTATAATTTTAAGGAAGGGTCCATTTATTCCTATGCTTTCTAGTGTTTTTAATAGTAATGGGTGTTGTATTCTGTCAAAGGCTTTTTCTGCATCTGTTGAGGTGATCATATGGTTTCTGCTAGTTTTGTTGTTGATATGATCAATTATGCTGATAGTTTTCTTAATATTGAACCAGTGTTGCATTCCTGGAATAAATCCTACCTAGTCATAGTGTATCATTCTTGTGATAAGTTGCTGCAATCTTTTTGCTAGTATTTTATTTAAAATTTTTGCATCAGTATTCATTAGGGAAATTGGTCTATAATTTTTTTTCTCTGTTTTGACTCTTCTTGGTTTGGATATTAGTACCATAATTGTGTCATAAAAAGAATTTGTTAGGACTCCTTCTTCACCTATTTTCCCAAATAATCTATAAAGTATAGGAATTAATTGTTCTTTAAACATTTGATTAAATTCACATATAAAACCTTCTGGCCCTGGAGATTTTTTCCTAGGTAGCTCACTGATGGCTTGCTCAATTTCTTTTTCTGAGATGGGGTTATTTAGGAATTTTATTTCCTCTTCTTTTAACCTGGGCAATTTATATTTTTGTAGATATTCATCCATATTCCTAAGGTGTCAAATTTATGGGCATTCAATTGGGCAAAATAATTCCTAATTATTGTTTTACTTTCCTCTTCATTGGAGGCAAATTCACTGTTTTCGTGTTTGATACTGGTAATTTGATTTTCTTCTTTCTTTTAAGCAAATTGACTAAAGGTTTATTTATTTTATTGGATTTTTCATAAAACCAGCTCTTTGTTCTATTTATTAATTCAATAGTTTTCTTGATTTCAATTTTATTACTCTCTCCTTTGATTTTCAGCATTTCTAATTTGATATTTAATTGGGGATTTTCAATTTGTTCTTTTTCTAGCTTTTTCAGTTGCATGCCCAATTCATTAATATTCTTTTGCTCTATTTTATTCATGCAAGCATTTAGAGATATAAAATTTCCCCTAAGAACTGCTTTTGCTGTATCCCATAAGTTTTAGTATGTTGTCTCATTATTGTCATGCTCTTGAATGAACTTATTAATTGTTTCTATGATTCGTTCTTTGGCCCACTCATTCTTTAGAATTAGATTATTTAGTTTCCAATTAATTTTTAGCTTACTTTTTTCTGGTTCTTTATTACAAGTAATTTTTATTGCATCATGATCTGAAAAGGATGCTTTAACTAATTCTGCCTTTCTGCACTGGATTGTGAGGTTTTTATGCCCTAGTACATGGTCAGTTTTTCAGTATGCGCCATATACCACTGTGAAGAAAATATATGCCTTTTTATCCCCATTCAGTTTTCTCCAGAGGTTTATCATATCTGCCTTTTCTAAAATTATGTTCACCTCCTTAACTTCTTTCTTGTTTATTTTTAGGTTAGATTTATCAAGTTCAGAGAAGGGGAGGTTGAGGTCTCCCATTTTTATGGTTTTGCTGTCTATTTCTTCCTGTAAGTCCTTTAATCTCTCCTCTAAGAATTTGCATGTCATGACACTTGAGGAATATATGTTAAACAATGATATTGCTTCATTGTTTATGGTGCCTTTTAGCACCTTTTAGCACCTTTAGCACCTTCCTTATATCTTAATTAGATCTTTGTTTTTGCTTTGTCTGAGATCCCCCTGTTTCAAATGTGTTTCTTGTAAACAGCATATCATAGGATTATGGTTTTTAATCCATTCTCCTATCTGTTTCCGTTTTATGGGAGAATTCATCCTATTCACATTCACAGTTATTATTACTATCTGTGCCTTTTTCTCCATCCTATTTCCCCCTTGTTTATGCTTTTATTTCTCTCTTTCCCCTTCCACTCCTCAAGAAAGTTTTGATTTTGACCAGGGCCTTCCTCAATTTACCCTCCCTCTTGATTCCCCTCCCTTATCTTACCGTTTTCCACTTGCTACTTCTTCCCTTCCTTCTGACCACACCGTCTCTTTTTTCCCCCTTTCCCCTCCTACTGCCTGTAGGACAAGTTAGATTTCTCTACTTGTCAGGGTATGCTATTCCCTTCTTGAGCCAAATCCAATGAGAGTAAAGTTCAGATACTGCTCTTCTTCCTCCCTTCTTTCCCTCTACTACGATATGTTTTTGTGCTTCTTCATGTGATGTAATTTACCCTTTTCCACTACCTCCTTACCTCTTCTCCCAGAACCATCCCTTTATATCTCTATAATTATATTTTTATCATTATATCGGTTATTTTATACTGACATCCACAGTCTATGAATATCCCTTCCAATTGTCATAATAAGTATACTATTCTCAAGATTGACATATGTATATATATGTATATATATATATATATATCAAGCATATATAAAATAAAATAACCCTATAAAAGGATGTAATTAATTAGCCTTGTTGATTAACTAGGGTTTTTTTTCCCATTTACCTTTATGTCTCTCTTGAGTTTTGTATTTGGAGATCAAATTTTCCATTCCTTTTCATCAGGAAGGTCTGGAATTCCCTTATTTCATTGAATGTCCATCTCCTTGCCTGGAAAATTATGCTCAATTTTGCTGGGTAGTTGATCCTTGGTTGTAGTCCAAGCTCCTTTGCTTTTTGGAATACCATATTCTAATTTCTCCTGTTATTTAAAGTAGAAGCTGAAAGATCTTGCGTGATCCTGACTATATTTCCACGACATTTGAATTGTTTCTTTCTAGCTACTTGCAATATTTTCTCCTTGACCTGGTAGTTCTAGAATTTCCCTATAATATTTCTTGGAGTTTTCAATTTGGGATATTTTTCCAGGGGTGATCAATAGATTCTTATAATGACAGTTTTACCCTCTGGTTCTAAGACCTCCAGGCAATTTTCTTTAAGTATTTCATGGAAGATACTGTCCAAGCTCTTTTTTTTTCATCATAGCTTTCAGGCAAACTAATAATTCTTAGATTGTCTCTCCTGGATCTATTTTCCAGGTCAGTTGTTTTTCCAATCAGATATTTCACGTTTTCTTCTATTTTTTCATTTTTTAGATTTTGTTTGACTGATTCTTGATGTCTCATAGGGTCATTAGCTTCTACTTGCCCAATTCTAACTTATAATGTTTTGTTTTCTTCCTTTGTCTTCTCTATCTCCTTTTCCATTTGGTTGATTTTACTTTTCAATGAGACATCTTCTCTGTTTATATTCTGATTTTCCTTAACCAATTCCCTGATTTTCCCTTTTAAAGATTTGTTTTCCTCAATGAATTTTCTTTCCATTTTTTTCTTTTACCTCCCTAATTTGGTTTTTAAAGTCCTCCTTGAGTTCTTCTACAAATGCTTTTTGGTCTGGAGACCAGTTCACTTTCCCTTTTGAGGTTTCAGATGTGGGTGTAGTGTCCATGCTGTCCTATTCTGAATTGGTATTTTGGTCTTCCCTGTCTCCGTAATATGGGCCAAACATCTTGGAAAGGTTCTCACAATTCTTTTTCATGGTTTTTTTCCCTCCTGTTTTCTGAAGCGGATCTCTGTTTCTGAGGTTCAAGGGGCTCTGTCCCAAGTTTCTTGTGTTGGGATCTGGCTTCATGTGCTACGGCCTCTGGTTTCGTGAGGTGTGGGGAAGGGGTGGTCTGCCTGCTGGGAGTCTCTTTGTCCCCAGGACTGCTCTACAGCAGGGGTGGTCTCAGCTCATGTCTATGTTGGTGTCTGACACTTCCCCTGGCTGTGCAAAGCCAAGTCTGGGGTTCTGGCATTGACATTAGTTAGCTCCACCCCCTAGGGCTCAGTTACTCTCGTTGTTCTGCTAAGGTGAGGACTGCTGGGACACCTCTCTTCCTGCACTAGTTTCCTTCCATCACCACAAGAAGGGCCCTCTCCCCAACTTCTCTTGCTACTGAAGCCCTCCTTCTGGCTCCTCGGTTTCTCCTGAGGTTTTATTCTCTGGGTTTATTCAAGGGAGGGATATGAGCTGTTTTACCTGCACATCCTGGCTACCAGGAGTCCAAGAAGGAGAGTTTCAAACCTTTAGACTGTGGGTTGGAGACCCCCGGGCTAGCTGCTCATGCGGCTGCAGGCTCTGCATTGGGACAGACTCCTGTCCTAGGCTGGGAGGCCTGGGGCTCAATCGCAGCCGTAGCCGGTACTTCCACCCTGGGCCTGTTCCTGCTCCGGCGTTTGGCATTCCAGCACTCTCCCAGTCTGGCGTGCTCCAGATTTCATCTTGATGTGAGGAAGAACTTTCTAATAAGTAAAACTGTCCACTAGTGTAATGGGCAGCCTGGGTGGGGGTGGTTCTTCAGGCAGAACAGGAGGCTGGATCACCACCTGTCCCATGGATCAGACTGGGGATGACACACTCTGGGCCAATTGGCCTTCTTGTTATTCCTCAAAGGGTCTCCCATGTCTCCTGTCTCTTTGCTTCTATACAAACTACCCCCAGTCCTGAATCAGCCCCTCTCCCCACTGCTTTCTTAGAATCTCTGGTTTTCTTCAAAGCTCAGCCTGAACCACTTCTGCAGGAGGCCTTTCTTGCTCACTTCATTGCTAATGTTTCTTGCCTCCAAATATCTCATACTTAGTGATTTGTACACATACACACACACACACACACACACACACACACACACACACACTCGCACAGAATAGCCAACATTTATATCTCACTTTAAGGTTTGTAAAGGAAGGTTCGGGGGGAGGGGGAGAGAGGAGAAGAAGGCCTACTGTGTTACAGAGAAGTATTGACCTATGTTGGTACAGGGAGGTCTACTTACCTTATACACTTAAAACAGTGTTTTGAATCCCTGTATATGTGTATGCATACATTCAGACAGATATATATGTATGTCTGCCCATGCACATGTGTGCATATACTTAGTATATCCATTCTATAGATACATATACACAGATGATACCCACATATAGATTCACACATCTATATATATGTATATCCATTTATAGAATGGAAGCTTCCTGAGGGTAAGGGTTATTTCAGTGATTTCCCTGTATTCCCTGGGGCTGGCTCAGTGCTTGGTACATAATAGACAACCATTTCCTGCTAGCTGAGTCATCCATTTCAGGTTGGTTCTGTCGCCCTAACAGAAGTCTTCTGGGGGTGACGCCCTGGGTCTGAAACTTCCACAGGTGTTCAGTATTTGTATGAGGCTGAGAGGAAAAGATGAGTTTGTGCAATAGAGGAGGGAAAATTAAATGCAAGCTTTCGTCACCGAGTCCCAGAATGCCTAGAGGTGCTGGGTGTGTCTCCTACCAACTGTGCTATTGTTTAAGGGTCCAGTGAGATGCGACATGGAAGAAGTAGGAAGGACCTCACAGACTATGTTCAAAACCAAGGGTGGCAAGGTTGGCATGAAGGTAGGTCCCAGGAGGGCCCTGGCCCTGGCAAAGAGCTCTGTGAGTAGACACAGGGCAGATGCAGCGTGGGTCATCCAGCTGGCATCACTACTAGGCTGCCCCATGTGAGGCAGTAGCTATAGTTCACCTTCTCATCTTCCTGATGGGGAGGCTGCTACATCCGGGATAGCAACGGCCACTGGGTCTTCTTCACAGCACCAACTTCTAGTCATCCCCAAATGATGATGGGTTCCAAGGGCAGCCTAATTTGTTGTTCAGTTGTGTCTGACTCTTCATGACCCTATAGACTTGTCCATGGGGTTTTCTTTGCAAAGATACTGGAGTGGTTTGGCATTTCTTTCTCTAGTGCGTCCCCATTTTACAGATGAGTAACTGAAGCAAACAGAGGTTAAATGACTTGGCCAGTGTCACATAACTAGTAAATGTCTGAGGCCAGATTTGAACTCAGGCCTAGCACTCTAGCCACTGAGCCACCTAGCTGCCTAATTAACTGGAATTTTAAAATATGCCTTTACAAAAATCATCTTTAAATGGGTCCTGGGGTATGCTCTAGTCCACCTCCCAGCTTCTTACCACTAGACTTAGCTCCTTATAAAACCATTTCTATTTTGCATAGACCTAGCATTGTCTCAGTCTTGCAGCACTTAGTAATTCTTTCAAGTAGGTCATTGTCTCAGAAGCCAACTCTCAGCTAGTGCCTTCTCAAATGCTCTTTCATTTCTCAACTGAAACACATGAGAGTACAGTGGAAAGAGGACTGAATTTGAACCAGAGCATCTGAGTTTGCATATAGGTCTGCCATGTACAGCGCATGACCTTGGCAGGTCACTTCATGGAAGATAACATTCATATAGATTTTAAGCTTTGCCGGGCACTCTCCATACGTCAGTCAACTTATTTGAGCCTCACAATATCCCTGTGAAGTCGATGCTATTATTACTCTTATTTTCCCTGGGGAGTGGTGGGGGGGACTGAGGATAAGGGAGGTTAAGTGACGTACCCAGAGTCACACAGCTAGGAAGTGTCAAAGGGAGAATTTGAACTCAGGTCTTCCTGATTCTGTCCTCTAAATACTGAGCCGTCTTAACGCCTATAGGCTTCCATTTATCTCCACTCTCCCACGTAATTCTCTTATAATTAAAGCATACTAAGGTTCAAGTTGGGAATTTGCTTTACATTTGTAGGGGTTTATGTTAGAGCTGAGCAATTGTGTATTTGTGTGTGTGTGTGTGTGTGTGTGTGTGACTGTTGATCAAAGGATCAAATATGAATAAGACTTGAGCATATTTACTCCCACCCAAGTACCAGATAAATTCCCAGGGAGGATACGATGTATGTGCAGTCTGAGAAAGCCTCCATGGCTCCCTGCCTGGGAGTCTTTCCTCAGTAACCTCATAGGATGAGAAGGCATGGAAGGGCTGGAAGCTACCCTCTGTTAGCTGTGCCCATACTGGCAAAATCTCAGGTCATTTAAGGTGTTTCTGTAAGGAGGAATAGAGAACTCTTCACCTAGTATAGTCCTTATATAAAGCAGTATCAACCAAGCACATTTATGAAGCACCTACTGTATTCCAGATATTGTGCTGGTCACTGGGAGCACAAAGACAAAAATGAAACAATCCCCTTAGGGGGATAACACTCTAGGTCTTAGGGTGTTATCATCCTTCTAATTGATATATTATCACCCAGTCATGTAGTGTGAATAAGGGTTAGTCAATGGCTCTAAAAAAATCAAGAGACCCAAGGAAAGGTTCCCAGAAGATTGGGTGGATGCCCTTCGGAGGATTTCCGGCAGGGCTAAGATCAGAGCTGCCCAGGCTGGGCTGGCACAGATGAGTTGTGATGTGGATTGTTGGAGGAAATAGTTACATTAAGGAGTCATGGATCCATGAAAGTGATGAAATGTGACTGGGGGGCCGCTAAGTTAAAAGATGGGGAGAGTAAGTGGGCTATGAAGTCAAAAGTGACAAAGACAAGTGTGTCTTCTCAGGAAGGTGGAGAGGTCAGCAAAAGTGAGACACGACACCCTTAACAGAGTATGAGTCAAACTTTCTACACCACTCTAGACCCAAAGCTGATTTTAGTGGGTTATATGGTCATAGCTTTAGTTGTAGAAAAGACAAGGACATCAACGCCAACCCCTTCATTTTTCAAAGGAGGAAACCAAGGCACAGAGGGCTTATGTGACTTGACTAGGGTCATACAATTAGTGTCTGAGATGGGCTTCAAACCCAGCTCTTCCTGACTCTGAGGCACATGTGCTGTCTGTTACATTATGCTGCTTCTCAAGACAAGAGACATATCCTCTACATTCTTATCAAGGACAGTGATTGGATTCTGGTTGCCCTCAGCTACTGAGGGGTTTCCTAATGTTTTCATTTTTAATCTATGGACTCACTGAATATCAGAGCAAGAAGGGACCTTAGACACTTTATTTAATTCAACTGTTTTTTTTTTTAACAGATGGAAAAATTGAGGCCCTGGGTGGGGAAGCTACTTGCCTAAGGTCATCCAACTAGCAAGTAAAACTCAAACCTAGATGTTTTAAATCCAGGTCAGATGTGCTTTCCATTACATTATACTAAGTCTCTGTTTTGTTAACCTAACATAAAATGAAACAAAAATTCAGATCCCCTTTGTTAACATTTTCTCTGTGAGTGTGCTGAAGTAGGTCATTGGATGCTTGCCAAGCTGATCCCTTGAAGGGAAAAAAAAAGAACTTAATTTCCATCTCCTAGGCAGGCTTTAATGGCCCCTCGCTGTACAGCATCCAATGGGAACAGCAGAAACCCACATCTCTGGCCCATTGCATCGACATGCTTCCCCTCACAGAGCCTGCCATTCAGTAGTTAATGCATAATTTCATAATGTAAACTGTCAGACTTTCCTTTACGTGATCACAGTGGGCACCACACAGCTACCCCTGAGGCACCTGGGAGTTAGATGGCTTGGGGCCATGTTTAATGTATAGTAAATTATTCAGCCAGGGAGCACTCTTCCTTCTATTTACGGTAAGTCACAACTAAGTGTGTGAAAGCTATGTAGCCAATGGGAAATTGGCTTCAGAGGATGGACCAACCTCAGAGAGACCCCAGGAGTAACTCAGCTCATGCTGAATGGGAGCCAGAGAATGAAAAGAGAAGACAGTGCTTTCAAATACTCCTGTTTTGGTACCATCAGCCTCTGTTGGTACAATTGTAAATGGGTCCAAACATTCTGAGGAACAGCCTGGAATCACTTGAGCAAAGACACTAAAGAGCTTGCCCCCTTTACCCAGTGATCTGACTTCTGCCCATCTACTTGAAGAAAATCAAAGACAGAATGAAAGGTTCTGAATATCACAAAACATTCGTAGCAGCATTGCGTTTGGTAGTGATGAGCTGGGAACAAAGTGGGTGTCCATTGATAGGAAAATAACTAATGGCTGAATATAAATGTAATGGAATAATATTATTGCACTGTATGAAGTGATGCATATGAGGAACTCAGATGGATGTGAGACTGGCACCCAGTGCAGTAATCAGGATCAGGAAAATAATGGTGATAACAATGTGAATGGAAGGAGCAAGAAAACAAATCTCAATGCTCTTGGCCCTAGAAGGGCAATGAGGAAATGCTCTTCTCTCCTGTCCTTGGAGAGATAGGGAATTGTAGATGCAGAATGCTGCCTGCTCTGACACACATAACTTTTATGGTGGTTAATTTTGCTCATCTCTTTCTTTCTTTTCTTCATCCCCCCCAACAAGATAATGCTTATCAGTTGGGGGATGAGGGTGGTACCTAGAAATTACTAATGTCAAAACCAAAGGCAACAGTCAACTTTAGTTCTATGTTTATATCTAAGTCTATATCTACTTCTATATTTATACCTCTACCTATAGCAATATCATCTATTTTATACCAATATCTGAGATTTTTCACCTACTTTATCCCATAGAATCCTTCTGAGGGAGCCAGAATCATGTTTTTAAATAAAATATAGAATTACAAAGGAAATTAATTATATTTCAATATAATTATCATTTATTTTAAAGTTCATGGTTCTCCTGTAATCTGTCTTTGATTCACAGATTAGAGAACCCGTAAACCACAAATCTGCTATCTATGACTATGAGTGGGGACTAAAAATGGGATTTCATTGGTATAGAGAACTTCTGAGTGAGGAAACTCCCTCTACCAATGTAGATTGGCACCTCTTCTTTTAAAAAAGTCAATTACATCTAAAAACACTTTTTAACATACATTTTAAAAAGTTAAGTTCCAAATTCTCTACCTTCCTCCATTTCCTCCTCCCATCCTTAAGAAGGAAAGGAATTTGATATAGATTATATATGTGCAGTCATGCAAAACATTTTCATGTTAGCCATATTATAAAAGAAAACAGATCAAAAAAAAGAGAAGAAAAGGAAGTAAAAAATGCTTTGATCTGCATTCACACTTCAGTTCTTTCTCTGGAAGTGAATAACATTTTTCATCATAAGTCCTTCAGAACTCTCTTGGATTATGATATTGCTGAGAATAGCTAAGTCATTCACAGCTGATCATCGTATGATATTGCTGTTACGGTGTACAATGTTCTCCTGGTTCTGCTCCCTTCATTTTGCATTAGTTCATATAAGTCTTCCCAGATTTTTATGGGACCATCCTGTCTGTCATTTCTTATAGAACAAATACCATAACTTGTTCAGCCATTCCCCAATTGATGGGCATCTCCTCAATGTCCAATTCTTTGCCACCCCACAAAGAGCTGCTATAAATATTTTTGTACATAGATGTCCTTTTCCTTTTTCTTTCCTTCTTTTTGAGATGTAGACCTAGTAGTGGTATTGCTGGGTCAAACAGTATGTACAGTTTTATAGCCCTTTGGGAATAGTTCTAAATTGCTCTCCAGAATGGTTGGATCAGTTCACAACTCCACAAAAAATGCTTTGGTGTTCCAAATTTCCCACATCTCCAACTTTTATAATTTTTCTTTTCTATCATAATAGTCAATCTGATAGGTGTGAAGTGGTACTTCAGAGTTGTTTTAATTTGAATGTCTAATCAATAGTGATTTAGACCAATTTTTTTGGTAGGACTATAGATAGCTCTGATTTCTTCTGAAAACTGCCTGTTCATATCCTTTTACCATATTTCAGTTGGAAAATGAGTCATATCCTTATAAATTTTACTCAGTTCTCTATATCTTTGAGAAATGGGGCATTTATAAAACTTGCTTTAAATGTTTTCCCCAGTGTCTTGTTTTCCTTTTAATCTTGGATGCATTGGTTTTATTTGTGCAAAACCTTTTTTTTAATTTAATATAATCAAAATTATCCATATTATACCTCATAATGTTCTCTATCTCTTGTTTGGTCATAAATTCTTTCCTTATTCATAGAACTGACAGGTAAAATATTTCATACTTCCCTAATTTGCTTAATATATCACCCTTTATGTCTTAATTGTGTACCTATTTTAACCTTATTTTGTATACAGCATGAGATGTTGGTCTATATTTCTGCCAAACTGCTCTCTGGTTTTCCCAGAAGTCTTTGTTAAATCATGAATTCTTGTCCCCAATGCTTGGATCTTTGCATTTATCAAACACTAGATTACTATGATCATATACTACTGTGTATTCTTGCCTCCACTTTTAACATTTTAGAAAGTTTCCTAGAGCATTGAAAAGTGACTTTCTTAAATTCACACAGCTGTTTGTGTGTGTGTGTGTGTGTGTGTGTGTGTGTGTGTGTGCATGGATGAGAGGTAGAGCTGTATGGAGTCAGGAAAGAACTGAGTTCGAGTTATGATACCACTATATACAGTCTCTGTGTCTCTGGGCAAATCACTTGATCTCCAAGCAATTAAAAGTTGGAGCAAAGATGCAGCAGTCTACACTGATAGAAGACAAGACAACAAGCATTTATTTAGCATTTACAACATGCCAAGATTTCTGCTAAGGTATTTTACAATTATTATCTCACTTGATCCCTATAACAACTCTGGGAAGTAGGTGTTGTTATCTCCATTTTATAGATGAGGAGAGGTAAATAGAAGTTAAATGGCTTGCCCAGGTTCGCACGTCTAGTAAGTGTCTGAAGTTAGCTTGGAAAATCAGGTCTTCCTGACTCCAGGCCTAGAACTTTATCCATTGTCCCACCTAGCTGCCTTAGAGATAACTCTCTAAGACTGTAAGGTGCAGAAAAAGGTAGCAGCCATCAGCTATTATTGGTATTATCATGGCCATCTTCCACCTAATCAATATTTCGATTATAGAATCATAAATTTAGAATGGGACAAAGAGGAGAGGATCTAGAGGTCACTGAGTATAACCCCCTCATTTTATCATTGTGTAAACTGAGGATTGGCCAGGTAAACTGACTTCCCCAAGGTCACCTACATCTTCCCAGATCTTGGGCTATCTTGCTTCTCATTATAAAGTGCAATTAGAACCAATTGAACCTTTCTAATATCTTCATGGTTCCATGCTTATGTCTCTTGATAGTCTATGCATGCCTATTTATCTTACACCTTTTTATAGGGCTTCCATGAAGCCTTCATTCCATGTCCTGGAGACTTTTCACTGGTTTTCTTGACGTTTTCTAGATAGTAATTCAAAGCTTGGGCTGTCCATCTGTTATCCCTCATTTGGCCCCATGACCTATCAATTCCCCTTTCCAGACACAGACATCCCTAATGGCATATTCCATACTAATCCTTCCATGCAAGTCCTTGTTGGTAACCTCCTAGACAATACTTCCACCCAATATAAATAGTCCCCTTGCCCTTTGGTCAAATTTAATATTTCTGAGAGGTATTTGAAAAAAAAAAAAAGCTTGACAACCAGTGTATGGGAATTCTGTAGAGAGGAATCCTTTCGGGCATGCTTTGGATGACATGGCTAGACGGCCCCTCCCTTGAGATTCCTTGTTCCACTGAAGGTCAGCCATTCTGCTAAATCTTGGAGTTCCATGACTACTAGACATGGCATCACCAACAAATCATTGGTTTGAAAAAATATATATAATAGTTAACAGAAAATCATTTTCTGAGGAATAGTTCTTGCTTCCCTTTGTATTTAGAAGTCCAATTCTGGGCCAATAGAATTTGTTGTCATTCCAGACACAGTGCCCATGAAGTCATCAGCACCACTGAATGCACTGATAGTCTGAAGAATGGGTCTCCAAAGTGCAGTTGAAAGAAGAAATGTCTCTCTTTGTTTTCCTAGCTTTGTGGGAAAGACATGTGCATTGTGGCGGGAGTGGGGGGGGCAGGGAATCAAGGCAGCTTCATGCCAGTGGTCTATGAAATGAGCAGTCTTCTCATAGTAGAACTGCAGAGTGCTTTACAGCCCTGGCAGAGTTTCAACAGAAGATAGGACTTGACAAAAACTGGCTCCAAAGTGAGTTAGATGAGAGAAGGCAGCACTGTATAGTAACCAGACAGCTTGAATCAGGGTTCTACTTCCAACTACCATACATCATGATAGTGGTGTGACCTTTGTTCAGTCACCCTGTTCCTCAGTTTTGTCATCAACATAGGCTCATCATCCTGGCAGGTCTTGGGCCATTTGCCTTGCAAAGGGTAATACTAAAGACCCTGGGAGTTGTCTTCCTTCCCAGCTTGGGAAGAGAGGGAGATATAAAGAGTTTGGAATTGGGAATGGAGTTCTGCTAGTAGACCAAGAGTTTTAAATGTTTGTCTGGAAATCCAATATTGTTGGAGAGACAGAAAGACAAAGACAGATGGATAGAGGCAGAGACAAAAACAAAGACTGAAAGACAGAGATAGAGACAGAGATCAGAGACAGAGATAGAGGTGAATGAGAGAGACAGAGACAGAAGCAGAGATGGACAGGTAGAAAGACAAATAAACAAACAGACTCAGAGGAAGGGATGGAGACTACAAAAGCTGAGCAGGGAAGAATCATTGTCATAGGAAAATAGGAGAAACAAGAAAGAAAAGGTAGATAAGGAAGAGCTATGAAGAGAAAGCAGAAATCATCCATATGGGCATATTGGAGCAGACCAAAGGCTGGGCTAGTCTCTGGTTGTACCCATCTCTTCAAAGATTCTCTAAGCAAAAACCAACTCTTTCTCCAACTTACCTTCCTGGTACCTATCCATCAACAGACATTGTACCATACTTTGCATTCTTCCTTATTCAAAAATTTCTGGTATTTTGGATATAGCCTCAACAATTAAGAGGCCAAGATTTAGCTAGAGATAAACATAAATTTAAATTAAAGCAGAAGTCAAGCTTCTTCCTAAATGTTAGGAATCTTCTGTAACTGCTTTTGTAATTTTGGGGGCTTGGAGCAACTGCGATTGTATTGCTAATTTTCCAGGTAGTAGACCACCTGGACCTGGGAGAGTCAGGATCTGGGCCCATAGGCTATAAAATCAGTTAATTCTTATAACAGGAGGTGGCTGCTTCAATCTTCAGTGACAAAGGAGCTACGGAAGAAGGTGGGGAAGTGGAAGGCCATTTCAATGCCCCCTCATCTGTGATGGTGTTGCATATTAAATAAGAAGGCTGGACTTTGCCTCTAAGGCCCCTTCTTGCTCTAAAATCTATGATTCTATGAAATTACTGGGTGGGTCTATACTTAGTGTTTACTTCTCTGCATACATAGTATATTCCCCTAACAGGATAAAAACTCCCAGAGGGAGGCAGAGTTAGAGTTTCAGGTTAACAAAAGCTTGTTGAGTTGAATTTAATTGAATTCTGACTCCAAATCTAGCATTTTCCGTCACTGCTAAGGAATGTCCACTCTTGACTGGGACATCTAGCACTGGGAGCTGTTTTTTTTAGTAGTTCTTCACCCCACCCTCCAAGCCTTAAGTGTTTACAAAGTGTTTTCTCCAGAAATCCTGGAGTGGTAGGATGTGTGGATATTTATTACTCTCATTTTACAAATAAGAAAACCAAGACTCAGAGAGGGGAGGTGACCATCCTAGTTAAAAAGCTAGCAAGAGTAGAAGATGGTATCTGATCCCACTGTAGTCCTAAATCCAGGCCTCTTCCCCCCATCCCATAACGTTGTACTATTGTTCTAGTGAGGCATAGTTATTCTCCAAAAGGGGAAGTGCCATATTCTACTAGTTGGCTTGAACATACAAACACTTGGCATGTCAAAGGAGAAGAATGAGTGTGGTTATTGGACAGAGGGATAACGTGGGAGTCTCCTGGTTTCCCAGGGAGTGGGTATGCAAAAGAGGGGACAAGCCCCACGTCCAGCAGATCAGCATTTTAGGAGAACAGCTTATCTTGTATTTTGGGATCCAAGTTCTGTCAACTACTCCCAGTGTGGCCTTGGGTAAGTCCCCTAAACTTTCTGGGCCTGTCTTCTCATCTGTTAAAGGGAGGGCTTGGATTGGATGGTCTCTGTGGTTCTGTTCAATTCTGGATCTGTGACGCCCCGATTCACCTCTGCCTGAACAAAGAAACTCTCTTAGAACACACCTCATGTATGGTCCTCTAGCCTTTGCTGGAAGACCTCTGGTGGGAGTGGGGGGCCCTCTACCTGATGACCCTCAAGGCCACTCAAATGAGGTGAGATAAGTGCAGCATTCTGAAGGAAAGCCTTGCATAAGGGCTCAATCAACATGCATTTATTAAACATTTCCTATGATCCAGGATCAGAGCTAACCACTGGGCATCAAAAGAAAATGCAAAGACAGTTCTGACATTGACAGGGGAAACAGCAGGTACACAAATCGGTTTATACCAGATACATATGAAGAAGTTGCAGGTAACTAACTTTAGGAGGACACGGTATTTCTACCCCCTCCAACTTCCCTCACTCTCCCCAAGTCTGGGAGAGATTGGGAAAGACAGTGGCATTTGAGGTGAGTCTTCAAGGAAGCCAGAGATTGTCAGGGCAAACATCTGGAGGGGCAACATCTGGGCTCTGGGGACAGCCTGCCCCAAGGCGCAGATAGAGATGAGTCCTGTTTGAAGAAGTACAGGGTGGCAGGTGCCTGGATCACAGAGTATTTAGAGGGGAGTGAGGTGAAAGAAGTCTGGAAGTGTGGGAGGAAGTGTGAAACACTTCCAAAGACAAACAGGATTTTATATACAGGGTGTCCATAAAGTCTGTGTGCAATTTAAAATAGTTGTAACTGTGTAACTATATGTGATAGAAAGAACTCAGAAAAAGCAAAATAAAGAAGAAACACTTAATTTTTGATTCTAGTGGCAATAAGGAGTCACTGAAGTTTATTGAGTGTGTGGTGTAGTGTGGTGTGGTGTGGTGTGTGTGTGTACGTGTGTTGCATGGTGTGGGTATATAGTGTGTGTGTGTGTGCATGTGCATATGTGTGTGTATGTGTGTGCATATAGCATGTGGTGTGTGTGTGGTGTGTTAGTGTGAGTGTGTGCAGGTGTGTGGTACGTGGTGTGTGTATGTGGTATGTGTGTGCATGTGGCATGTGGTGTGTGCGTGTGTGTGTTGGGAAGGTGGGTGAGGGCAAATCTGTGTTTTAGGATAATCACCTTGGTGGATGAGGATGGATCGAAGGCAGCTGGTACTGGGCTTGGAGTCAGGAAGATCTGCATTAAAATTAAGCCTGAGACACTTACTAGTTGTATGCTGCTTCCCTTCCTGGCCATAATATTCCTCATCTGTAAAATGAGAGAGTTAGACTTAAGCTCTCAACCCCATTCCAATTCTAAACCCTGCACTTGCCTTATTTCTTCCTCTTTCCATTAATTCTCCATTAATTGTAGCAGCTTCTTGGCTTGTCCTTCATGATTTGTCTTGGCTACGGACCATAAAGATAAATAAAATGGGGATAATCATTCTATCAGTCAGTCAACAAGCACTTACTGAGCCCTTATGATATGCCAGGCTCTGTACAAAGGACTGGGGCTGCAAAGAAAGGCAAAAGACTCCTGCTCTCAAGGAGCTCAAGGTCTAATCTACCTGACAGTGTGTTTGCAGGGAAAGCACCTGTGAGTGCTTATAGGTATGAGAATTAGAACCAAGGCCCAATGTTGTTATTAAAATACCGTGATTATTTAGCAACTTCTGGCCAATCTTAGATGATGTCACATTTTATGTCACATTATGTCACATTGATGTCACA
The DNA here is from genome assembly GCA_028646595.1 of Phalanger gymnotis. Lineage (NCBI taxonomy): Eukaryota > Metazoa > Chordata > Mammalia > Diprotodontia > Phalangeridae > Phalanger > Phalanger gymnotis. Next base: position 321,489,647 of record CM053625.1, on the reverse strand, counting down.
TTTATTTAGTGCCTATTGTGTGTAGAGCTCCATGTTGGATGCCAGGAAGAAGCAAAACTTGGAAAAGGCACAGGGCGCTTATAGTCCACTGAAAAGACTATACAGTGAACTCTAACACAATAGTTACACAAGCAAAGTGCCGTGTGAAACTCAAGGGGAAAGGCCTATTACTAAAGCTGTGGGGATCAGATAGGGCTTCCTGGAGGAGATAACATTTGAGTTTGGATTTCACTGGCTCAGTAAAGAAGGTGACAGAAGACTTTCCAACAATAGGAAGAAAACCAAGAAGAAGCAAGAGGATTCTCCTTGGACTAGAGGGTATGGAGAAAAATAGCATGAGATAAGGCTAGAAATAGAATATGTGACTACAAAGGTCCTTGAATGTCACTTCTAATAGTTGCATTTACTATTGTTCCCAGTCAGGGACCCATACCCAGTCTTATGGATCCACAATATCTGCTGTATCTGTCCCTTTCTCTTAATTCAGAAGAGCAACCCCTTAGCTCCTGCTTCAGGGCCTCAGCACCACTCCTCTGGACTATTGCAATACCCTTCTAGGTGGGCTCTCTGGTTTCAGTCTCTCCCCTCCAATATATCGTCTGCACAGCTGCCAAAGTGATTTTCCTAAAGTGCAGGTCTGCCCATGACACTTCCTTGTTAAGAAACATCAGTGATTTCCATTTATTTCTGGGATAACTCAGACTCCTCTATTTGGCATTTAAAGCTCTTGGCAGTCTGGCTCCAAACTCTATTTCCAGGATGGTAGCCTGATACTCCCACTGACTCCCTTTATATTCTAGTCAAAGTGGGTTATTTGCTATTCCCCATACACGATCTCCCATCTTCTACCTCAGTGTCTTTGCATCCCCCGTAGACTCTCTTGTCTCATTCCTACCTATTGAAGTCCCCAGATTCATTAAAGTCTCAGCCTAATGTTCATTCACCTCCTGCTCAATAAACACCAATGATCCCTTAGGACCTGCAGGAATGAATGCCCATCCCTGTATTTGGCATTTAAAGCTCTTTACAAAGTGACCCTCTTCTTTTCCCCAGTCTTCTTCCATATTCCCAACCACATACTCTGAGATTCCGCCATATTGGGCTCCTCTCTCCTTGCGCATGGTACTCCTCTTCCCATCTTCCTTCTGGAAGCACTCTCTGTTCTCACCTCTACCTCTTGGCATCTCTGGCTTTCTTCAAGGCACAGGTCAAGGGGCCCTTCCTGCAGGAAGCCTTTCCTGGTCCCCCAGTGTGCAAGGCTTCCTCTCTGGTTGTTTTTCATCTACTCTGCCCACATGTGTTGTGAAGACATAAAGAGATATTATGTGTAAAGCACTTTGTAAGCCTTAAATTCTTACATAGATTCTAGCCCTTATTATTATCGATGTTGTTGTTATCAATTTTGTATTTATTATCCTGTGGTCATGTTGTCATCTCCCGTAGAATGCATGTTTCTTGTAGGCAATTACCATCTTCATTCATGTCTTTGTAACTCAAGGGTCTGGTACAGCATACAATCCACGCTTGATAGATGCTTACTGGAGTGAATGCAATCCAAGTCAATCAAGAGATCTTACTATTTTAGGTTCAACCTGGAGAAGACTTGTACTGGATTCCTTTGCTCTTGATTTCCCTTCTGTGTCACCAGGAGACACAAGGCTGAACTCAATATCTCGGAATCAGTGTTTGCGTCCCAGTTACAATTTGCATCTGAAGATAATTGGGTCACTGAATAGGAAACCTTTTCAGGCATTGGGGAGTTTGAGAGGCAGAAAATTCTGTGATGAAAAAGACAAGTACCAGAGAACATGAATAAACATCGGAGAACTAAGTGGGAAAAATAAGTAATTAAGTTTATATAATTAATAACTGTCTGACTGAACATGGAGATTCTTATCTAGATTTAATGAACGTCCCCAATTTCTATTTGCTGGTAATGATATGTCATTCATTTTAAAGTGTGGAGGATGTTTAGTGTCAGAAATAATTTTTCATCCTACATTTAGGTGCCCATTTATATTCAGGTTTTTTGTGAAGGAGTCCTTACCCTCCAAACAGTTATAATTCTTGAAAATTGAGGAGTAAGAAAATGGTCCCCTATTAATTGGTTTTCAAGGAGTTTATCCCCTGTTCCTTTGGAAAGAATTGATAAAAGACAGGATCAGGACATACATTGACTTCTGAGAGGTGTCTGCAAGCCACCACAAAATGCTGAGCTCTCACTGAGGGAGCAATGCCCCAAAGGGACATCAGAACACACACTGCCTAGGCATTCCAATCTGCTGCTGGTGAATTGTACTCTTACATGGCAAAATAGTCAGTTGCTCTGAGAACAACATGACAGATCTTAGAGCTCACCAGCATCCGTGACATTCTGATTCTTGTCTTTTAGACATGACTTTCAGCCATGTTGCCAATACTGCAAATTAAAGGAGCTAGCACCAGATGGTTGGTCTGCTATTCCTCCCACACTTTTGTCTTAACTTTCTCCATTGACAAATTCTGTATTTTTGTGGCAGTGGGAGGCAAAGGGGATGGCTGCCCTTGTCTCTATACAGTTTGACCTCAGCCTTGTAAACAGAACTGCTGAAATCTGGATGTTGAAAGGGACCTCAGAGACCCCTCATGTAACCCTCACCTGGATGAGAATGGCTTCTACATCACACCTGACAAGAAGTCACACACCTTTTGTTCAAAGACATCCATGGTGAAGAGGAGGTGATGGGAACCCAAAGCCTCCAGAGGTAATGATTCCTCCTATGAACAGTACTAATTGTTAGAGACTTTAAGATGCAAGATGAAAGCCCCTAACAATTAGTACTGTTCAGAAGAGGAATTGCTACCTCTGTGTAGGAAGGCCAAATTTATGATCTCAAAAAGGATCATATA
>CM053625.1:321446710-321486258 GCA_028646595.1 Phalanger gymnotis | reverse complement strand
TGATTGGATCCATCTTTATTTTTCCCACTAAGACTGCATTAATGCCTATTTTCCTCACAGCAAATTGGTATTTCCCTTCAGGTAAATTTAGGGTCATACCCTTCAATATGTCTATTCCAGAATACACTCTGGAAGCATTAAGCCTTTGGGGACACTCACTGACAAGGATGAAGATTCAAGAGAGGAGACAGAGATGGAACAGTCAGAGAGGTAGGAGAAGAACCAGGAGAAAGCAGTGGCTCAAAAACCTAGAATAAAAGCTAGTGTGATCAACAGCATCAAAGGCTGTAGGGGGCAGTAGAAAGAGAAACGTTTAGTATTAAGTCCCAAAGAAGCAATATTTCATTTTACTGTCCGAGGCAAGTAGAAGGCTGGGTTTATGTAACCTTTTAACACCTGATCACTTTCCTTCTCGAAGGTGATTAGGCTAGAGGAAAGATGACTTGGGAAGGGCATAATACATGATCACACATTAGAGCTTGGTGATTCTTTAGAGACCATTCATTAGCTCCTTCATTTTGCAGATGAGGAAACTGAGGCAAGAGGTTAAATGGCAGAACTCATCCACAAACTTTTGATTCCAGCACCAAAATTCTATCCCTTAAATTTCACCTTTTCCTGAAAAGAAACATAGAATCCGAGGGGTGAGGAGTGGGAGGTAGGGTCTCAAGAGATCTAAATTCTTATTTCCAAAGGGCTATAAAACTGTGCATAGCCTTTGACCCAGAAATGCCACTACTAGGTTTGTATCCCAAAGAGAGCATGAAAATGGGAAAACGGACCTCATGTACAAAAAATACTTATAGCAACTCTTGTTGTAGTGGTAAGTAACTGGAAATCAAAGGGATGCCCAATAATTGGGGAATGGCTGACCAAGTTGCAACATATGATTATGGTGGAATACTATTGTGCTGTAAGAAATGACAAGCAGGATGATTTCAGAAAAACCTGGAAAGACTTACATGAACTGATGCAGAGTAAAGTGAACAGAACCAGGAGAACATTGTGCACAGTAACAGCAACGTCATTCAATGATTGACTATGATAGACTTAGCTCTTCTCAGCAGTACAATGATCCAAGATAATTCCAAAAGACTTATGATGGAAAATGCTATCCACATCCAGAGAAAGAACTGGATGAAGATTAAAGAATACCATGTTCACTTTTTTTGTTTTCTGTTTTGTTTTATGTGGGTTTTGGGGGTCTTTTCCCTTTTGTTCTTTTTTTTTCTTTCACAACATGACTAATGTGGAAATTTGTTAACATGCTTGCACATGTATAACCTATATAGATTGCTTGTCATCTTGAGGAGGGGAGATGGGAAGGAGAGAGGGAGAAAAAATTTGGAAGTCAAAATTTTATAAAAATGAATGTTTAAAATGATCTTTACATGCAATTGGAAAAAAAACGCTATTTTAAAAAAATCTAAAGTTTGATCTTTATCAGACTCCAGACTTGACTCTGACACTTACTGTGTGACTCCGGGTAAGTCATGTTACTTCTCAGATGGCTTAGCCATAAAATGGGTCAGAGCACTGTTGTGAGCTGGAGAGCATGTAGGGTCTGGTTGCTGTTCACATTGCTGTTATCATTCTTATAATAACGACAGTGATGAAGCACAAGGGAGATCAGCCTTCTTGACATAGAGGCTGCATGTTAGAAACGTTTCCCTCAATAAAAATAAGCAGAGTCCAGCTCTGAATCAAGGCCTGGCTATTGTTAATTCCATCATTCTGGGCCTCCTGGAGAAGCCAGAATTGACGCCATGGAAGCCCAGCGTCAGACCTTCTCATCAGAGCTGCCTAGCCCCCTCCCCTAGAGCACACTGGTCCTATCTGAGAATGGCCTCAATCATATGCAGCCTCCAGCATTCCTTGTACTTCTGAGTCCTTGTGCTGGGGGTGGGTGGGATGGGGGAGGAGACAGGAGAGGAATTTGAGCCCACAGATCCGAGCCGATGTCAGGCCATCCTCACACAATGTCGGATCTGTTTGGCCTATGTTCCCGGCAAAGGCCGTAACATGTCACAGCAGGCTCTGGGCCATCACCCAGAAGAACCTGGAGGGGCCGGTCTTTGGCGACTACACAGCCCTCTGGGGAACAGCTTGCCTCGGCTTTCTCAGGATCACTAATGCTGAGGTGCTGCCTTAAATTTTGCAAAGTTGGTGCTATTTAAAATGATAAATTATGAAATCACAAATATTATACAGCATAGCATCCAGTCATTTGTCATATAGAGTTAAAGTTTGCAATGTCTCTCACATGTCTACCTCATCTCCTTTGATTCTCCATGAGGGAAGGAGGTGAAGGGATCCCTGGCAGATTGAGGAAGTAAAGAGATTACTTGGGGTTACACAGAGCACATTGCAAATAACCTGTGAGATTTGGTGGGGTGACATGTGACCTCTCTAGAACTCAGTTTCTTCCCCCTTAAAAATGAGGGGGTTGGAATAGACAGCCTCTAAGGCCCCTTGTAGTTCTGACATTCCATTTCCTGACTGGCCCTCCCACCTCCAACATTCCATGTTCTCCGGTCCTCTCTGGCTGTATTAGATGATTGTGTTTAAAGAGAGGTTGGAATAGATGTTACTGTTGCTATCCAAGCCCCCATATACCTCATCTCTCCCTCCCTGAGGAAAAAAAAAGACATTGAGATCTCTTCCTCAGGCTCCAGACATGGGTCTTTCTCTAATTCTAGCTCCCTGCCTCATCGTGGCACCTGGCCGCTCTATGTCCCATGTCTCTATGAGGACCGAGCCTTGTGCACATGTGAGCATAGAATGCTCCCGGGGTGGTGGCTCTGTAGGAGGCCAAGAGAAGCCAGCGGCTCCCCATCCTGGGGCAGGGCAACCTGGAGCACATGAGCCTGCGATACTGACATTTTCCCATGAGACTTCTGGCTCCACATTATGCTCCACTGACCTTTAGGGTGACATGCCCAGGAAAACAATGATATCACTGGGGACCAAATAAGCAAACAGAACAAAAGCTGGAGGGCTGGACACAGCGCACCCAGGCAAGAAGTCAGGCCACGAAGAAATGTGGAGGGGCAGACGCGAGGCCATGAGCAGTGGGCTTCTGAGCAACGTCAGTAGTGTCTAGGAGACTTTCCAGCTCACTCACATTTTTTCTCCCTCTCTCCCTTTTCTTCTCTTTGTCTCTTGGTCTCTGCAAATCTCTCTCTCTCTCTGAATCTCTGTCTCTCTCTGACTCTCTATCATTGTGTCTTTTACTCTGCTTCTCTATATCTGTCTCTCAGTCTCTGCCTTTCTACCTCTGTACTTCTCTCTGGATGTCTAGCTGGCTCTCTCCATCTCTGCTTCTGTCCCTTTGTCTACAGGCATACCTCATTTTATCATGCTTTGCAGATACTGTTTATTTGTTTGTTTTGTTTTTTTTTTTACAAAATGAAGGTTTATGGAAACTCTGCTTGGAGTAAGTCTACCAATGCCCTTATTCCAACAGTGTGTGTGCTCACCTTTTGGTAATTCTCACAATATTTTAAATTTTTCCATTATTATTTTATCTGTTCCAATAATCCAGGATTAATGATCTTTGATATCATTATTCTAATTGTTTTGGGGCAACTCAAACTGTGCCCATATAAGATGGCAAACTTAACGGATCGATGTTGTGTGTGTTCTGTCTTCCCGCCCCCCTTGCCAATCTCTCTCCCTTTCCTGCCACCTCCCTATTCCCTGAGATACAATATTGAAATTAGACCAATGAACAACCTTACAATGATCTCTATGTGTTCAAATGAAAGGAAGAGTTGATCAATGGGGCAAATTTGATTGTTGCTTTACTTTAGGAAATTGCCCTAGCCTTCAGCAACCCCCACCCTGATCGGCCAGCAGCCTCAACATGGAGGCAAGACCCTCAGCCAGCAAAAAGATTACAACTTGCTGAAGCCTCAGATGATAGTTAGCATTTTCTAGCAATAAAGTATTTTTTAAATTAAGATATGTACTTTTTTTAGACATACTATTACACACTTAATAGACTATAGTATGGCGTAAACCAGAGGTGAGGAACCTGTGGCCCTCTAGGTCCTCAAATGCATCCTACTTGGAGGGCCATATGTGGCCTCAGGGTGAAAGGTTCCCCCCCACCCCACATCCGTGAAAACATAACTTTTATATGCACTGGGAAATAAAAAGATCATGTGACTCACTTTATCATGATATTTGCTTTATTGTGGTGGTCTGGAATGGAACCCACAATATTTCCGAGGTATGCCTATTTTTCTGTGATTTCTCTTTGCCCATCTGTCTAGCTATCCACCTGCCTGCTTATCTGTCTGTCTCTGTTTCTCTCTTTGCCTCTGTCTCTCTCTGTTCTCTGCCTCTGTCTCTTTCTCTATCTTATCCCTCTCTTCTCTAGAGTGCTCCAAGGCATGTTTTGTGACTAAAAGACATTATAATTCAATGACTACCCTGCCTGAAAGTGGATTATCCGATCTTATATAATTGCAAATTGGACCCATCTTCATAAAATGGCTGAATGTCTAGCACCATTTAGCAAGCAGAGAACATGCAAACCCTTTTGTTTTTTTTTCAAGGAAATTTCAGTAATAAATTGCATTTCTAATAGACCACATAGCAACAAGCTAAGTCCCTAACTGGACATAAAGCCTTAGGCCAATCGCTTTCTCTCTCTAGATGTTAGGTTTCTCACTTGTGGAGCCAGAATGATAATATCTCAGGTCCCTATATCTGACCATTGGATCCAGATGGCTCTGGAGGAGAAAGTGAGGTTGGTGACTTTGCATAGCACTGCCTCACTTAAATCCAATTGACTTGCAAGTCCTAGCATCACCTCTCTGATGTCATGGTCCTCTTTGAGAGTGAAAGACAAATAAGAATCTCAGGTCCCTTCCAACTCTGACAGTTCAGGTTTAAAGACCCTTCTAGGTAATATTTTCTGAGTTCACAGAACTAGAGAGAACTTTGGAAGTCATTTGGGATGGTACAATGGATAGAGTTCTGGGTCCAAAGCCAGGAAGACTTGAGTTCAAATACAGCCCTAGCTGTGTGACCCTGGGCAAGTCACTTAACATCTGCCTGTCTCAGTCTCCTTATCTGTAAAATGTGGATAATAACAGCACCTACTTCACATGGTTGTTGTGAAGATCATATGAGATCATATTTGTAAACCGTTTATTATAGTGCTTGGCATGTAGTAGCTGCTATACAAAAGTTATATTTTTGCTACTATTTTACTGACAAAAAACATGAGGTCCAGAAAATAGATGTGATTTATCCAATGTCACTCAGCTAGGAAGTGTCAGAGAGGGGATTCAAACTTGAGTCCCCTACCTCCCAACTTACCCTTTCCAGTGTAGCCATCAATAAATCAATATTTATCAACCTCCTACTATGTGCTAAGCATTCCGCTAAGCCCTGGAGAAAGGAACATACAAGGAATGAATTAATTAATCTTGACACAGATTTTAATTCAAATGTGAGAGAAAACAGGAGTGTGTGTATGTGTGTGCATGCGTGTGTGTATATATATATATATATATATGTGCACACACATGCGCATCTCACAAACAGATATATGCATACACCACAGTTTAATGTTGTCCACCCGCAACAATGCTTAATTATGAAACCTGGCATGTTTTTAGATCTTGCCCTCTCTAACATTCTCTGTTCTGTGTTCTAAGGTTCTTCTGACATTCTCTGTTCTCTGTTTTAAGCCCCGACACCTCATGTTCTATATTCACAGAATCTCTTCCAGTGCTGACAAAGACTGGCTTCTTTTTTCCACCTTCCCTATCAGGTCAGATGTTTTGTGTTCCACATTCTAAGGATGCTTTAGCTTTGACATTCAATATTCTAAGGTCTCCCAGCTCTGACTTTCCATGTTTTTTTCTCCCCAAAATTTCCTTTCTATGTCTATGATTCCTATAACTTTAATTATCTCTGGATTAGCCTATAATAATACTCTCCTCAGACTTTGGGTTATAAGGTCACCTTGAAGCTGAAATTTTCATATAATATAATACCATTGTCCTCTACATCATAAGACTCTTCTGCCTAAACAGTCCTATTAATCAAGGCATGTTGACTTGTCTTGTTCAAGATTATGTGAGTCCCTAAATGGGACCCAAAGAAGAGAAAGTTTTTTTTTTTACCATCCTTTTAGGTGACTCCATTTATGATAAATGTTTCTCTGAAGGAGATCTTGGGGCTCGAGTGGACCACAAGTTCAATGTGAGACAACTGTTTGATTTGGCAGTCAAAAAAAATCAGCTACAGTGGTCTTAGGGTAGCTACATTGAAAGAAGAATAACATCTTATAATTTGGAGTCCTACAACCTCTTGTGATTTGGAAATCACAGAGGTCCAATGGGCCTCATCTGGAAAATGATGGGTTTGGACCAGATATTCTTTGAGTTCCCTTCTAAATTCAGATCCAAAATGCTACATATTATAAGCCCATGATGAAGGTTTTTGGAAAGAGTCAATTCAATTCAACTAAACCAGACATTTTCAAGAACCTATTCCTCACCAGGCACCATGAGAGAGAGGCAGATCCCTTGAGCAAATTATTTTCTACTACTTATAATACTGGAGGTGGAGGAGAGATAGTGGTTGGACCTAGAAGCAAGAGCTTCTTAATTATCCAGACTCTCTGGAGTGGGACAGACGGCCATGTGAGTTAGTGAGCTCTCCATTGCCAAAAGTATTCAAACTGAGGTTTGTTGACTGCTCCTCTGGATGAATGAAGAGAAGATTATTTGAGGTCAGGGACTGTTTTATTTTGCATCTTTTAGTTACTAACACCTAACATGGTGGCTGGCACATAGATCCATAAATTCATGCTGAATGGAATCACCACGTTGGATGGGAGATTGGACTGAACAGTCTTTGAATAACCATCTGACTGCAATTCTAGGATTTCCTTAAAGTAAGGAGATTTTTTTAAAGATGGCAGCAGCATCTATTCTTAATCACAAGAGGAAAGGAAGACAACAGTCCATGCAATCAGAACTCATTCAGGCTTCATGGGAAATAGTTTGCTTTGAGAAGGTCATGTAAGGTGGAGCCCAGCTGAGTGCTGGCTACTCCAGAAAGCTTGCCCTTTGGACACTGTCCTGTCTGGTTGTCTCCATTACCAGGTCCCTCCTTGAAGCCTGCCAGCCTCAGAAGCCCCAGAAACCAGAAAGAAAGAGACACAAAGCATCCCCAGCTATATATGAAATCTGTATGCATACAGGGGTCTAAATATGTGCACACTGTGATTGGACTATTAATCAAATTCTTTATTAAAAAGTTTTCTGAAACAGTACAGTCTGTGCCTTTGAATTATGCATGACTTTCTGAACACAGCTCACCTTATTTAAAAACATGGAACTTCATGACTAAACAGTTGCATCTCCCTCCCCCCTCTTCCACCCTGCCATCACCATTGGACTTGCAGAAGGGAGAGCTGTCAAGATTTATGGAGGTATTTGGAAACACTTCTAATAAAACAGTGAACCGTTGAGTCTGCCATGCTGCGGATGGGGCTGATGGAGAAGGAAGCCGTCAGCAGCAGGATCTACAGTGAGTAATAATTGAGGCTTTGGATTCTTTCATCACTCTGGGACTCCCCCTCAAGGAGCTGTGGGCTGTGCAGGCAACAAGGACTGCCAAGAACAATTACAGGCCAAAGACCCATAACAGCAGAGGGGACATCAGTGAGAGCTGGGGTCAAGGCCCCCACTGCCACATACCTGCTGGGTGACCCCAGGCTCAATATTACAGAGTGGCCACTGACCCTCCCAGGTCCTGATCAACAAACAAAGGCCATGGTGAGAAGGATATTCATTGAGCATTTTGTAATTTACAAAATGCTTTACATGGGTCATCTGATGGGATTCTAACAGCACATCTGTGATATAGTGCAATGGTAAGGAAAAATATTGGCTCTGGAGTCAGAAGATCTGGTTTCAAATCTCTCCTCTGGTATTCATTCATTGTTTGACCCCTTGGACAATCGCTGAGGCTTCCTGGGCCTCTGTTCTTCACGTTTATGATGAGGAAGGTGGAGGCAGGGGTGGGGAACCTGTGTCCTTGAATCTCCACACCTGAGAGCCTAGGAAAAGTATTGTTATCCCTGGGTAGGGCTGTATAGTGCACAGAGGGATGGTCTCAGGGACAGCAAGGGCCAGAATCAAGTCCTGCCTCTGATGCTACTTATTGGCTGAGGGACCCTGGAGAAGTCACTTTATTTCTCAGCATTCTGAGCAATTCTCTCTGTGTTTCTCCTCTTTGTTTTCTCCCTGGCCTCTCTCTCTCTGTCTGTCTCTTTCTGTCTCTCTCTTCTCTCTCTCTGTATATGTGTGTCTCTTTCTGTCTCTGTCTCTGTGTCACTGTCTCTGTCTCTCTCTGTCTCTCTGTCTCTCTCTCTGTCTCTCTGTCTCTCTCTGTCTCTCTCTCTCTCTGTCTCTCTGTCTCTCTCTGTCTCTGTCTCTGTCTCTCTCTCTCTCTCTGTCTCTGTCTCTCTCTTTCTCCTTCTCTCTCCCTCCCCCTATATCCTTCCCCACCCCTTTCTCTCACTCCAATCTGTTGCCAAGTCCTGATGGTTGTGCCCTTTCCTAACCCCTCTGCGCTATGTCCCCTGATTCAGACCCTCATCACCTCACGCCTGGACTATTGTAGCAGATGCTGGTAATAGATGCTGCCTCAAGTCTCTGCCTATTCCACTCGCTCTTCCTCTCAGCTGTCAAGCTGACATTCATAAAGGGTAGGCCTCCTACTCCACAAATTCCTGGGCTCTCCATTGCCTCCAGGAGCAAATCAATAGTGTTCTGCTTGGCCTTCAAAGCCCTTCAGACCCTGCCCCCTCCTCCCTTTCCAGGGCTCTCACTCCCTACTCTTCAGCCCACACTCTGAGACACAGCATCACTGCCACATTGCTCCTTTCTCATGACCTTCCATCTCCCAACTTGGGCCATTTTTAATGGCCGTCCTCCATGCCTGGAATTCTCATCCTCTTCATCATCATCTTCAGATCCACCCAACTTCCTTCCAATCCCAAGTAAAACCTCAGTCTTCCAAAGGAAGCATTTCCTTATCCCTTTTGATGCTAATGCCTTCTCTCTGTGGATTATGTCCACTTTATACTATACCGCATACGGCTTGTTTATTCCTCTTTTTTCTATTTTCTCACCCATTAGGCTGTTCACTCCTCCAGAGCAAGGGCTGGTTTTGTCTTCTTTATATAGCACAGTGCTAGGCACACAGTGCTAGGCCCACAGTACTATTTGCTATAAGCTTATTGAGCTTCCAATTAAATCACAACTCTGGTCCTTAGCTCTATCCCCATTTTAAAGATTAAGAAACTAAGTCTTAGAAGGGTCAGGAGACTTGCCCATACTTACACAGACAGAGTTGCCCAGCCTAGCCATCCAACGCAGCACCGTTACTCTTTGCATCATACCCTGTGGACTGGTTTAAAACTTCATCCATTTTCCTTGGCTCTGCCTGGACTTGAGGAGATTCTGGGGCTTCTTTGGGCATTTCATCTTTGAACAGTTCTGCCCTGTTAAGAAGCAGACTTCGGGGTGGTCACAAAATGGGGATCCATCAGCAATGGGCATTGGCAAATCCTCCCTTCATGATAACTGTCCTGTGGTCTCTGGTCATTCTGAAGCTTCATCCCTGGCTGACTTCTCTCCCTATATGCTACAAGGTAAAGAGCTCTGAATGTGGAGGCTGAGGACCTGAGTTCAAATTCTACCTCTGACACTTTCTATGTGACCTTGGAGACTTAATATCTCTGGGTACAAGTTTTCTCATCTGTAAAATGAGGGAGGGGATTAGACTCCATGGCCTCTGAGGTCTCTCACATTTATGATCCTATGACCATTCTATAGCCGTTTCTCCACCTGTAAAAGAAAGGGGTTGGTCTAGATGTTCTCTAAGGACCTACCTATGGCAGCTGCCCCCAAACAGAAGAAACACCCTTGGGAGACAGAGGAGGAAGGAGAGAGGACACCTCTCCCATTGGAGGTGTCCAAGCTTAGACTGGGTGAGCCTTGTTCAGGAGCATCTTGGAGAGCGGTCCTGTTAGACATCCATTGGCCCAGCCTCTGAGGCCCCCTCCACCTTGAACACTCCATGATCGTCTCCGATTCTGTGAAATTCGAAGGATTAACACGACTACTTCCACTTTCAAAGATCTGGTCTCCAACATCTCGGGCCTCAAAAACCTGGAATGTCAGCATGAGAACGAATCCCCACATCCACGTTGTCTAACCCATTCATAATAATAAATACCTAATGAGGAGTCATTCGGTCTCACTCAGAGATTATAGGATTCTGTATTTAGATCCAGAAGGATCTTAGACACTATCTAGTTATTTTACAGATGAAGAAACTGAGGTTGAGAAAGATTAAGTCACTTTTCCTGGCTCAAACTGAAAGCAAATGTCAGAGGTAGGATTTGAACCCAGGTGTTCCTACTTCCAAGTCTGCTAGTCACTAAATCTAGTCCCTTTTTATGACAGAAGAGCAAACCACGACTCATGAAACTAGATTAATTGCCTAGCTGATTAATGAAAAAGCTAAAAGTAGAACCCTGAGCCTTGGGTTCCAGACACCTTTTCAGGTTCTTCTGCAAAGCCACATGTTGTAATTCGAAGATTCCTAAGTTTGTAGCTAACTAGTCTGGGCCCAAGGACTCCAAGACCCATAAAGCCATAACTGAACCAATCTCATACAGGACACCGACAACAAACATGTTTCCTGCTCAGTTCTGGCCTTTGAAGCCCTTCTGTGTGGCTGTTCCTCAGGGCCCTGGAGCTGGGACCATTGACCAGAACAAGAACATTTAGTGAGTACCTACTGTGCGCTGGGCCCTAGGGTAGATAAATCATAGCCTTTTAGGACATTCCAGGTCAGTTGCTCAGAGGTAAATTTCTACTTCCTTTAAGGGAAGCCTTCCCAGTAATCTAAATTGTCCAACAATGGGATGGAATTTCTGGACAGGTAATGAGTGTCTCATCCCTGGAGGGCTTAGATAAGAGGTGGGGTGGGATACAGTGGTGGGAATTTCTGCTTTAGGGAGGGCTCACTGTCTCTGGAGGCTTTTTGGATTCCATGATGTGAAGATGGACTTCTCTGTCCTGAGAAAGCAGTGGCCCCCTTCCTACCTCACCCTGTCCTGCCTCAGTAGTTGGGTGAGAGAATTCCTCAGTTCCCTTCTAGCACCAAACCTTTAGATGCTGGGTAACATATCCATCTTCAGTAACAGATCATTTTTGCTTATGAAATGGAAGGATTTGCTTTTTTGCTATTTTCCCCCATAACGACTGAAGGTAAATTGTGACCATAGTTTAAACACAGCCTGTTTATTGCCACACACCCCAAAATGCACCCCAAACTATACTATGACCCCCCTACACACACCTCAAAACAAAACAAAAACAAAGAAACAGGAAAACAGGAACACAGACAAAACACTCCCACCCACCCAAAGCCTGTCTGTGTTGCTATGGGTAACCGCAGTCAGCAGGTGGCCATCCATCGGCAGGACCCGCAATGCCCTGGGAGTGCTCACTGCTCTACAGGAAGGCGGGGGCTCCACCAGCCTCCATCCGAGTAACGAATCCTGCTGAAAATAGCCTCGTTTCTTGTCTCCCAACAAAGGTGGGAGGGATTTACACAGTGACAAGCAGAATGTCGTCTGGGCTGTTTGCAAAGCTGAAACACTACTTCCTGGAGCTGGCAGAGGAGCTGGAAATCCTTGGGGAGAGGGCTGAGCTTTCCAGCCGGGAGGTCCAGGAGCTGTGTTCAAATGCTACCTCTGCCACTGACCTCCTAGAAACCTGGGGCATGAGGAACCTACGTTTATCTAGGATTCTGAAGGTTTATCAAGCACGTTTCTTTTGGCAACTGTGGCTGGCCACTGATGCCAGTAACTGCATTTTACAGAGCTGGAAAACAGATTCAGAGAGGTCAGTGTCTATCCTAAAAACCTTTGGTGGCCCTCTATCACTATCAAATAACTTCCCAACTCCAGACTTCGGCATCCAAGGTCTTATGCAATTTAGTTCCAACCCTGTGCACTTAGCACAGTTCATGACACATAATAAGCACTTGATTATGCTGAAGGCATCCTTTCATAAACCTCAGAGTTCTAATGAATTAACATATGTAATACACTTAACAAGCCTTAAAGCACAATATAGATGCTATTATCGTTATTTATTATTATTATTTTGTACAATTCTTGGTTCTGGGAAGTTTGCATATAGTCAGAGAGCCACACTTGAGGACCTAGGTGGCCATATGTGGCCTTGAGGCAGCAGGTTCCCCATCCCTGGACAGTTTCAAAGGAAGGGCCCTTCTTGGGTTCCACGATTTCTGCTTTGATCTCTTCAACCAGAAGAGATGTTCCCATTCTCAGAACTAACAAAGCCTTTTAGACTTTTCTTGCTGGACTGCAGTACTCCACTGGGTTTATAAGTGATCTCTCTTGAAATGGCTTTAAATGACTTTGCCTTCACATCTCTGTGTACTCACTATTTCTCCTCCCACCCCCTAGAAGGTAAGTTCCTTGAGGGCACTGGCTGTCTCACTGTTATGTTCTACATTGTGACCCAGGCTGGTCTGGGCATGACCAATTTGTTTAATATGAGGGGCATGTTCAGATGGAGGACTGCATCCTCTACCTTGTGGGTGAGGGGAGCCTCCTTTGATTGGCTGCCTGAGTCTTTAAAACTGGTGAGGCTGAGCCAATTCCTATTTATTTACTTATGCATTTATTCATCTAGCTATATATCTCTATCTATCTATCTATCTGTCTGTCTGTCTTTTCATCTACCTATTAATTAAGTTGCTTAGTTATCCGCTCATTTATGTATTTTAAAAAAAAAGTGGATTTATTCCATCATTTATCCACTCATTTCCGGCAGCTAGGTGGTGCAGGGCATAGAGTGCTGGACCTAAAGTCATGAAGACTCATCTTCTTGAGTTCAAATTCAGCCTCAGACACTAACTAGCTGTGTGACCCTCAGCAAATCACTTAAGTGTATTTGCCTCAGTTTCCTCATCTGTAAAATGAGTTGGAAAAGGAAGTGGTGAACCACTGTAGTATCTTTACTGAGAAAACCCCAAGTGGGGTCATGAAGAATTAGACATGACTGAAAAATGCAAAACCATTGCTTCATTTATTTCTTGCTTTGTTCACTTATTTCTTTGTTTGTTTATTCCAGCTGCACACCTTCTCTATTTCTGCTGTTCTCTTTTTCATCCACTCTTATACGCTGTATCCAGAGGGCGAAGATCCTAGTTCATTCACAGCATAGGTACAATGATCTGTACTAGTAAGGCAGGAACAACTTCTTTGTTTCCTGCTCGCTCTCTTTTTCCTTGGCTTCTAGAAATGGGCCAGGAGGTGTTTATCCTGCCTAGGTTGCTTGTCCTCCTCAGTTTCAGATGTCCTCCTTGGGGATATTGAGGAGATCCCCAAAAGACCTAGAATTTGAGCTGCAATGACCTTGGAGCCAGGACCGCAGGCAGGGCGGTACTGCCAGCCAGCCTGGCATGGAAGCCCTGAAAGTCCAGGGTGCCTGGGGCTCGAGCCTGAGGAGAGTTTGAATTTGTAACTGAGATTGTGCTCAATAGAATGTTTTGCAAGCTGGGGAAGAGGGATTATGCCTCCTATATATTGGGGGAGTAAGTTTATGCATTTTTAATTATACCACATGCAATTAATATTTCTATATAAAGTTAATTTGACTGCTACTGACTAATGGAAATGGGGCGCAAGGAGCCAGCCCCTTTACAATTGAGGGAGCACCTTTGGTGGAGGACAGAGCCACTTTTTTCAGAGATCTTTTCCTTCTCCAATATTCTATGACCTAAAGCTCCTCTGATCTCTGACATTCTGCGTTCTAAGGTCTCTATCAGTTCCAACATTCTATGTTCTAAATTCCTTGTGCCTGTATTTTTTTTAATTGCACTTAATCATCAGGAAATACTTCCCCATGTTTTGGGCAAAAACCTGTGGTTCTGATGCTTGCTGTGAATATGAGGGCCACCTCAGGAAGGCATATAAATATCTGTGATTCCCACAAATATGATTTGAGTATTAAATGAGCCTTGTATCTAAAGAGGTAACAGGCATGTCCTGCTCCTGAGCATGCCCAGCTCTCATTGCCCTGCTAGAGATGTACACAGACAGAAGACACCCCTCCTTGCCCCAGTCTGTGGCCAAGCTGGTATGAAGCTACAGAATGGTATTGAACTTGGGGCTGAGAGACCCAGGCTTCAGTGATGGCTCTAACACATCCTACTTGTGTGTCCTCATTCAGTCACTTCTCTTGAGTCTCAGCTACCTTCTCTGAGGAAAAAAAAATAGAGGTAATGATATGGCATGAGCTGCCTCAGAGCTGCTTTGGGAAGTACTTTATCATATGGAAGGAGGTAAAGAAGTGTGAGTTGTGAGGGGATGCTATCTCTGCCCTCCCCCCTACCCTGGGAGCTCTCTCTTCTTTTGGGAATGCTCAGAGAACATTGAATTCCCATCTGTAGATCAGGGTCCAAGCTTCCCTAGTCTCATCGTCAACTTTCAAGGAATTACTGAATCTCAGAGCTAGAAGGAATTTCAGAGGCCTCTTGTTCAAGCCATTCTTAAGTGAGAGGCTCCAACACAACATGCCCAACACACAGCCTCTACTTGAAGACACCCATTGACATAGCACTCACTAATTCCAGAAGAAGATGATTCTACTCTGAATTATTGGAATGATCTGTTTCTTTCTTTGTTCCTTCTCCTCCTCCTTCTCCTTCTCCCCCTCTTCCTTCCCCTCTTCCTCCCTTCCCCTCCTGTCCTCCTCCTTCTCTTCCTCTTCCCTCTCCCCCTCCCTCTCTTGAACTCCTCCTCCTCCTCCTCCTCCTTTTTCACCTTCTTCTTTCTTCATCTTCATCTTATTCTTCTTCTTCATCTTGTTCCAAAGCCTTCCAGACTCTGAGACTAATTTCTAATCATGATGTCATGTTTCTTTTTGCTTCTGTTTCAGAGATAAAAAAACTGGGGTTCACAAAGACTCTTGTCCAAGTAGTAGGACTGGAATCAGAACCCAGACTTTGTGACTCCAAACATGGCTTGGCTTCCATAACACCAAAGCTTCAATTACCACTTTTGGAAGACATTATAGAAAGGATTGGTATTCAGGTCTAGTTTGACTAAATGCCTTTTGAGGTTCCTTCTGACTCTGAAATTCTCTGATTTGTGATGTGCAAAGACACAACACTGATGGCTTGGTAAGGTTAAGAAAAAGGAATCAATGGGAGTAGAAAGACCCTGGCTTAGATGTGGGGACACTTGGGTCCCGGTTCCATTTCCCTGCCTCATAGCCTCTGGTCCTCCGTGTTTTAATTTGCAGGCAAAAGAAGGAGGAGGCTTCTGGTCTCTAGGCACATTCCAAGCAGCCATCCTCATTGTAATGTGGTATTGCTACAATATTCCTTCTTGTGCATTACTTGAAGGACAAAAAGCAAAACCAAACCCTTTCAGCTTCTTACATTGAGAAGAAAAACGTGATGTGTAAGGATTACATAGGGCAGTAAGTCATATAGCTACTTTGTAACCTAAATCCTTAATTCGGAATTAGGATTATTATATATTTTTTAATCTAAGAGGATCCTTAGACAAACCACCAATTTAACTTTTTTTTTCATTTTATAGGTTAGGAAATTGAGGTTCAAGTGAGAGACTTACTGATTACTGCTCAGGGAGTTAGAGGAAGAGAAGGGACTAGAACTTGTCTCGACTTCCAGTCCAGTGATCATTCATTCATTGATTCATTCACTCATTCATACATTCACTCATAATTTATTCTTTCATTCATACAGCAAGCAATTATTAAGCTGATGTTATCCATTCATTCGTTAATTTATATTATTGAATGTTCTAGTTTATTTTTCACTCATTCATACAGCAAATAATTATTAGATGCTTTCATTCATTCATAACATAACAGTCAATTACTGGAGTTTTTTACTCATATGACTTATTTTTCAATTTTGTTAAACATTTTTATTTAAAGTTTTGAGTTCTAAATTCTATCCCTTCTTCCCTTTTCCTCCTCCTCCCTGAGACAATGAGCAGTCAGATATAGGTTATACATGTGCAATTATGTAAAACATTTCCATATCAGTCATTTTGTACAAGAAGACTTGAAAAAAAGAAAAAAAAATGTAAGAAGGAAAGTGAAAAATAGCATGCTTCAGTTTGTATTTAATCAATATCATTACTTTCTCAAGAGGCAGATACTACGCTCCATCATTAGGCCCTTGGGATTTTCTTGGATCATTGTATTACTGAGATTAGCTAAGTAATTCACAGTTCTTCATCAAACAATGTTGCTGTTACTGTGTACAGTGCTCTCTTGGTTCTGTTCACTTCACTCAGCATCAGTTCATATAAGTCTTTCCAGGTTTTTCTGAAATCATCATTTCTTACAGCACAATAATATTCCATTATAGTTGTATATCACAGCTTGGTTAGCCATTTCCCAGTTGATGGGCATCCCTTTGATTTCCAATTCTTAGCTATCACAAAAAAGAGCTGCTATAAATATTTTTGTACAAATAGATCCTTTCCTATTTTTTTGGATATCTTTGGGATACAGACCTAATAGTGGTATTGATGGGTCAAAGGATATACACAGTTTTATAGCCCTTTGGGCATAGTTCCAAATTGTTCTCCAGAAAGGTTGGATCAGTTCACAACTCTACCAACAATGGATTAGTGTCAATTACAGGATATTTTCATTCAAATGTTTCTCCATTCATCCATACATATATTCACACATTAGATATTTATTGGATGTTTTCATTGCCATTTACTCATCCATACAACAAGTACATTGGATGTGGTCATTCATTGATTCATTCCTACAATTATTGGATATTTTCATTCATATACTAATGATTACTGAGTGTTTTCATTCATTTATTAATTCATACACTCACTCAAGGTGTCACACTGGGAACAGGAGGGTTACAGGAGGGGGAAACATAGAGAAATGAGCTCTAGGTTTATAATCTGTCTCTGAAGTCACTAATTGTGAAACCCCAGGCAATCCAATTAAAATAAGTCCAATACAACAAGCACTTTGGAAATGCTTTTGGTGTAGATCAGTGCAAGCAACAGGACAAAAACAGCCTAACAAATGTGCTCTGAAGGATCTGACATTCTCCTGGAAAGATACAATGTGTGAACATGGTAATCAGAGGAGAGAGGAGTAAGCACAAGCCTCTCTACACATTATAAATTTGTAAAATAGACATCCTAACACTTGCATTGTAGAGGCAACCCTGGACCTGGAGTCTGACAATCTACTGCACTCATTATCGTGCCTTTGACACTGTTTGTATGGTCTTCTTTAAGACACTTAACTTCTATGGTTCTCGGTTTCTTCATTTATAAAACGGAGTGGCCGAACCACATGACCTGTAAGGCCCTTTCCAGCTTTCTGGACTTGTAGCATCATGATCCCGTCACCTATAACTTACTCTCTCGGGTTGTTGTGAGAAAAACCTATTCTGTGCTTTGAAATTGGAGAGAATGGGGAGCTGGAATCATTTATAAGATGTAGTTATTGCTCTCAAGGAGTTTATGGTCTGGTTGTCTCTAGGAAAATATGCCAACCTGGATATTTCATCTGTTTTATGATCTGCTAATCCCCATGGGTGACACCTTAGCTTGGCTTGAGTGGATTCGGCACTCTCAGCTCAGCAGGGCCACAAGCAGAAGGTGACGATTTGGGGCCAGAGGCAGCTCATACTTTCATGAATATACATGCGTATTACACAGCTTGATTGTCAAGCCATCACTCGATGTGTGGGTCTAAAACAACTGTGCCTCCTGCTTCCTTCCAGCTGTTGCTCCCCCACCCCTTACAAACGTTTCCACTATGCCATTTTTGAACACACTCTAATTTCCTAATAAGGAAAACTCCCCTAAGTCTAAAAAAGGACATCATTTCCCACCACTCTGGGATGGAGGTTGTGGGTATAATCACTGGTACATTGAGCTAATGGACCATCCTGGTTTCCATTATACACTCTGGTTTGTAATTCAAGTCTGAAAAATACACAGAAGGATGGAAGTTGGCTTCTGAGGTTTGAAGAGGGGAGTTAATTTAGTTTTATATTTATACAAAACTTAAGAGCGCTGTTTACAATTTGCAGCTATAGGAATGTAGAATTTAGGATAAATTCCAAGTTGCCCTCAGATAATGTATGGTTAAGTTGGAATAGCCTTTCATGGGCCATTCCAACTTATCTTACCCCATCCCACTCTATCTTGTCTTAGCCCATCCAGTCCCATCATACCCCATCCCATGTTCTCCTGTCTTATCCCATTCTATTCCATCTTGGTCTTTCTTCTCTCTCCCTGTAGCATATTGTCCCATCTTTTATAACTCCATATTTTCTTATCCCTTCCTACCTCATCCCATCCCATCCCATCCCATCCCATCTCATCTCATCTCATCTCATCTCATCTCATCTCATCTCATCTCATCTCATCTCATCTCATCTCATCCTATCCCACCCTGTTGTTCCGTTTTATTCTATTCTATCCCACCTCATTCTACCTACATATGTCCCAACTCATCTAATTGTATTTCATCCCATTCTATTCTCCTCATTGATTATAATCCCATCCTATTCAATTATATGGGAAAAATAATAGCATCTACCTCACAGGGTTGTTGGGGCATCAAATATGAAAATATATAAAACACTTTACAAACCTTAGAGTGATATATAAATGTGATCTTTAATAATTATTTTAATGTAAAGTGCTGCATAAATGTCTATTATTACTAACTCCAATACCGTTACCACCTCCAAACCTTTGTTCCTATAGTTTCTTGGGTTTGCTATGGAAACCAGATGCGCGATTGTAAATTTGAAACTCCTCAGCAGTGTCAGAGCCCCCAGTATGGCACATGGGAAGTGTAGGAGCCTCTTCTCAGCATTACAAGGGGTAAACTCCAGGGAAAGCATGCTCTTAGTGGGAAATAGTAATGCATTGTGCAGCACCTGGTGGGGGCTGAGCCCTTGTATGCCTATGCTTCAATATTCATCTCCTTAGCTAATGAGGTCAACCTATTCTTGAGGCCATCTTATTAGCTCTGAGAAGAACATGGTAAAGAGCTTACTCAAAGAGGCACCCGGATCCATTGGAAAGGCCATTGAATGGATGTATACTTAGCAAAATCTGGTTTCAAATCCCAGCTCCATCACTTATGAGCCGCATGGTCATGGGCAAGTTACTTTCTCTATAAATTTCCATCTGTATGAAATCAATAGATGGATAAATGAGTTTAGTGCATCATTTTCCACTCTGCCCCTCATCTCAAGGAGGTGGGATGGCTTCCAAGTGGTAGATGGGAAAAGTGATCACCACGGGCAGTCTCTAGGTACACTGCACCCAGAACAGCATTTTCTCTTGCATGATGTATAGATTTCCCTGAAGAAAATGGAAGAGAATATGCATGTATTTGGTGCCTACTGTGTGCCAGGCACTGTGCTAAGAACTTTTTACCAACATTATTTCACTTGTTTCTCACAACAGCCCTGCAAGATTCAGCTACCTCTGAGCTGGGAAACAGCTGAGAAGTCATACAATTTAACCCTCTACCTTTACAGTGAGGAAGCCAAGGCCCAGACAGGGAAATTGACTTGTCTATGGTACACCATACATGTAGTAAGTAGCAAAGCTGGGATTCAAGCCAGGTCCTTTTCCATAAGGAACCTTTGAAATCAAATCAGGCCAGGTTATTTGTATGGCTTTTCCTTCCAAGGCTCCCATCACAATCCAGATGTGACCTTAGGCTCTTGAAGACAACACCAGTGAAGCACCTGTGTTATCAGCTAGGAGGATTTTAGGGGCATCTTCAGTCTGGGGTAGCTTTGACTTTTAAGTGTGAGGATGCACACATACAGTATTTTGGAGTCAGATTGGGAAATCTAGGGTGCCACATCTTTTGCTACGAGTTTGGTGTTTTGTTTTTGAGGCACATCCCCAAAGAAGCTATACTCTGTTTCCCAAGAAATCACCTCAATGGAAAGAATCAAGAAAGAAATGAAGGAAAGAGGGAACAAGAGAAGGAAGGTGGAAAAGAAGGAAGAAGGGAAGGAAAGGAAGAAAGGAAGGCAGGGAGGGAGGGAGAGAAGAAAGGAAAGAGGGAGGGAGGAAGGAAGGCAAGCATAAGTCATGTGCAAACCATGGGGGTTTGTTGAACCTGCTTCTGAAAATGTGTGATGATTTAAGCTGCTGTACAAAGGATGCCTCCTCAGGTACCAGTAGGACCAGATGTTCTTGGAGGAGCCTTCCAATTCTGATATTTTCTGATTTTCCAACGTGATTTCTAGGCTGGGTAGCCATTATCACAAAGGTAAATGGTAATGGAGCTGTCATCCTCCTCATCTACATAACAATATTCTCCTGTCTCCTCCATCTCTAACTTTGAGAAATGAGAGCTTTTGACAATCTTTCTTCCCTGATTAAGCGTCTGCTAAGCGTCTCCCTCAGACAGAAAGTAACTGTATCTCTGTGTTTTACAAACAGGAATCTAGTTGTCAAGATGTGAATGTAGAGTCAATCTCCTCTCCCCACCTCCACCCTTTTTTCTTTTCTTTTCCTTTTTTTTTCTTTTATAGCCTGATGTGACACACCGGCAGGGAGCTGAAAAGTGGGGCTGCCACTGAGCATCACTGCAATGGTACCTGGGTGCTATTGGGGAGGGAGAGGGGAAAGCCAAGGCTTTTCCATGTCTTCTCACTTCATGGTCATTGATTGTTCTTTTTATACCATAGGAGGTAACTTTAAGACATCAGATTTGTTTTTTAAAAAATCATCGAAATTGGTTAAATAAGTTCATTATTAATTATTTTCATTACTTTTCTAAAAATAATTACAGTAACAGAGCAAGTGTATCTGTATCATTGCTTTGAAACTTCAGCCAGGGATGTTAGAATTCATTTGTTCAGCCCCTTTATTTATAGATGAATATACTGAGCTCCAGAGAGAGGTATCTTGGTTCAGTAGAAAGAGCACTGGATGTGGGGTCAGGAGAGACTTGTGTTTGAATCCTTCCCTCTTAGAAATCCCACCATTGGCAAATCCTCTTTCTGGGCCTCAGTTTCTCTATTTGTATAATAGAGAAAATAAGACTCAAAATTTCTATTTTGCAGTGTTTTTTATAACTACAATGAGAAATACTAAGTTATATTGAGTACTTTGTAAACTTAAAGATTTACCTCCCCTCCCCCCACCCCCGTGTATTCCTCTGGTATTTCTCCACAGTATGAAGAAGGACCTGGTTCTCAACGGCTGTTCCAAGGGGGCCCACACTCTGGCAGATCTTACTGAGTCAGAAGAACTTCAAGCCTGGCCTGGAGACAGACGGGCCATTGTCCTTGGACCAGCCAGGCAAAGGTTCTAGTGCTTCTTCCTGGTCAGATTGCAGGAGGAAGTTTGGAGGGCCACGGTGTCTTTGAAGTCATAGAATGTTTCTTTTCCTGACCACTCAGGATCAGGTTCCACAAGATATGGGTAGAAAGAATGTACCTGTTGCTGAAATCACAGATCCTTGATGCAGTGTACACATTTGGGCTCATAAAGCTTCACTAGACCCATGTGAAGGTCAGAGTGCAAGAATCACCACCCACATTTACACACTAGGAAACTAAAATTTCAAGAAGGTGTGACTTGCCCAGGGTCACACAACTAGAAACCCTTGGTATTGAAGATGTGAACCTAAGACTTGGGTTCACTCTCTGATGCCTAAATCAAGCGCTTTCCAAAGTGTTATCTCATTTGATCCTCAAGACAACCTTGTAAGGTTAAGGAAGACTGGTATTATCCCAGAGTGCTGGGTGAGAACAAGGAAGGTCAGAGAAGTTACATGACTCAGCTCAGGGCACACGGCTAGGAAAATGAAAGACCCAAATGGACCCAAGTTCCCAGACTCAACTTTCAGAACTCTTTCTACTTGCAGCCAAGACAGAAAGCAGTGCTATCATTTCAATATAAGGCCCCTAGAAAATTTCAGGTTACAGGGCCTACAAAGATGATATATAGGGATAGCTTCCTCCTCCTCCTCCTCCTCCTCCTCCTCCTCCTTCTTCTTCTTCTTCTTCTTCTTCTTCTTCTTCTTCTTCTTCTTCTTCTTCTTCTTCTTCTTCTTCCTTAATTACACTAAGTGATATTCCTAAATCTGGTAAGCATCTTGAAAGTATTTAGGGTAATTATGTCAAGCAACATATTAAATTTGTCATGTCAAGTACAACAATTAGTAACAATCCATGAAAGGATGTCATTATAATGGAGGCATTTATAAGGTATAATTATGTCAAATGTGCTCGGGCTGAGTACTAACGATCCCTTCGGAGTATTCCTGCCCATGTTCAGAAAGTTGGGGGCCTGGGCCATTTTCAACTTTGGGCTCCTGGGAGAGAGGACAGTTGTATGACCCGCACCGTATGCGGGATTCCGATATCAGGAACATGTCCCTTGAAATCCTTTGAATCATGTCAATTTGTTCTACGCACAAAATAGCAGGCGGTGCAGCGGCTAGAGTGCTGGGCCTGGGAACAGAAAGAGCCGAGTTCAAATTCAGTCTCAGACACTTCCTAGCTGTGTGACCTTGGACAAATCACATAACCTCCGTATACCTGAGCACCTTCATCTCAGAGACAAAGCGAGGGTCAAAAGATGTAATATTCGTTGCACACTTTACAAACCTGAAAATACGACATAGACACTAGTTATTGCTCTTTGATGATATCTTCTTAAAAGAGAGCTGCTTTTAATTGAATTGGTTATTGTTGTTGAGTTCTTTTTCAGTCATGTCCAACTCTTCATGAGCCCATGTGGGGTTTTCTTAGCAAAGACACTGGAATGCTTTGCCATTTCCTTCTCCAGATTATTTTACAGATGAGAAAACTGAGGCAAACAAGGTTAAGGCAGGGATGGGGACAGGTGCCTGACAGAGTCATGCCCCTGACTATGCATAAGCAGGGCCAAGAGATGGAATATTGTATAAAGGCAACAATAAGTGTTGCAGATTAAATGAAATGCAAATTCTAGGAAGAGCTGCACTCTGAAACATCTGGGAAGAAAGGTCAGAGTCGTATTGTACTGAATATTAAACGGCAAATAGAATAGTTTGTGTTTTATCCTTAGAGTACTAGGGAGCCACTGAAGTTTCTTGAGGAAAGGGGGTGATATAGGCAAACTTGGGCTGTACGGATGTCAATTTGGCAGCTGTTTGGAGGGTGGGTTGGAAGGAGAGAGGCTGAACACAGAAAGATCAAACAGGAAGTTACTGAAATATTCCAGGTGACAAATCATGAGGGCCTGGCCCTCCTGTTAGAACGTAAGGCCCTTGAGAGTAGGGATCATTTTGTTCTTTGTGCTGGTGGTATCTCTGGTGTCTAGAATAGCGCCTGACATATAATAGATGCTTAGTAAATGTCTTGTCTGGCAACATGTGGCAGCGGCAAGGTTTGAACCTAGTCCTCTGTGCTCTCGGCAGAAATAGAGAAGTTAGTAAGAGGGCTGGGTTTGGGAGAGAGAGAGAGAGAGAGAGAGAGAGAGAGAGAGAGAGAGAGAGAGAGAGAGTGAGTGTTTTGGACATATTGATCTTGAGAGATGGCTCTGGGAAATCCAGTTTGAAATGTCTGATAAGCAATTGGTCATTTGGGACTGAAGCTCATGGGAGAAACTGGGGCTGGATATATACACATCTACATAGAGATGATAGTTAAACTGATGGCAAATCATTTTCTTAAGAGCCCTCCTGGATCTGATGTCCCATGTCCTTGATTGTTAGATTCCTATCAACTATGACCTATGTTCTAAGGTCCCTGACACTCTGTGTTCTCAGTTCTAGGGTTCACATGTAAAGTGTGAAGTTTCTTTATTTTAACAGCCACACCTAGAAGTAGTACAACCGTCTCATGGCAGGACCCCATGGCATAATGGGAGATGCCACAATTCCTGCCCGGAACCATTCATTTGGGGAAGGACCTCAGTGCCTTTCTCATTATTCTGGCTCCCCCAGAGGCAGGGACCCCAAGGGCCCAATATGAATGTTTAGTAAAGCACAGGACAGGAACTATTTGCATCCTACAGATAGATGGCTCCTCCTGATCCTCAAGGTCAGGGAGCAAGGATAGGGAGGAGAGACTAAAGGACTTCCAGGTCATGCATCTGAGTCTGGACAGGGCTAGGCCTTTAAGGATGTTCAGAAAAGATCCAGGGCATGTCACCTAATCACTAGGCAACCTTGGCCCAGTCCTTCCGCTTTTATCATCTAAATGTATACTCCTCTTCTGGTTCTCCTGCCCCTCACAAGGCTGGAGTAAAGGAATTTCCTTTTAAATGTCTCCCACAATGGGAGAGAGGCTTCTAGAGGGCCATTGGGCCTGAGTCTCCAGACCTCCTCATTTCTCATGGCTGAGAACAGAGACATCTCCAGGGTCCAAGGCTGTATTCATCCAGCTGCTGCAATGAGGAACTATGCCTCCATCTTCTCTCCCATCCCTTCCAAACCCTTTCCAAGGATGGGAAGCACATAGGAAATCCTCCAGTGCCCCTGCACACTTGTGGTTCCTCATTTGTACCAGGACAGATTGAGACAATCTGTGCTGGAGTGAAGTCCCCACAAAGGATCAGCCTGAACAATGGCTCCATTGTTCTCAGCCAGTGGCCAGTTTATTGAGACCCCCCAAAATGCACACTAGACACTAGGAAGGAATACATGTGGGACCTGGGACGGCCTTCCCACAGCTATCCCAGAGAGAAATTCAGGAGTGCTTCTTGTGTCTCTCAGTCACCCTTATCTTTGCTGATCTCAGTTGGCTTGTTTTCCATAAATGTCTCTGAATTGTTTTAGAGTATCATTATGATTTGGTGCAAAGGCCTCTGGATTTGGAATTGAGCACCTGGGTCTGTCATTTACCACCTGTGTGACTTTAAGCAGGTCACAACTACTCTTTTCCTCAGGTTCCCATGCAAAGAAACTGAGCTCAAATCCATAGGGCCTTCTAGCCCTAAATCTGTGACATTAATATTTTAGCATGCCTAAGGTTAGCTATAGGAAGTGGATCTGTGATTTCATTGGGATAGAGAACTTTCAGGTGAGGAGAATCCTTCTACCGATGCAAGTGGCCACCTTCTCTACCACTTAGAGAGTCATCTAGAGCATTGAGAGGCTCAGGGTCACATATGCTGCCTCTGTCAGAGTTGGGACTCAGATGTAGATTTCCCTGTCTTCACTAGGCCAGCCTGCCTCTCGTAGCTCAGGACAAGTTTTACAAACTAGACTATAATAATAACTCACATTTCTTTCCCATCTGAGACAGCTATGTGACCCCAGACAGATCCAGCAACCTCTATGACTCAGTTTCCCAAATTGTAAAATGAGAATAATGTGCATCACAATGTTGTTTGGAGACTCAAATGAAGGTATGCAATGTAGTAAAGTTTTTTGTAAGCCTTAAAGTATTGGCATAAATGTCAGCAGCTGGAATAATGATGATGATGATGATGATGCTAATGGCTTTACAGAGAGATTTTCTTGCAACATTCTGATAAGGCAGATAGCAGAAATGATATTCCCACTATTTTGCAATTGGAGAATCAAAGGCCTAGAGGTAGACAGAGCTTGCCCAGAGTCACAGAGCGAGCCAGCGACTGAACTCAGACTTCTTATTCCCAGTCCAGAGACCTCTCTGCACCACTCATCAGGATCTCCACTCTTTATTTCAGAAGAGAGAAAAGATAATCTGAAACAAAACCAAACTGGAGATCATATACATTTCATGGCTAATGGCCAAAGGTGAATTTTTCCCACCTGGTCTGACAAAATGTGGATAATGTTTGGTGATTTGGGGATGGGGAAGCCAAGACCCAAGTACCATTTTAGACCTGCTATTATGCATATTGTAATGGTATGAGTGACTTCTTTCTAAGTCCAAGTAGTGAGCAAATCTCTGTTTCACCTTATCAGAGTAAGGATTAGCAGACTAATACTTGAAATGGCCACAATTTGGTTGTTGTTGTTCAGTCACTTAGTCAGGTGCAACTTTTCATGACCCCATGGACCAAAACACACCCAGTCCCTTATCCTTCACTACATCTAAGAAGTATGTCCAAGCTCATGTTTGTTGCTTCCATGACACTAACTATTCATCTCATCCTCTGCCATTCCCTTTTCCTTTTGCTTTCAATCTTACCTAATATCAGGGTCTTTTCCAATGAGTCCTGTCTTCTCATTATGTGACTAAAGTATTCCAGCTTCAGCTTCAGTGTTTGTCCTTCCAAAGAATCATCTGAATTGATGTGGCTACAATGCGTACATGAGTGCTAATATCTGCATTTCAGCATTCCTCTATCAATGCCCAGTATTTCAAGGAGTTATATAATTTCATGGGGCAGGAGAGAGTGTAGTTTAGTGAAAAGAATCCTGAATTTGACACTAAATGGTCTGAGTTTGAGCTTCAAATTCAAAATCTTCAGTTGTATGACCCTAGGGAAGGTTTTTTATTTTGTCCTGTTGAGCCTTGGTTTTCTCATTCATAAAATGAAGTCATTGGTTCTAAGAAGTTTAGTTCTTGAATGTCAGGCACACAGCCCATCGCATATTCTAATGCCTTTCCCACTGGATGGGACATGCCAAGGCCTGTGGTCCACTTGGATAGCCTTTGAGAACTCAAGATCATCTCTACCCCTTGAAGAGGCATTAGGGAAAGAGGCCAATGGAAGCCTTTGACAGGAACTGTCTGTTAAATGGTAAGGTTACAGCACTGGGGTCTCTTTTTTCCTTTTTATTCTGGAAACTCCTTGATAGATACATTTTTGCAAGAAATGGTGATTGATATGGTCAATATTTTGGTCTTTTTCCTTTTGTAATTTTTTGGCATCAATAACCTTTACAATGAGGTCTGGTTGAAGTTGTCTTTGAGTAGTGTCTTCCACACATCACTGTCCTTTCTATATTGCTCATGACCTTGATCTGATGGGACCATGACCATGATCCTGATCTGATTCAGACTGCTGATTCATATCGTATTCCCACCTCAGTCGCTAGTCAGTGCCTTTTCTCTTAAGAGGGTCGGTTCCATTTTACATGTGCCATGATTTTCCCCATTTGCCATGTCTAATACCCTTTGCACTAGTTCCTCGTAGAAAAATATGTGTGAAATACAGGTGCATCTTCTTGCACAGTCTGTAAACATTTAGCCTTTTGTCTTTTTTTCTTAATTCTGAACCATATTTTCTAAGATTTTTTGGCATCCTTTCCTTTACCCACCATTTCATTGAAGTCACCATGTGTCGAAATATTTGTTGATTCAATTGTAATGGGGATTACTGTGTTCATTTGTAGACTTTATCTAACTCAATTCCCTGAAACAGATTTTGGTGCACAAACTAAAGGTATTCTCATGGTCATCTTTTGGCAAATACTTCCATGAAGATGGAAATGTCAGATGACCAAAGACCTCAAGAAATATTTTTTCTTGTTGCTTTTGGAGCATGATAAAGCTAACTTTGTTTGCCTCTTCAAGGAGAATCTGCACCTGATAATTACTCGACTATTCAAATGGATCTGGGTCTTAACTGATTTCAGCGCTCCTTCCAGCATATTCCAAACTGGTTTGACCCTGAGGTAACTCTTTTCTTTGGCCTCCTATAATTTCACCACATGGGGTCCACCCAGCACACTAGATGCTTCCTATAAGGCTCCTCCTAGCAGAATGGGTAGATGAGAACAATTCGTTCCAATGGCTATGAAGGTACCTGAACCAGGCACTGTGGAGGGTTTAGAGCTTGGTCAGACATTGAAGACACCAAGATCATCTATTGTTCGACAAGGTATTGCCAATTGTCTTGACTTTTGTCTTGCCCTTGGGCTTTGGTGACTCTGAAAGAGAGAGTGAAGCTGACAACTTTGTGCAACTCTGCCTTCCTTAAATTCAATTTATGTGTGAGTCATGATATCACCCCATGATATCATTGGCCTTCTTCCAAAATGAAGGATGACCAACAACAAATGTTTCCTTCATTTTCTCCTGACACGAAAGGTATTACTGGAGTGTTGTGCCTATCCACTTGTTATCCCTCTCATTGGGTGACCAGCCCACCTTCAGCTTTGCATCTTTTCTCCTTCTTTGGAGGTCCCTGTTGGTTAGTTATTGTAGCCTTCTCATACACATCATGTGCCTCTCCATTGCTTGTCTTCTATGTGATAGGGAGGAGGATAAGGACCAGACCTGGAATAAGTGAGTGTAGGGAACTTTGTTATGCACAAAATCCCTGTACCATTGCAGGCTTTCACCTTCATCACAACTTAATAGTCTCTGAGAGTTGCATAGAACGAGAGAAGTTAAATGACTTGTGCAGGTCACACAGATAATATGGCAACAACAGGACTTGAACCCAGGGCTTTCTGACAATAAACCCCAGACTCTATGTACCAAACCATATTTTCACTAACACTAGCAGAATGTTGATATTAAAAAGATGGGATTTTGCTTTCTTGGGAAATTCTAGGATCAACAGAGGCACTTTTCAATTTTCCCACAATAAACTAGCCTGTTTTCCTCTTCCTGGTCAAATCTGAACCCGACTCATTGTCCATATGTATTGTCTGTCCCAGACATACATACTGATGGATAAGCTCTATACTGTTTATGTTCAGATGCATGATGATGGTGGTGGTGGTGCTGGTGGTGATAACAACAATGATGGTGGTGGTGATAATGATGATGATGATGGTGATGGTGGTGGTGATAATGATGATGATGGTGGTGGTGATGATGATGATGATGATGATGGTGATGATAATGAATGAACATTCATATGTGTTTCCTGTATACCCAGCATTGTGCTAAGTACTTTACAGATATTATCCCATTTGATCCTCATAACAACCCTGGTAAATAGATGCTATTATTATCTTCATTTTAGAAATGAAGAAACTGAGGCCAATAGTGGTCAAATGGGTTGCCTGGACTCACCCAGTAAGTAGCAGAGGCAAGATTTGATTTCAGATCTTCCGGACTCTGGTCCTTGTGTTCTGTCCACTGTGCCACCTGGCTGTTGAAATCTGAGTAGTCGACATTGTTCATCTACTTGGCCTTTCCTCTGTGGACAGGCAATGCAGACTCCTATTGAGTGTTTCCAGATCTCTTCCTGGAGACTCAGGAGTATCACAGTATTTGAGGCAACCAGAGCAATGTTATCTGCAACAAGGAATAGATGGGGACCTCACCATCCCCAGGCAATCTCTCCTTGATTTACATGCTATGATGGATCTCCATCACAGCAGTGGACACATATCTTCCTGCTTTAAGCCTCACTTGAGGTTTTTGATCAGAGGTTCATTGCCCAAGGTTTTGTTCCCATTCTGTTGTTGCAACTTGCAAGGAATCCTGTATGGCCTTGATGTATATATGGGAGATGTTGCACTGTGAATGAACCCATAAGGAGGTGGATTATTCTACAGAGTCAGCCTTTTTCCCTTTTTTTCAGTTTTATCGATGTGTTTTGTTTTTACATTATAAACATTTAGAGATTTACTCCAATTTCATAAGAGGTATCCTGTATCAAAATGAAACAGTGAAGGAAAACCAATAATACTATGATCTCATCTTCCTAATCAACAAACAGTTAGCACTATGGAGCATCACTACTGTGAGCATCTTTCAGTCCATGGGGTTACGCTAATAATGGACTTCCTACAACTAATGGAAGTGACAGTAACAAGATTCTTAAAAGCTTTCTGAATTATTCTCCATCCCATAATTTGTTCTATCTTCCCACTTCTCTTCTGAGGCAGGGAGGACATGTGTTCCCTCCCCTCCCTGTTTGACAGGTCAGGGAACTGAGACATGAAAGATTGGACGTAGTCCACCCAAAGTCAAACAGAGGTCAACGACAGAGCTGAGGCTAGAATCCCGTCTCCTGACTCTCAGGCTCCTGACCCTCACTTCTATTTTCTTTCCATAACACCTGCTGTTGTCCACATGCCATATGTCCCACAGAAAGTTATGTCTTCATCATTCTGGAATGTTTGATTCTCATCTACGTGGGTGGTCTCAGTGCAAGGCCACAAACGTGCAGCAATAGGCTGAAGGGGACATATAGATGAGACAAATATCGTAACTGGTCAAGCCAAAATGGCAGCCTGGAAAGGATTTACTTATGCGGGGGGGGGATAATTTATCCTGAAGAGAATAGATGACTCAGAGCAGGACAAAGAACTCAGAACCTGGAAGTCAAAAACCTGTTTTCCCAGAATCACCAGAGGGACCGCAGTGGCCATCTACTCTGGGAAGTTCACTTAGAAAACTTAGCCTGTGGCTGGCTGGCTGGCTTTATGGTCCCATGGCAGGAGCACTTTAGCACCATCTGTGATGTGAGGCATCATGGTAAGATGGAAACATCAAAGAATTTAGAGTCAGAGGTTGTAGGTTCAAATCCCAAATTGCTACTTATTATTATGTGTTCTTGAGCATCACCGAAGCTCTTTGGGACTCAGTTTCTTTATATGTAAATTGAGGAGGGTGGTCTTAAAAGGCCTCTAAGGTGCCTTCTTACTGTAAATCTATGATCCTCTGATGGCTACCCTTGCTCATTTACATGAGTGATAGGCAAGTGGGCAGTGTGGTGGGCAATATAAATTATATAATTATAAGCCTATAAATGATGATAATCATAGTCCCTACCTCCCAGAGTCATTCTGAGGTCAAAGTGAGAATATCTATAAAGTACTTTTGAAAACCTTAAAGTGCTATATAAACGTTCATTATTATTTGTATTATTACCTAAACAGAAACCCATTGTGGTCCACTAGAAAACATTTCATTCGCACACAAAATGATAGGTATCATTGAGGAAGTTGTGGCTGAGAGAGATGCTCTGACTTTCCGAGAGTCACTCATCTACTCAAATGTCAAAACGAAGATCTGAACCCAGGCCTCCTGCTCCATGCTCAGGGCTCTTCCCATCACACTACACTAACTCTCCAAGCTGGGCCAGTTGGATACACAGGTTGTCCAAGCCGGCTTTTGTCTAATCACCTGTAGATATACCCTTGTGCTCAAGGCACAGGGACAGCCATTGTGAACAGTGTCTATGAGCCTGCAAACAGGTCTTCCTCGGTGGTCTGTCCTTCCTGTGTCTGGCACGCCATGGGGCCTGATGTCAGCCTCAATTATTTATTTAGCTCTTTGGTGGGCTTGCTCTCTGGGGATCTGCTTTCACTTCTCCAAGCATAGTTTCCTTCTTGGGGCTATCCTTTCTCTCCCTAGCCTGGCTCCTACACAGGATGGAATGCCTTTCCAGCTCTGCAGGACCACCGAGAGCTCCCAGAAATCAAAGCAGAGGTGTGCGACACAGGGGTGGTTTGTCCTGCCTTGCAGCTGAATCCTGGAACCATGACAAGCCATGTTATAACAAGGTTGGACTGAAGTGGTGCATGAGTTAGGAACTGGAACTGATACTGGTGTGAAGAAGTGTAAGTCGTAATAAGAATAAGGCCCATGGCTCACAGCTCTCTAAGTCCTTCAGGTTTATAGGATGCCCACCCCCAGCATCCCTGTGACAAGAGGCCTTCTCTTTCACAGAGAAGTAAAGAAAGGCTCAGGATGTACAAAGTGTAAGTGTCTAACACACATCACTACTGACTTCTAGATCCCAAACTACTGAAGGGAATGCGGGCAGACTTCCCTACCTCCTTCCTCTCTGGGTTCCTCTGCTTCAGAGGCAGGAGCCAGCCTAGGGGCAGCCCCACCACCAGAGCTGTAAATTGAGATGGAAAATTGCTAGAGGTCAGTGGTCTGGCAGGAAATGTTCTTAATTTGAGGACATTGTAGTCATGGACCAGAGGTGGTGAGGGGGAGGGGAATTAGGAGAACCAGTTTCTCTGCCTAATTTTACCACTAACTAGCTGTGTATTCATGGGCACCTTACCTCTCCTTCCTGCCCTCATTCTCTTCATCTGTAAAATGAGGTTAGGCCAGATATTGTACTAGGTTCCTTCCAGTTTTAACCTAAAATTATACTGGCAAGTTAGGACCCCAGGAGACAATTATGTTAGTTATAACATACTCTGAGTATTCCTTCCCAAAGCTAGCACTCCTGAGTCCCCAGCAGAGTGTTTCCCTTGACATAGTGTCAAAACATTGCCTTGTGCCCTCCCTTTGAGAGGGCACAAACTGTGTCAGAGGAATAGCAGACATACGTAGAGTTCACAAGGGGCGGGGCACAAAGATGAAGGACATATGTGGCCAAAGCATGTGGGAAGAGAGCCAATCATGCTGCTGACACTACAGGGTTGCACTGAGGACCTCTTGTTGCTTCCATTGGCTCTGGTCTCTGAGGCTCTACAGGATTCTGTCACCTACTGTGCCAATGCCACCCTTGGGGTCTGCTGAAGTCCAGGCCTATGATGCTGCCATGCACTTGCAGAAAGGTCCAGAATCTTACATTCCAGAATCAACAGGAATTATGGCTTAGTAGCCTATCACATCTGAAGCGATATTATCTAACATTTACGCAGCACCTACTATGGGCCAGGCATTGCGCTAAGTGCTTTATACACATTATCTTGTTTTCCTGGGAGGTAAATGCCATTATTATTCCCACTTTACAGATGAGGAAACTGAGGTTAAATGACTTGTCCAGGGTCGCACAACTAATTAGTGTCTAAGACTACATTTGAACTCAGATCTTACCGACTCCAGGCCCAGAGCTTTATCCACTATGCCACCAGTTGCCAAAGTCTTAACTCAAGACATTTAACTCATTTCAGCAAAGTATTATCATTATTAAATGCTTATTATTATTATAATTATTAAATTAACTTTGCTGTCTTGACCCTGAAGCCAAAGCCTTGAGATGGATCATTGAAGAACAGGTAGAAATTGGCTGATTGGAGAGAAAAGAGGAAGGCATTGCAAGCCAAGACAAGAGTGGAAAGAAGACACAAGTGATGAGAGTCCACCGTGAGGAGCGTCATCTGAGGTGATAACCAGACTGCTCAAAGAGACACAAGCTTCACATCATTCTAGCTGTAAACCAAACTGCTGTACCTTAAGACTGAGGAGCCAGGAGTCCTGGAGTCCTTGGATCTTCATTGTGCAGAAGCTTTATAGCTGAATACTACACCTCTCGCCCCAATATCAATTTCTTTGAGACAGACAGACAGATAGAGACCGAGAGAGACAGAGACCGAGAGAGAGAGACAGAGAGAGACAGAGAGAGAGAGGGAGAGGGAGGGAGAGAGAGAGAGAGAATGAAAGACTGCTAGCCTACTAATCTGGGTCTCCACTTCTTGGCGCAGAAGATAGTTCAAGAAAAGCTGTTTATCTTTCAGCAAGGACCCAAGACTATCCCAAAGGTGAACTTCCAATGATGAAACATTCACCTCTGGAACAATCTGCTGAGAAAAGTCTGGGATGAGGAGACTGTTGTCTCTCTTCAATAGTCAGAAAGATGTCTTCACCAATTCAGTTCATGCAGTTGTTTCAAGAGTGAACCAGCTCATTTGGTGACAGAAAATTGCCGCCACAACCAATTGATCCACGTGGGTGCCTTGCTTGTGTTTGTAGTAACTAAATAGGGAAGGTTTTTCCTTCCCTCAAGTCTCGACTTAAATCATAGCTTTTGCAAAAAGGCTTTCCTGATCCCCCCTAATGTTGGCGCCTTTCCTCCAAGATTACCTCCACTTTAGGTTGTGTATATCTTGTCTGTACGTGGGGGTAACAACAGCAAATGCCTCCCAGGGTTGTCGTGAGGATCCAATGATGATAATTGTAAAACCCTTAGCACAGTGCCTGGCAAATAGTAAACACTATGCAAATATCTATTATTATTTATGATTCTTATTATATTGTTGCTTATGTGTTGTGTCCCCTATTGTACTATGAGCCCCATAAGAGCAGGGGCTGTCTTTCGCCTTCCTTCTTATTTCTGGCACTTATTAGAGTTCCTGGCACAAAGTAAGCATTTAATAATGATAATATTAATAACTCGGCTGACTTGATTTGGTTTGCCCGGTGATGAGTTAAATTCTGGGATTAAAAAGAAAGGCAAAAACAATTGTTACCCTTGAAGAGCACACTTTTTAATGGGAGGAGCTACATGCCAAATGTATGTATGTTGGGTGGAAGAGCCACATGATCAGAGGAGGAGAGAAGGGACTAAACGTGGCTCCTTCCCCAAAGGACAGACTTGTGGCCTTAACTTCAATGTGATAGATTCTACCAGCCCTTCAGTTTCCTCAAGCACTATGAGATGTGGAAGCCACTTGCATCCCTGGGGATTTCAAGGTCTGAATGCCCTTGATGAGATGCACCTTCCAGGTGGAAAGACAAAAGGCCCTCAGCAAAGGTCGTGGAATTCAGTGATATCAACAAACTGTCCATGAATCAGACACAGATGGGTGACTTTTCTTGACATGTGTACTAAGGTCTAAAAATCAAAAGAAAAAAAAATGCCAGGAAAAGCACACTCAGGGCTTTGAAGAGAAAAAAAAACAGTTACAATGTCTTGTTGACCCAAAAGTCCCAATGAGTTTGCTCATGATGATTTAATTTGTTCAGCTCCACAGGACTCGGGCTGAGCTGGTCTTCCAGGATTTTCATTGGTGGCTCTGGGGGATCCAGGTGCACCCCATGGAGAATCCTTTCCTTTTGAGCTCCCTTAGAGATGGGGGTAGAGAAGAGGGGTGGGATATGTTCATATGTGTGAGGTAAATTTAAGGAAATAACTCCGATGAGATTTCTGGGAAATGGTCTCAAGTGGGGGAAGTGAAACAGCAAAAAGTGAAAATTAACAATAAAAATCTCAATAAAGTTACTTGGAGGTGAGACTTTCCACTCAAACCTTGTCATCAGAGAGAGCCGGAAGGGATCCTGGCCCCCATCTAGTCCATCATTTTGATGTCTCCTAGGCCCAGAGAAGACAAAGGAATTTATTTAAGGTCCCAGAAGTTGTCACTGGCAGAGATAAGAAGAACCTGGGGATCAGAAACTGGCCTGCTCTCAAGAGGAGAGTAATGCAGGAGGAAAAGTTTCAAGTGAGAGGGCCTGGGTTCTAATCCTTCCTTGGCTATTTTCTGGCCAAGTTATTTGATTCACAACTAAGCCAACATTTATTCAGGGCAGACTGTTCTGAACACGGTGCCTGGCATATAATAGGGAGCTTAATAAATCCTTGCTAATTGGTTAGTTAGTACTGGGATGGAGAGACTAAACAGAGAATGGACAAGAATGAAGAAATTGAGCAAACAATCAACCCCTGTCTAAAAGGAGGATACATTCTACTGAGGGCGTACAGCATAAAAATAAAGATAATAATAGTAACTAGCATTTTGATAGCACTTTAAGGGTGTGAAAAATTGTATATTATCTCACCTACTGTGAAGCTTACACAGAAGTGAATGCAGTGTATACAAAAGGTCATTTCAATGCAGATGAAAGGACATAGAATGTCTGGTAGGAGGAACTTGTCCTTGAGCTATAGTTTGGAGGAAACTGGTTTTGAAAAGTTGAGAGGGTGTACTTTCAACATCGCAGGTGACCCATGCAAAGGTTTGGAGGTGGGAAATGTAATTTCTTGTATAGGACTTTTCAACTGGAATGGTGAGTCTATGAAAAGGAATAATGGCAAAGATATGTGGGAACTAGGTGACAGAGAGTTCCCAAAGCCGGGCTAAGTTATAAAATGAAGGCATTATAGTAGATGGTACCTAAGCTCTATGAAATAAAGGGGTCCAGATGTTGCCCTTCAAAAAGTGAAAGGAAGTTCTCAAATGTTGGTAGAACACTTTCCCAGCTTGAAGGTGGCATTCATATAAGAGCTACCGTTGGTGATACTGTTCAAAGGGAACAATTGATCAGACCAGAATATCCTCTGAGTAGCTTGGTAGTTCTGGAGAGAAGGAAGAGGCATGGTCTGTACTCGATTTGGTGAATGCCTAATTAACCTCCAATTAGCATCTTGGTGACTGTGGGCTGTTTCTCGGTGGGGAGAGATGCTTCTGTGAAAGTAGAGGAGGGCTGGTAAAGAAGAGGTCCAGGGACAGGACTGTGGTACCCACAGGGATGCCCTGGGAAATCCTATTCTTGGGGCATCATTGTGACCGTGTGGTTGCCAGCATCCACAGGAGCAGCATTGACCGTGGCTGACAGTGGTGCAGTGAGATCCAGCCTCGAGTCAACCTGTTCTCAGGTGAGAAGTGGGTTTGGAGAGTGGGCTTCCTTCATACCAAGTCTCTCGAATTCCCATTCAAGGGCATTTCAGCTACATCCTGGTGGCTCTCCTGGAACTTAGGTCATCAAAAAGATCTCCAAGTGTCCCAGTGTATTGGGAATCAAGATGGGCTCTTAGCACTTATTCAACCAAGTGCCTTTGAAGAGTTTGGCCTTCATTTCCTTGATTAAATTAGGAGTCCTTGATGACCTCCTTGCCTCAAGGCAAAGCCTAATTTATATGGGTTTGAGTGACACTTTTGTGACATCAGAGGCTTTTAGACCACCTGGGTTTAAGTTGCATTTTTGTGATGATTTTAGGTCACGTGGGTGAGTCACCATTGACCCTGAGTAAGATGTATAAACACAGAGGTTGGCTTTCTCTTTCGGAGCTCTGAGCTACAGCAGGAGTGGCTCGTGACTCTGGGCCAGCCGTTGTCAAGCTCCAGCCTGAACACAGACGTTGATGGTTCCTTGTTTATTGTAAATTGTATTTGGTCTGTTTATAAACATATGTTTTTAATTTGTTTGTATTTACTCTGAAGTTGAGAGTGCTGGTTTTTCCCCCTGAACTAAGTGAATGATATTTGTATGTTGGATTAAAGTAAGACTGTTCAGGCATTAAGGTTGCTTTCCTTAGTAAAGCAGATCAAAAGATCCTGGGCTTGC
Source organism: Phalanger gymnotis (assembly GCA_028646595.1). NCBI lineage: Eukaryota > Metazoa > Chordata > Mammalia > Diprotodontia > Phalangeridae > Phalanger > Phalanger gymnotis. The sequence goes on along the minus strand of CM053625.1, from coordinate 321,449,301 downwards.
AGTGTTCTTGTTGTTGGGCTCGTGTTGGTTTTTCACCCCCACAGCAGCTGCTAGCCCAATTGTTGCAACACCCAGCTATTACAAAGTTTCTTTGTCAAAGCTACCTAGGAGTCTTCCTTGGACCTGCTCTCAACAGCTTTATAACAGCTTTAACCAGCTTGGTAATTGGTTCCCCAGCTCATAGCAGATGAGAAATCCCAGCTTATAAGGGGGAGGGGAGGCAAACACACAGCCTGAGAATGGGGGAAGCTAAAAAGGCAGCCCAGGACAATCCCCAAGTCAGGATCGTACAATGATGGTGACTTGTGATGATGATCCTGTGTTATCAAGAAAATCTTAAAATTATTTTCAGTGCCCCTTTTAGAGAAATTTCTTTGTGAAATGCCTGAACATTCCCCTCTCCCAAGATTTGGTGCTCAAGCCTTAATTATCTGGTTAGGTACCTCTTGTCCAACAGCTCACCCTCAATAGGTTAGAATGAATAAAGCAGGAACTGGATTCCTGCCCTTCCTGGTACCTGTCCTCCCCAGCCCTATCCCCACCCTTCTGTTTTTATGGATGTCTGAGCTCTCCTGGGCTTCAAATGCAGCATTTTCTCTTTCTGCTACCCCTCTCCCACTCATTTGCATATGACTTTTCTTTGCTTTTCATAGGCTAATAGGATCAAAGGACTAGAAATTTAGAGCTGGAGAGGCCTTTAGAAACCTCTTGGTAATGCCCAGTCATTTAAGAGAGTCACACGGCAAGTAAATGTCTGCTGCTGAGTTTGAGCCTCAGTCATGTGGACTCCAGGCCCTGACTCCAGGGCTTTATCAGTACTTTTTGCATGGGGTCCTCTGGGAAAAAAGTCCCATCTGGGCAAGGCCCCTTGAAGGACTGGAATGAGAAGAGCTCGTAAAGCAGATACACTTGCTGGTCAGTGCTTCTGGCCACTCCTGCCTTCTTCTCCCAGGGTTCCTCTCCAACATGCTGGGTGCTGCTTTTCCTGACTCAGAGGAGAGGCCTTTCCCCTTCTCAATTACCGCTCCTAGACTAGAGCAGTGGGGTGGAGGCTCGGAGCTGCATCTCAGGCGTGAGGCCCCAGAGCCTGTTCTCATCAATGACCATCACTCCTAATAGTGAAAGCACTAGGCCTGACCTGTGGCTGCCTGCCTGGTCTCTATCCTCGTGCTGCCAGCAGGGGTTTGCCGTATCCACGAGGTCCTGTGTGGGTCTGGATTGTATACCTTCCCAGAGCTTTATGGTAAGGTAATGCACAAGAGCTATCCTGAAGCAAGCAGCCAGAGTCACACGACTAGCATCAGAAAAAGCCTTCGCATGTTGATTCCGACAGAGTAGGCCTGGTGCCTTCAGTGGGCATACAGTGGGAGGATCATTGGCTTGGATCCAGAAGACCTGGGTTCAAATTCCACCTGGTGTTTGCTGCCAAGGTGACTTTAGACAAGTTAGCCTTGCTTGACCTGTTTCTTTGTCCGAGAAATGAGTGGGTTAGGCTAGATGGCCCCCGAGGGCCCCTAGCTCCTGATCTGGAGACAGGTGGGGACATAGCCCAGATTTTTACTCTTCTGTGCCACACACAGCCTCACATGCTGTTTGAAAGTTGGATCTGCTGGTCATCTTTCCAGTGTGAAGGTAGCTCTCGGTGCAGTGTTTCAGGCCTTATCATAGGCACTCCATTTTCCTTCTTTGTGGACCACATTCCTCATCTGTAAAACAAAAGAGTTGGAATCAATGATCACTTTCCTTTTAGCACCAGTCATTGAAGACGTAGGATCAGAGATCTAGAGTGGAGAGAACCTTAGAGACCATCCGGTCCATCCCCTCTCCCACTTTATAGATGAGGAAACTGAGGCTCAGGCAAGTGATGTGACTTACACAAGGTCACCCAGGGAGCAAGCAGCCAATCTGAGATCTGAATCCAGGTGCGGGGACTACAAACCTGCCACTCTTTCCATGCTATTCTACTGAGCCATAGATGCTCTTTGACCTGGTTCTTCCTTCTTACAACATTTTGGTCCTTGTAAAGGCAAGAAAAAAAAAAGGAGGGGTAGCTATGTGGTGCAGTGAGCAGAGCACTGGCCCTGGAGTCAGGAGGACCTGAGTTCAAATCTGGCCTCAGACACTTGACACACATTAGCTGTGTTATCTTGGGCAAGTGACTTAACCCCAATTGCCCTGCCTTCCCCTCTCTAAAAATTTTTTTTAAAAAAGGAAAAGTAAGAAGGAAGCCTCAGGGGATAGGCGATAGGATGTTACGCTCATATTCAGCTACCAATTAATCAATCAATCAACATGCATTTATTGAGCGCCATTTATGAGCAAGGTAGGTGCTGCTAGGTATCAGTGATAAAAAGGCAAAAATTAAACAGCCTAGTTCTGCCCTCGGGTGGCTTATATTGCCTTAGGGGAAATAGGCCCTAGTACCTGGGAGTTTCAGGAAAGGCTTCAGTTAGGAGATGATACTTGGGCTGAGCCCTGAATGAAACTAGAAATTCTGAGGGGCAAATTCCTCCTCATCGATGATAGGCATTTGTAGTAGGAAGGCCGAATTTATGATCTCAAAAAGGATCATATAAATATCTGAATGGTTC